>CM028378.1:148282415-148346096 GCA_013146195.2 Codonopsis lanceolata | reverse complement strand
AAGACACAAGACATCAAGGATAGTGCTGAGGTATTCGAAACAAGGACGGGTTTGGAAAAGAAACTTCTTCAGTGCAGAATTTTGTTTATAAATGTTTTGGGTTTAAACACCAACCCATGTTGCTAAGCAAGGAGAAGACTACGGGCTGGGAGAAACTCCTTGATACATTCGTTATGATCACAATATTAAGGAAAAAATGGAAGGGGGTCCATGGACTACAACAAAGTTAGCAAAATAAATATTATTGAAGATGGCTAGGAACTGAACAATGTGTGGTGTGCGAGAAGGGGCTATCCACACGTATTGCAAGCGAGTTCAAGAAGGCCAAACCAACAAATGTGTACAAGGTTGGATACCTAACCAGGAGGGTCCAGCTGGAAGGGTTTGGGCACAGATCATTCAAGTCAAGTCAGGCTTTTGGGAAACTTCGGGTGGATTGTGGCTGTTTTAAATCTTCTTGGACAGCTTGTTCTTTTGGGACATTGGATTCACATCAAAGTCTAAGGAGCAATATATCAAACACTTAATGGGCACAAATAACAAAAGTCATTAGATAACAAAATGCAAGAGTTCATGCTCAAGAGGATGGACTATATGAATGATTTTTCCAATTAAAATTAGCCAAAATCCTCAAAATAAGTGATTGTTATAACAGAAACATACTCCAATTCCAAACAACCAAATGAATCACTTAATAAATAAACTAATTCTAGGAAGAATCAAATATTACCATGAGTTGATACTCCTAAAGGGACAATAATATAATACTTATTCTAAACAACTAAGGAGAATCATGTAAGAAAACCAAAATTGATACAGATACACCATGAATTTCAAACTAGGCGAATCAATTATTACCTGAAGCTTGAATCTGGAACACTCTTTCGGTGACTTTCAAGGGTGCTTTTTCTTCCTTGGGATTGATATGAATTGGCGTGGAAGACTGATTTGAATTGGCGTGGAAGACTGGAAGTTGAGACATTGTAGAAGGCTAAGGATGCGGCTGCGTGGGAAAACCGAGTTAGAGCAGGGAAGGGAATGTTTATGCGCCAAAACAAAATACTGCCTTGTGAATATTAGGGTAACAATTAAAATTAGATAGGTTTTATATATATTTGCTATTTTTTTATACAAGTGGAGTGGTTAATTATCAAGCTTCATTAGTATGATAATTAATTAAATAAAACTATTATAAAATCACACTTGTTAATATTAGTATGATAATTAATTAAATAAAACTATTATAAAATCACACTTGTTAAAAATAATTTGATATGTTGTAAGTAGGTCTAGAAATTACAACCCGTTACTGTTAACCCACCCCAGGCACGCCAGGCTGAAAATTACTTGACCCAATACGTTAATATTTTACGGTTGAAGCGGGTAACACGTTTCAACCAAAAAAAATATTCGGGATCGGATTAAAGCAAGTCGAACCCGTTGTCCATTTTTGACCCTATTAATGTATATATTTGGGGGGAATCGGTCTATGGCCAGATTCGACCCGTTTTAACACATTACGGTAATTATAAATATTAACTGAGCCGATTCAACATGACTCATTTCAACTCGTTTGATATTCGGGTTTTAATGGGATGCTGCGACTTCGTTTTAACCCTTACACATCCCAATCAGATCCAACCCACCCGCTAGTTTTGTTTGGTTTTTTCTTTGCAAATGGGTACAGATATGATGTTGAATCGACTTGTGCATTATGTAATGGATTGATGGTGGATTTGGGGTCCTATGAGTTAAATCTCTGCATAAAAACTTCAAAATGAAGGTGTACATGTATTTCGAGTATATAATAGTACTAGTTCAACTAAGAGCATGATTCATGCATGACTTTGTTTTATTTTTAGTACTTACAATTAAGTCTAGTTCATCCCTAGCTAGCTAGTTGTCTCTTCAAAGCAATTTCTCTAAAGGGCTATGTACATGGTGGTAATCATGTTTTTGATAAACAAAGGAGTTGAGGTATTGCGTTAGTTAAACCTCCACCAAATTACTTAAAGGTTAATTAAAGTTGTAATTTCCATTGGTTCTTAATTACCATCAATATAGGGGTTTCACATCACTTGGAAATTTCAAAAAAATTTAAACGTTGAAAATGGTGCTTAGGTGTTGTGTGGTTATGTTATTATCAATATATAGTTCGTCGACTAACCTTTGGACGATCTTATGATATTGCATGGTTGCGTGAGGCTGATAAACATTTGATGGATATATAGCCACATGTTGTAATGAAATATTGGTCACCTACGCAATCTATTCTATGTACTTTTCTAATTTTAGATGGACATGCATACGTTAGTGAATTGATTCTTTCGGGACTTCAAACACTCTATTGGGTTTGGGACCATCTTGAAATTTGACTCAAGGTTGTTTTGTTACTAGATGGGAATATATATAATTTTTGTTTGATTTAGCTGTTGATATATTTAGGGTGAATATTTAGTTGGTGTTTTGTGAATTGTTACTCCTCATCAACTATATATATATATATGTATATATATCAATCGTCAGAGAGATGAAATATGATTTTTGATCTTTTTCTTTACCATATATCAAAATTATCCAGGGTGTATATTTACTTGATATTTTTAGATTGTCAGTGAGTTGACTAGTTTTTTTACATTTATTATGTCAAAGAAATTTCCGACTTTTCTTTATAAAATGTCATAAAATTTCTGACTTTTATGAACAAATGTCGTTATAAATTTACAACACTTAGTAAGAATTGTCAAATATTTACCAACATATGTACTATGTGTTGGGTATTTGCCGATTTTTATGATAAAACGTGGGTAATTGTTTCCAACACTTTTCTAAAGCATCGTAAAGTTGTGACATTTATAAAAACATGTCGCCAAATTTCCGTCACATTTATTAAATGTTGTTGATTTTCGACAGATATAGGAAAGTGTCGGGTATTTTCCGATTTTTATGAACAAATGTCGGCAATTGTTTCCAACACTTTGGTAATGCATCGTAAAATTATGACATTTATAAAAAAAAGTCGCCAAATTTCCATCACATATGTTAATTGTCGTTGATTTTCAACACATATGTGAAAGTGTGGGCAATACCCGACACTTATGTTAAGTGTCAAGAAAAAAGTGTCGTCATAGCTCATTATTCTTGTAGTGTGATTTACACTCTCTAAACGGTTTGTTTTCATATTGTAAGCAATTGCAATCTTTTAATCTAGTGGAAGTTTTGCCACGAGGAATCGTCTACAAGTGTTTTACTTGTAGACATAAATTATAGCGTGGTATCTCTTTGCTTGATTCGTTTATTAATTATTTTGTTTATTCCATTTTTTTTAATTGATGACTCATGAGATGATGTATCATTGGATACATCATTGATAACTGTTTCAGCAAGTATTGTTTATTATCGAATCCTAGCTACATATAGCATTTCATTTGGTATCAGAGCCTACGCTTAGCCTTACTAAGTGACGGTTCTGTTGTAGCAATGATGGATTCTCAAAGTATTTCGGTTTTTCAACCTTCTACTCTTGATTTGATTAATTATTCGAAAGGGAATGATAAGATGTCGGCCTACATTAGATCCATTGATGAGCAGGCCTATACCCTAAACCTTGAGCATGTTCAATGTCGTGCGTGTTCAGGCTGTGACCATTATACAAACCAATGTGTCAACACGTTATGCAAAAAGGGTTTGAATTTGAATTTTTTTTTATCTAATATTAGTGATAGTAAAGAAGAAAAGGATGTGGGAGATCTGATTACGTTTTCTGTTTTTGAAGAGACAAACGTTTTTCATGAAAATTCTGAACAGATTTTGTTTAATAAGGTTGTCAATGATATATCATCGAATACATCATCTGAGGACAGTTTGCTAGATTCTTTGTGTTTCAACTCCTCAATAGTTGAGAACACTGAAAATGTTAAGTACGATGAATCTGATTGTGAGCATTCTAATTTGGTTGAAGAATACAAGGCTTTATATGCTAATTGGCAAAAAAAATGTGCCAAAATGAAAATTATGGATAAACAAATTCATTTTCTCTTAAATGAGAATGATGAACATAAAGTATCCATAGTTAGATTGGAAACATTGCTTGCCAAAAAGGAGGATGAAATTTAAAAATTAAGATCCGAACTTGAAAAGTCTAATGAGATTTTTTATCGAAAAGAAAAGAGGTAAGAGCAAGCTTGATGAAGCTTCGAGTGTTGGTAAAAAATGTACTACTGGATTAAGTTTCAAACTTATAGTTTTTGTTAAAGAAGGAGAGGGATTTTCATGTTTTTCTCAAAAACAAAATGGGTTTGTGAAAAATTTTAAACATAGGAAAAGGAGGTATGTTTGTCATTACTGCTATGAACCAGGTCATATCAGACCATTTTGTCACAAAAGAAGGGCTTATCTTGCTAAGAATTCGATTGGAAACCAAAAAATGTTTACTGTCCAGAACAGGATGATGTACCCGATGATGCACATCAAGAACGTCATCAGGAACCTTATCGGGTAGCACATCAGGAACATCATCCGTCGAAACAAACAAAACCTCATGTGCAGAATTTTTCCAGAACCATGTGGGTTCCAAAAACTGATTTGAACTGTCAAGTTTCTTTTACATCTTTCAAATCTCATATCCCAGGTACTTGGTACTTCGATAGTGGTTGTTCTCGCCACATGATAGGTACACGAGAGAACTTGACAAACTACACATTGTGCAATGGAGGTATGGTCACTTATGGTGGAGGTGCAAAAGGTAGGATAGTAGGAAAAAGAACATTGGATGTTGATGACGTACCTAAGCTCAACAACGTATATCACGTTGAAAGGCTTCAAGCTAATTTGATTAGCATTATTCAATTGTGTGATGACAATCTTCAAGTATAGTTTTACAAGAAGTCCTGCGAGGTTTATGATTTGTCTAACAAGTGTGTTTTTGCAGGGACAAGTTCATCAAATAATTGTTACATGGTTAATATTGTCCATTTTTGTCATAATACTAATATTGATGAAACTGAATTGTGGCATCAAAAGTTAGGACATGTTAGTTATCGTAAACTTGATGAACTTGTGAGATATGAGGTTGTAAGGGGTTTACCTCGTTTGAACACTAAGAATGTTAATGTATGTGGACTTTGCCAAAAGGGAAAACAAGCTAGAGTTTCACACCATAGAATTCAATATTATCCCTCCACTAGATGTCTTGAGATGATACATACTGACCTCATGGTTCCCATTGAAGTGGAGAGTCTAGGTAGAAAGAAGTACTCTTTTGTGTGTGTGGATGATTTTTCTAGATATACATGGGTAATATTTTTGAAAGAAAAATATGATACTTTTAAGGCCTTTAAGGTTTGGTACCGCCGTGTTATGAACTTGTATGGTCTAAGAATAAAAAGGATTAGATCAGATTATGGCACGAAAAATGAAAATGCCTCGTTTTCCACTTATTGCGATTGAAAGAGGATTACTCATGAGTACTCCGCTCCCAAAACTCCACAACAAATTGGAGTGGCGGAGAGAAAAAATCGCACATTGCAAGAGAAGGAAAAAGTCTTATTGTGTTCTAAAAATTTGTCAAAACGTTTTTGGGTCGCAGCTTTAAACACTGCTTGTCACGCTGGTAATCGTGTCTACTTGAGATCGGGTTGCACCATGACCCCATACGAGATTTTGAATGATAGAAAACCAAATGTGAAGTATTTCCATGTGTTTGGGTGTGTGTGCTATTTTTTGAATGATAGGGATCATTTTTCCATGTTTGATTCCAAAGGTGACAAATGTGTGTTCATGGGTTATTCTCTTAATAGTCGTACATATAGAGTTTTTAATCTTAGAACGAAGACTATTATGGAATCTATGAATGTTATTTTTATGACCTCATTGATCTTGGCCACATAATTATTGAAGATGATTTTACAGGTTTGCTTGAAGAGAGCTTCTCTACACCATTTCTTTGAAGTTTCGAGAACTGAATTTCGGAACCTACAGCCTCTGGACCTATTCCTGAATCAAAACTGAAAAAATCCAGGTTTTGCAGAAAACCCGAGTGTAGATGATACACCCGATGATGCATCATCGGGTACATCATCAGCCCCAACAGCTCAGGAAATTTACTCTGAAAATTTTGAAACTGGTATTGATCATAGCAGAGACGTTCCCAAAAAAATTCAGAATGTCCATCCCACATCTCAGGTTATTGATAGTATTCATAATGAGAAAACAACAAGGAAGATTGATGTTGCTCCAGATGTTGGAACATCGGATGGCACATCCGAAGATGTAGTTCTTGAAACAGTTTCATCACTTGAGCAAACTGAATTGAAGGAGAGGGAATGGTTAATGATCAAGTCAAGGATATCCCTAGTAGGATTCAAAAGAATCATCCACTCTCCCAAGTCATCGGTGATGTAAATTATGGAATACATGCAAGGAGAAAAAAGAGAGTAGACTA
Source organism: Codonopsis lanceolata (assembly GCA_013146195.2). Taxonomy (NCBI): domain Eukaryota; kingdom Viridiplantae; phylum Streptophyta; class Magnoliopsida; order Asterales; family Campanulaceae; genus Codonopsis; species Codonopsis lanceolata. The sequence goes on along the minus strand of CM028378.1, from coordinate 148,339,654 downwards.
CTGTGAAATGGTGGGATTAACATGCTTGTATGTTCAATACACAAAGGTAAATAACTGTTGTTTTGTCTCCAATGTTGAGCATAAAATTATGGTTGAGACTTTAAAAGATGAATTGTTGATAAATACCATGCGAAAGGAACGTAATCAATTTTTGCTTATGGAAACATTAGTGAAAAAATTGTGTGTGGTATTTGGTTCCTAGACCTAATTCCGACAATGTTTTTGGAACATATATTTCCAAAAATAAGTCATATGAGTTGGAAAATTTAACATGTGACTGGATGTTCATCTCTCAAGCCAAATATGTTCATTACTTGGTGAAGAAATTCAATCTTGAGAGTGTTTTACATTTGAAAACCCAAATCGGGTCATCCCACATTTTGTGTAGGAGTATGATAGGAAGTTTGTTGTACTTAGCGCTTTTTTCTAAGGGGGCTAGTCACACTTTGTCATATGTATTAGGGGTTGTGCTTGCTAGTCACCCAATTACTATGTATAGTGTGTGCTTGTACGCTATATACAATGCCAAGGAAGCTAATGCCAACTTGGTTATTTTTAGTGTGTTTGATTGAGTTGGAAACATTGATGATAGAAAAGGTACAACTAATAGTTATTTTTATTTAGAGAATTTACTGGTTTCTTGGTACAATTGTAAAAAATATTGTGTCTCACTATCAACTGTTGAATCTAAATATGTAGCAGTGGGTAGTTGTAGTACACAACTTTTGTGGATAAACCGGATGATTGAGGATTTTGGTTTACACAATTGTATGTTAATTGTGTACTGTGACAACTCTAGTGCGGTAAATATTTCGAAAAGTTTGTTTAAACATTCTCAAACTAAATATTTTGACTTTAGATGTCATTTTATTCGAGACTTGGTTGAGCAAAGCATAATTCGCATAGAGTTGGTTAGGACAAAATCAGTTGGCTAATATTCTCACCAGAACATATTATTTTGAGAGATTTTCAATTTTGTGAAAATCTATGTTTTCCTGTGCCATTAGATTTTTACACTTGTACACTAAAAAAATCGAATATATATATATATATATATATAAATTCAGGCATCCTGCATTTTAAGTTTGCACGATTCTTTCATCTGATTTCTTACCCTATATATATGATTGCTTATGGATTCTCTCTTGTTAAATTAGTTGTGAGTCTCTTTTTTTCAAATGGTTTCCTACTCTCCCAGTTTTTGGCAAGTTTGAAGGTGCTCTTGTGAAAAGTTCAAAAATGGTGCTCATAAAGGAAAGAGCTATCTGTGTACAGGGTATGTAGCTTTTCACTTGGTACTATGGTACATGCATGAGCTTCATGTTTCCATGAGTTGATCTTGTGAAAGATGGCTATCCTTGAAAAAATGTGAAAGCTATCTAGTGGTCAAGAAAGGCTTGAAATAAACTAAAGCCCAAATTCCCATAGGGAATACTATATAGTCAAGAGGAGCTTGAAATAAAGTAAAGTTTTAAATTCCCCGAGGGAATTATGTGTATAAAACTGCTTATGAGAGAAAAGAAATTTGACTTATTGACTCTGATTTTGTGATGAGACTCTAGATGAAGCATTATTGGGTAACTCATCAGTTGTTCCAGTCCATCACGTGTGTGCACATTTGTCTTTAATTCTTCCTATATCATTTTAGGCATACACACTAGGGCATGCATATTTGGTGATTATATCATACTTCTGATTCTTATGCCTTAAATAATTATGCGCAAACAAGTGCTTCTCTCTCTCTCTTGTTCAAAAATGGTTGATGTCGAAGGTTGATTGTTGGGAAAGAGCTTGTTGGATACTCAGAAATTTGGTGGAAGTACGCCTAGGGTTTGTTATAGTATTCTAGTTAGCATTTAATTATGTTTCCTATTTTATCTTGATTAAATTTGGAATTCCTAATTCTTTTGGTTTTTGACCAAGAAATCTAGTTTCCTAATTTGTCTTGGCTTTCATCATCATGTTTCCATTGTCCAAAAAGGTTTCTTTTGTTCGCCTATAATATATTGGATGATTAGTAGTTGAGTTTCATTTAAACTCACCTTAATTGCTTATAGTCGTTACATGCTTTAAATCTTTATTTTCTAATTGATTTTGGATTATCTAGGGTTTGTACTAACAATTTGGCTAGGCTTATGGTTTAAAAATACAGCTCCTCTACCAGAATCAAGGTCACCAAGTCCAGCACCTACTACTCCAGTCAATGATGCGTCATCCATTGCCTCATCAACAACTGTTGATTTTTTTTTCAATTCCAAACTCCACCATTAATGTCACTGATCTCTAAAGGAATGATTGGATGTTCATGTTGCTGCCTCTTCTGCTCAAAGAGGGGGAGTAGATGAAGGGGGAGTTTGTGTTTTGGTTGGATATTTGTTTACTTTAAACTGTGTTTGATAATTTTAAGTATCTTGGATATTTTGTATTGTCTTATTCAGGGGGAGTTATTCACAGGTGCTCATGGTATTTACTTTGACCAAAAAGGCAACAACAAAGGGGGAGATTGTTAGGGTGAAAAATAACCGTGGGTTATTTCTCCCACTTTGGCCGTGTTTTATTTTCATTTAGAACACTTGTTGTTATTGAGTTTCTAGGTAATTTCTAGGAAGCTTGGTCATTGCCTTCTTTAAGGACTCTAATATGTCAATTTCTAACTTGTAGGATTTAGAGGTTTATTTCCATAATAATTATTTCCTAATCCTAACATTGTCTTGGAGTAAAATACTCCTACGAGTTTATTATTTTCCTCTATGTCGTGTCCTATCTTTTAGGAGTATAGATTGTTATTACATTTCCTTCCTTGGTAGGCTGATTAGTTGTTAACTTATTTAAGGATTCTTTTTGAGATATCTCTAATTTATAGGAATCATAGATTTAATCTAAAGATAACTCTTCCTAATCTTATCTTTACCGTGTGAAGTTGTTTTACTGTTGGACAGGGTCTCTAGGAGCTATATATAAGTATGAATCAGCCTTGGACGAAATGAACTAAGCAGAGAATTTTTAAAGAGAGTTTTGCACGAAGAAGAGCTGTCACGAAATCAGTGAGCCACCCAATGATACATCATCAGAAGACTCACCAGTTTCGGAGTTCACTGTTTTGCCCTACACGCTTCGTACTCTTTTGATTTGTTGATGTATTCAAGAGTGTTTAGCATAGATTAGATACATCTTCTCACTTAGAAGTTTTTGTAATGATTTCCACTCTCTAAACGGTTTGTTTTCATATTGTAAGCAATTGCAATCTTTTAATCTAGTGGAAGTTTTGCCATGAGGCATCGTCTACAAGTGTTTTACTTGTTGACATAAATTATAGCTTGGTGTCTCTTTGCTTGATTCGTTTATTAATTACTTTGTTTATTCCGTTGCGTTTTTTACTTGATGACTCATAAGATGATGTATCATTGGATACATCATCGATGACTGTTTCAGCAAATATTGTTTATTATCGAATCCTAGCTACATATAGCATTTCAAATAGTTTTATTTAAAGAGTTTTGAAATCAACATCTTTTTTCTAAACAATGTGTAATACATCTCTTCTATTAATAATATATATTTTTTATTTAAAGACTTTTATATCAAATATCTATTTTTAAATAATGTGGAATATAACCATTTGTAACCAATGCGATATACATTATCTAAAAATATTTTAAACCAATATCACTTTCCTAACCAATGTGAAGTACATCTTTTCCATTGGTAATAAGTATTTTATAAAAAAGACTTTTAATACCTACATTACTCTCTAACCAATGTAGAATACATCTTATCATTTGGTAATAATAATAAAAGTTTTTTATCTAAAAAATCTAAAACCAACATCTCTTTCTATATAATAAGATACGTCTCTTCTCTTCTCTTCTATTGATGATAAAAGTAGAAATCTTTCAATTTAAAGATTTTTAAAAGCAAAATCACTTTTTATCCAATGTAGAATGTATATCTTTTGTTGGTAATAATAGTAATTTAAAGCAACATCAATTTATAACAAATATGTGATATATCTCTTCTTTTGCTAATAGCAGTAAAAGTTTTTTATCTAATCAAAAATAATTTAAAATCAACATCATTTTCTAATCAATGTGATATATACGTCTTGTTTGGTAATAATGGTAGAAGTCTTTTATCAAAAGACTTTGAAAACCAACACCACTTTCTAATAAATGTATGATACATCATTTATATTGGTAGTTAATAATATATAGTATTTTTAAAACCAACATCAATTTCTAACCAATGTGGAATGGATACATCTCTTCTATTAGTAATTGTTGGAATATGCTTCTTGATAATTTACTTATCACCCTGCATATTCTATATATGATGATTTGCTTGTTCCCATTACAATGAGTCATCACTAGTGGCTAAAAAGTATACGTACCGGTTAGCGTGGCAACTCGTGTGACATCACATAGGCCTTAGATTAGGTGCGACCTGATCGAGTCCTATCTTCCTACATGATGATCATACAGACAACACTTCATATGCACTGAGCACCGACAGACTTGCGGTAGTGTCAAAAGTCTTCAGCAGACTCGTCGTCACCAGCAGACTTGTCATAAGTAGATCAGAACATCTTGAAAACTCACCACCGGCAGACATGCTACAATTTGATTGTTCTCACCAGCAGACATCAGCTCTCTTGAAACAGAAGACTTGCGCCTCTGGTCCGAACATCCTACCGACAGACCTGATTCTGCACGTGCTACAGAGAAAAGACTAAAGTAGTTCAAATTAAGACGAATATGTCCAAGCTTCATAAAGCGTGACATAGTTAAAGCTACATGACTTTCTCTCACTCACGTGGTCTGATAAAGTCAAAAGAATCCACTTTATTGAGCAGACTACCTGACAGTGCATTAGACATCAGACTTACTTTTCAGAGACTTATCAATACAGTCTGACAGGCAACAGTTCCAAGATCCACATGACAAAATCTTTTCAAACAGTCAAAGATCTTATGGACAAAGTCTCTATCAAATAGATTTCAACAACCATATCTCTAAACGAATAGAAATCAATCTTTATCTCCCAACGATCATATTGACTTCAGTTTATATAAGAAATCCTTTATTTTCCCCAACTTGAGATGTATAGAGAGCGAAGTCGAATACAAAGACTCATGCTACAAGAGCTTCAAAGAAATAAAGAGATCTACAACGAGATCGTCCTCACCAACGCATCTCAGATCTCTACAGAAGATCGCAGTGAACTCATTCAGACTTTAGCAAAACACTTAAAGAAGAGAGAGATAGATCAGAAACTTAAAAAAGACAGAGATCAACGTCTTTGTCAAGAATCCAGTTCTTGATTTGAGTTTTTAACCCTTTTTTGAAGAACTCAGCTTTTAGCCAAGCTTCAGGACTCCATTCCAAAAGCTAAAGGTCAAGCTCTTGGATCGATCTGAAGATTGATTTTAGACTATGGCCAAAGAAGATGAAGAGCTGTCTGTAGACATTGCATTCTTATCGTCAGATTGCTATTCCTATACAAATGCTGTCGATTGTGCAAGAATCACTCATCATGGAAGGCCGAGTGCTCTACACTCAATCGTTCAGATATTTCTTATCTGAACGACCTTGAAAATTCTCTTCTTATAGTAGTTTCTCGTTCTGGTCTTCTATTGCCCTCTTTGCTTAAGGATTCATCTATGAATATTTAAGTAAAGATTAAGGATTGAAAGGACGAGGACAAAAACTTTACATAGAGTATATATGCTGATGTAATCTGTAATTTATCTTTGAATAAATTCAGATGTTCTTTCAAATAATTTATCTTTCAATCTTTACCTCTCTATGAGCTTTTATAAATTGATTTATCTTTAGAAAAGTTATTCTTTAATTGATCTCCTTGAATCTGCATTTGAAGAAGTATTAAGTGTGATGTTGTTCTGATCATATATTCGTGTACAGCCATTTAAGACTTCTCTAAATCTAAGCCTCTCTATTTCCGCTGCTTAAACTCTTTCAAACATGCTTTCGATTTAATTGTGAGTTTACCGGCAGAGTTAAAACTTTTTCTTAGAGCAAGTATGCCGTTAGCTTTTACCAGCAGACATGCTCAATGCGTTAAACTGACAATGCCATTAGATCTACGCTTTAAATGGCTTTAAAAGAAAAGTTTTTAAAAGGCGTCATAGGCTATTCACCCCCCTCTAGCCTATTTGAGCATAATTGTGGACCAATAGTAATAATAGTATAATATTTTGTAACCAATGTGAGATACATTTCTTATAAGAGTAAAAGTCTTTAGTATAAAGACTTTAAAATCTATTTTTTTAATCAATGTGTTATACATCCCTTTCATTGGTAATAATATAAAATGATTGAAAATCAACATCATTTTCTAACCAATATAAGATATACATCTTCTATTGACAATAATAGTATAAGTCTTATTAAAAAACTTTGAAAACCAACTTCACTTTCTAACTAATGTATGATACATCTCTTTTATTGGTAATTAATAATAATATTTTTAAAACCAACATCAATTTCTAACCAATGTGAGATACATCTCTTCTATTGGTAATAATAGTAAAATATTTTATAACTAATGTGAGATACATCTCTTGTAAGAGTGAAAGTTTTTTAGTCTAAAGACTTTAAAATCCAATTTTTTTAACAATATGAGATACATCTCTTTTATTGATAATAAGAATAGAAGTCTTTTATAGAAGACTTTTAAAACTAACATTTTTTTCTAAACAATGTAAGATACATTTATTCTATGGTGATAAGTAGAAGTCATTTATCAAAAGAATATTAAAACTAACATCAATTTATAATCAATATGAAATACATCTTTACTAATATTACCATTAGAAGAGATATTTCTTACATTGGTTATAAGTTGATATTAGTTTTAAAATTCATTAGATTAAAAACCTCACATTTTATTACAAATAGAAGAGTTATATCTCACTCTCACATTTTATTATTAATAAAAGGGTTTTATCCCACATTGGTTATAAGTAATGTTAGTTATAAATATTTTTAAATATAAAACTTCTACTATTGACAATAGAAGAGATTATATATATTAATATTAATACCCCTTATGATATTGATTATTATTATATATTATTATTAGTTAATAACTATAAAATCAAGAGTTTTTAAATCCTCCATATGGATGCTTTACAATGAAAATTTATTAAAAGGTGACGAGGTGGCACAACTATAATGCTCCTCACCAATTATATATATATATATATAACATACAAATTAAACGTATTTATAACATCTTTAACATTCATACAATCTAATCAAATTTTCTCGAATCTTATATTTTAATGCACAAATTGCTGGTCATTATTAATCTAACTATTGGACGACACAACACTAAAATTTGTAGGAATTGAATAACATAACGCATTGAATCAGTGTGATAAAAAAATTATCAATTGTTGGTGACCCAAATGTAGACTTGGAGTTGGCGCCTTGGCGGCGATTGCAAAGTCAATACGTACTTTGCCCAAGGAGTTGGATAAAATTTTTAGGTAGAGAATTGCAAAAATAAATAAATTAAATAGTCCTTCCGTTTCGGGCAAAGAGTTCACTATTTTATTTTGGGATATTTTACATTTTTACTTAAAGATTCCACTTTCAAGGCTTACGAAATAAAATTGTCATTTTATTTCTAATGAACTATTAAAAGTATTATTTTTTAAAAAAATTGATATTCGAACGGAGACTCTTTGACTAAAACGGATAGAGAAATAATATATCAAAAATTAAAATTTTCGAAAAAGATAAAGATTAAATATTAGATTTCAAAGTAAACCTTACTTTTCTTTTTCAACTAAATAACTTGTACTACAATTTTTATTGTAATGCAAACCTTTATATGTGTTTTTGGCCCAGTGGTAGAGATAGGTTTTACAACGTTTAATATTTCAGGTTTGATCCGTTCCCACGCTCTTCTTAGGAAGGAAAAAAAAAACATATGAAAACCCTAAACTCTATACCTTGTTATCCTCTTTGTCAAACATCTAAAAACACAATTTTTTTTAATGATAATGATAATTGTGTATTTATTTATTTTTTCCAATTTTTGTGTGTTTTTAATGGGATCTATTTGGCCTAAGTGTAGTATATGGGTCATTGAGTTTGAGCCAAAATACATGGATTTTTTTTCTTTTCAATTTGATGGTTGAATGAAGTATTGATGAATGATGACCCATTTTGAATGAATACTCCATCCGTTCTGATTAAAGAATCAATGTTTTGAAAAATCCAATGATTAAGATATATATAAATAGAATTATAGTTGTTCATAACTATAAAAATACTTGAACATATCAAATATGTTAATATTAAATGTAAAGGATAGAGTTACAATGTTAGAGCATCACCAATACTAATGTGGATGTAAAAGAAATTAAATGTCACCTATGATTTACACCATTTTTGAAAGAAAAGACATCTCTAATGTAAATGTAGAGGAAGGGTGTAGATATGATGTGTCACTGTATCAGTCAAGTTTGTTCACATTATGGATAACGATGTCAATTTTTCACTTTCTACTTAAAGGTGTGGATACATTATAGTTATCATTTTTATTTTTAAAAACTCTATATTAGTTGTCCTATTTTATTTTATTTTTTATTTTATATTAAATTTTAATTTAGTGATGGGATGCATGTCACATAAGACCAAAATCACATTTACATGGGAGAAGTCCATTTTGATTGAATACGAATAAAGAGAAAAAAATTGTCACTTATAATTAAGAGATTTAATTACTCACGATCACATATAATCAAATGGATACTCTTATTAGAAATGCTAAATTGTAAAATTTTAAAAATGAAACATTAAAAAATAATATAGTAATTTCTTTACTAGTAACGGAGGAGTAGTTTAGAGGGTGTAAATGAGAGACTGATGAGATAAAATTGAGTTCAGCCCTTGTACATGGATGACTGGAAAAGAGATAAAGTTGCACATTGAAGGGCTATTTTGGTCGACTAGAAATTATAACTTGGAGACATGCGGATTTCACACTCTCTACGGCTCTACGTGTCTCTGTTTATATATATATATATATATATATATATATATATATATATATATATATATATATATAGTGGGTGTGTGTGGGTGGGTGTGTGTGGGTGGGTGGGTGGGCTAGGTATTGAAGTCTACTTTAAAGGTTATTGGACTTTTTGTTTTAAAATTATTATTTTGTTTGATTTGATACACAGATTAAAAAAAATTGACTTGATTATTAATATTAGAATAGTATATGGTTTTTTTAAAATTCATGAATATGTGGCCCAAAATTCAAATAAAAAGAAAAAATAAAGGTAAAGTGGTAAAAATAATGTCCTAAAAAAACTTTCAAATAAGACAATTATTTTGAGACGGACGAAAAAAGAAAAAAAAGACAATAATTTTGCGACAGGGAGATTACATGATTTCTAAACAAATGGTCTAATTTGAATATATTGGCAACAATAGAAAACAATATTATAACTATGGAAAAGTTTAACAATCTAATTATAATGTCAAAAAATTATATTATTATTATAAAAAAAGATGTATCCTACATTATATCCATACAAAGAATGGGTTACATAACTAATATGCTATAAGCTCGTGCCCGTAATAATCTTACCTCGACAAACTAGAAATAACATGTTTAGAATATATATTATAAAGGGCGAAATTCACCATTGGTCCCTGTACTTAGGGTTTGTCCACCGTTAGTTCCTGAACTTCAAAACGTCTCACCATTGACCAAAGTTTGCGTTTTTTGTCTACCGTTGGTCCCTTACTCAAACGTCGTTAGCTGTTTCACCGTTAAATGGATATGTGCGATAAGCGTGAGCAAAAACAAGGACCAAAGTGTCATTTCTCAAACACTTGACGAATTATGAAACCATGACACCGTGAAACCACTTCCCCCTAATTGCCAGTTCATTGAGGAAAAACGAAATATGCTGCTCCAATCAACAACTGTTTCACCTCCATCGCAGCAATTCTCAGTTGGGTCTCACAGTTCAATCCTTATTCGAACATATGCCAGTCTTAAACATCCTCCTCCCACTACTTCATTTTCACTCTCACACTTCCATACCTGTGGATCACTTCTCAATTTCCCCAATAAGCTTCGGTTGGGGCGCCAGTCTCTTTTTTTTCAGGTACTAGTCGTTTGGTACTCAACGATGGGGTCCGACTGGAAGAGGAGGATTTGGGCGAAGGGGATGGAGAGCAGGGATGGCGTCGGGATGACTGGAGATCGGGCAGAAGAGAAATTCAAGGCGGCGCTATTGAGGGACGAATCTGGGTCAGCGTCGACGGTAGAAATTGGTGCTCGCCATGGAGTAGAAAACGACACAAGAGATGGCTTGTTTGGGCGGGATTGACGATGGCGTCGGCTGTGGATTGATTAGGCAGAGGGAGACGGCGGCGGGCTTGGTGTGGAAATAAGACTACTCCATTCTTCTTCCTCTGCTTCTGATGTATGTTTGTATTGTAGACAAACAAGCCCGGTAGATGCAGAGAGATAATTACATAAACATGGTTTCGAATTCGAATTCGAATTATGGTTTCATGACGGGTTTGGATTCGGATCCTTTCCCGAAGCTTGAAGAGATTTACGCTGTGCCGGAAAGTAGTCGAGTCTTCTGCCGGCAGTGTACGGACGCAAAAAAGGGAGAAACGGTTACGTTTCATAGCTGAACTTTTCGGAGGAGGCGCCGATGCCGGTGATGTCAGAGATGGAGATCTCGCCAGGGTGTACTTGGCTATCTACGCGGAGGGTGACGTAGTCGCTGATGCCATCCACGGCGCAATCGAGGAAGTCGAAGCTGGGACCAAGGTTGGCGACGGAGGCTGGGGCGAATAACTTGACGGAGGTAAAAACGGGTACGGGTTCAGGTGCGGTGATAAGGGTTTTATGAGAAGAAGAAGAAGGGGCAGAGATGTTACATCTAAAGGAGAGGGAGAAGCGGTTGGATTTGGGAGAAGAGAAATGGAGCTTCAATGGAATTATCGTCGCCATTTACAGAATGATTTTTTGGGTAGTGAGGGAGACGGTGAGGGTTATAGAATGGTCTACACGACAATTTTTGACCAATTTTTTTTATTAATTTCCCGAGAGGTTGAGAAATGACACTTTGGTCCTTGCTTTTGCTCACACTTATCACACATGGCCAGTTAACGGTGAAATAGTTAACGGCGTTTGAGCAAGGGACCAACGGTGGACAAAAAACGCAAACTTTGGTCAATGATGAGACGTTTTGAAGTTCAGGGACTAACAGTGGACAAACCCAAAGTACAGGGACCAATGATGAATTTTGCCCTATTAAAAACAGTTAGCTAATTGATTAGGGCTATTCAGAGGTTGGAATTAAATTATTTTAAACAATTTAACGATTGAAGTTCACCCTCACATTCACATATGTTAGTAGTTATCCATTTTAACGCCCTAATTCTTTCCCTGTTACAAGTCACCCCCCAAAATTAATATTATGAGCAGTTACCCCTTTTTCTTCTCACTATATTTTATCTTCACATTATAGACGATTAATCTTTTGAACAACCACCTCTTATAAAACATCAATCTCACAACTATCACTTGAAGCAATGTACCCCTTAACTGTAACATTTTTTGAAGCACACATTCTATTTAGATACTGTCATTTCAATTGACGACATCAGGTATACATGTACCATGTCATAGGCACGAGCATGAAGATCTAGTCTATATTATAAAACAGATGAGGAAATACGTGTGCAATTGACTTGAGCTAAGTACCGGATGCCATTGTTTTTGCCCGACCTCGATTTTTTTTTTGTCTAGCCTAGATTTAATGTTTTACAAATATTTAGTTTGTAATTTCTTAATTGATTGCTATCATAATTAACTGAATCTCAATATAATTTTTGTCTTACCTAGATTTATTTTTTTTGAAAAAAATTTGTTCGTAAGTTTTATAATTAAAATTTGTAATTTTAGATATTTGTATTTTAATTTCTTTCTTTTTTTTAAATTTGTGCTAAGTTTTTCTTATTTGGTTAGAAATCTTTGTAATTTCGATTTTGAATAGTCTTTTGCTAGTTTACTCTATCTCATTTAATTTATTTTATGGTTTTTGTTTGCTGAGATTTTCATTTTTAAGTTTATTTCAGTTAACATGTGTTGGGTTAGTGTGTGTGAGAATGTGAGAATGCTTTTGGATATTTAATTATACACTTTTTGGATGAGTTATAAAATTTTTCAGCCAATAAAATACGTTATTTCTTTAGTTTGTGGGATATTGTTTTTTCTTTGTATAACGTATATTGATCCGATCCATACAGAATCTCAAACATATATTAATTTATTCGTATCATGCTCGCTTCATACATTGATTACGTCCATATTGACATCGTACCATAGACACGAACACGAAATTATATATATATATATATATATATATATATATATATATATATATATATATATATATATATATATACTCCCTCCGTCCCTAAATTATCGTCATCTTTTCATTTTTCGTCCGTCCCAAAATAATTATCTAGTTTGAAACTTACCTTTTTAGAACATCACTTTTACTACTTTATCCTTATCTTTTCACCATACTTTAATTATGAGCCACATACACATGGGCTTTAAAAGAAACTAGAGCGAAATTCACCATTGGTCCCTGTACTTTGGGTTTGTCCACCGTTAGTCCCTGAACTTCAAAACGTCTCACCATTGACCAAAGTTTGCGTTTTTTGTCCACCGTTGGTCCCTTGCTCAAACGCCGTTAACTGTTTCACCGTTAAATGGACATGTGCGATACGTGTGACCAAAATGAAGGACCAAACTGTCTTTTCTCGCTGGATCTTGGCAGTTGGGCAGTCCTCTACCCCATTTTCAAAAATAATACTTACATATTATGAGTCGATTATTGGCGTTTTTTTTTCAATATATCCGATGGGTTTTAAAATTCTTTACATAATCTATAGGAGACATCTCCTTTGATATTATGTAAAATTCGACTTGGTGTTTAATTTGAATTTTGAAGCCAAAATTTAAGAAGGAGAAGAAACTCACCGAAAGTGGGATACCCATAACAGCAAAGAGTGCCAACGCACCGCCTTTAATACCAGGAGACGGTGGCAGAGGAGGTGGTGAATTGCCGCGACGACTCCGCCATTTTGGTGACTAACACCGTCATTCCCAAGCAAATAGCCAGCAAGAAATTAACGCCACCCTATAGACGTTTAACTCCGCCAACCCATCGTGCTAAGTACTCGACGGAGAGAGACGCGACTCCCAAGACAACAGATTGCAACATCAGCCCCAAAGCACCGGCACGCACTCCGGTGTCATACAATTTACCTTCCCTAACCTTTCCTCCGTACACCTCCCTACCCATCCAGTCAGTGTCGAACAACAACAAAATCCACATGGCTATAGGCAAGTCTTTAAAGGCAGCGAATATTTTTGTTAGAAAAAACAGTTTCTTCTTCCCTTCTCCTTCCTCTCTGTCACCGTCGTTCTCCATCTCCGATTCCGTCAGCGCCTTCTCGCCGATGATGGAGAGTGCAAGTACCGTTAGTGATAATAGAAGAGCTATGGAGAGGAAGAAACACGATTTGAGATTGGCACAGTAAGCGTCACAGGATTTCGTTTTTGAAAACGGGAACATTTTGTACAGGTGAGTATACGAACCGGCGGCATAACCAAGAACGTTACCGACCGCCATGAAGAACGAAAAAAGCGAGTTACCTGTTCGGATCCTCTGACTATTTGACTGGGACAGGTCAGCCAGGAGAGCGTGGCATGGTCCTTGAAGCATGTTGTTTGTTACGTCGAGGATCCATAATCCAACGACGAAGACGGAGATTGCACGGGGTTTAGCCGAATTACCGAGCTAATTGCCCAGCTGCCAAGATCCAGCGAGAAAAGACAGTTTGGTCCTTCATTTTGGTCACACGTATCGCACATGTCCATTTAACGGTAAAACAGTTAACGGCGTTTGAGCAAGGGACCAACGGTGGACAAAAAACGCAAACTTTGGTCAATGGTGAGACGTTTTGAAGTTCAGGGACTAACGGTGGACAAACCCAAAGTACAGGGACCAATGGTGAATTTCGCCCAAGAAACTACACATCAAACCAATATAAATAATCAAGTCAATTATTTTTTCTTAATCGGTGTGCTGGGTCAACTAGAACAGTAATTTAGGGACGGAGGGAGTATATATATTTGGTTGTGATAGACACTATGGTTGTGTCACCTCACCCAACGTTTGATATTGTTGAATCCATAAACCTTCATATCACTTGATTTGAGATTTTTCATTTGCTACTCATTAGCTAAAAATAATAATTAATAATAATAATTATTATTACTCATATATTAGTTGTTTATTGGTAAAAACTTAGGTAAAACGGTCTTACGAATATTTTTATAAAACAAATTTTTTTTGCATGACTCACCGTGTGTTTGATGAATTAAACTATAAAAGAGTAAAATTCCATCTTAATCTTACCACTTACAACAATGGTTCTTAACCAAATGCTTAGGAGATTCTTTGGGATTCTCCCAAACAACAAATACTCCTAAATATTGCTTTGTAAGCAAAAAGGTAAATGAGGAGCTAAACAAGCTTCCGGATGCTAAACCAATCAATTATTGACAAAGTGACATAGTTTTAGACAAAAAATGGACAAAACGATTTCATTTTGTCCAAAAAATATCCACAATGGCCTGTTGTCTCCTGACAGCCCTGCTGTCCTTCTTTCCCCATGGCAGCCATCAATTTTTTTTTCCTCCTTTGTTATTCTTAAATCAATTTTCAGCCATAAAAATTATTTTTAAGTTAATTTTTTATTTTTGAATTAAAGTATATATTTTTACCTACAAATAGAGACTTGGTTTGTTTAATTTGGATATTAGAAAAAAAATTACGATTTTTTTAATTTTCTAACCATTTTTTGATAAAAATATTTAATTAATGGAGATAAAGTTGATGTGATATATAAAAATGTTGAAATTTGTGTATTGTTGTAAAGATATTTTTGTTGAGGAGCTAAATTGAGGAACTTAATGACATTTTTGTAATAAAATGAAAAAAAAATGAGCTTAAGTTCCCCAATTTAAGAAGCTTTGTTGTACGTGGCCTAAGAGACTTACCCTTATTTATTCTATACGTGGGATAAGGACAAGGTCCATTTCTCAAGACCGAAAATCATGGACCAACAAAAGAAAATCATTAAAATCATAATAATGTAGAATTAAATTAAATTAAATAATGGTAAGGCATTGGCTGCGGCTGGCCAACAACCTTTGACGAAATTATCAAACTAAATTTATTCGTAGAAAGCAAGGACAATGGAGTTATTCCCAAATCATCCCATCGGGAAATCTAAAAAAATCATCCGAAATCAGCCGACGATTTTAACAAAAAAAAATAAAAAATAAAAAATGAAGTCTTCAAATCCAAGGTGCCTGCCTTCTTGCCCTTTCCATGTGTCATTATTTTAGTGGACTTCAATTTATTTTCTTCTATTGTCTTTTCGACCAATTTTTAGCAATTTTTTTTTCAGAATTAAATTGTACATTTTTATCCATAAATAGAGATTTGGTTTGTTTTATTTAGACATAAGAACTTTTTTTAATGATTTTTTCAAGTTTCTACCCATTTGTTTGTAAAAATATTAAATCAATAAAGATAAAGACGATGAGATATATAAATGTGTTGTCTTTTGTGCCATCATTCAAAAGATTTGTTGGTTTTGAATCAAATAAGTATCAAATGAATTATTTTATTAAATGAGTATCAAATGAATTGTTTTATTGAATCAAACCATTGTACTTGTTTTCAAGTATAGATCAAGTATCGTAAGGATGTACAATATTACTACTAGTTACTGTGTTCAAAGTAAATAGAAGTACAGTTAAAACTCTATAAATTAATATCTTAGAGACAAGCATACATTATTAATTTAATGAGATATTAATTAATCAATAAATTAATAATTATTAATTTATATATTAATTAATACCATGCTAATTTATAAGCCTTAAAAAAACCTAATCTATTTGCGATTGAGAGATTCTCAATCCATATTAATAAAATAATCTTATTACAATTAGTATCAATTTACTTGACATTCTCTAATTATATTTTAAATTTGAAATTAAAACATATTAAAACTACCACAAAAACAATTATAATAACATAAACATATCATATACACAACAATGACTTATCATCTTAAAGATATGAAAATTTCAACAATGAAGGACAAAGGTGAAGATAAACATTCTGAAATAGAGCCCCCTTTCGCATAAAAAAAACATTCTGAAATACTTTGAAATTTACCTTTTTAGAACATCAATTTTACCATTTTACCCTTATTTTTCACTCTACTTTAATTATGTTATACATGGATATTAATGGAAACTACACATTAAACCATTATAAATAATCAAGTCAAAAAACTATTATAATAGCTATAAAATTGAATAATTTTTTTGGTTGTGGATTAAGAAAACCACACTTGAAATTCTTACGATAATAAGAAAAATCAGAGATGAAATTTGAGGTGACATCAATTTCAACAAAAATAAAAAGACAATAAGCGAGTCATTTTTTTATGACATCTTTATAAATCACTAATATATTATGTAATATATAAGGAGTTATTAATTTATAAGGAGTTATTATGAAAATTTCAACAATGAAGGACAAAGGTGAAGATAAACATTCTGAAATAGAGCCCCCTTTCGCAAAAAAAAAAACTACTCCCTCCGTCCCTAAATTATCGTCCTCCTTTCCTTTTTCGTCCGTCCCAAAATAATTATTCAGTTTGAAACTTACATTTTTAGAACATCACTTTTACCACTTTACCTTTACTTTTACGCCCTACTTTAATTATGGGTCACATACACATATGCTTCAAAGGAAAATACACATTAACCCAATATAAATAATCAAGTCAATTGTTTTTTCTTAAACTGTACGTCGGATCAATTAGGACGATTATTTAGGGACGGAGGGAGTATGTATTATCTTATAACTTTAGCGAATTATTAATTTAGCACGTTGTCTCAAATCGAGACCAATCAAAAGTATTATTTAAAAAAATTATTAATTAATCAACTTTTAACTATATATATTTAAAAAGTTTAATAATTAAATGAAACTACATAATAGAGTTATAATAAGAAGCTTATTTGAATTTAAATCATTGACTAAATTGGTCATAGAAAACAAATTTAGATCTTATCCAATCTTTTAATGTAATTGACTAATTGAGTATATCTCAAAGACGAAAACAAAACCCCCTATATATAGATAATTAGCTAATGAACACGTCAAGATGAGCCAAGGTCGTTGTCCAAAGTCCAAACTCCAAACCAACCCATACAGCGCCGGTGAAGACACGTACTACTACTAGGAAGCAAGTTCAGCGCACGCGCTAATCGGGCGCATACACCCATCTCCATCGTAAATTAATGTCGTATGTCCGTTGTCCGGATTTGTTCACCTCTCGCGATGAGTCGTGACACCTCCGTTGTCGAATGTAAAAATGGATCGTTCTCCTATCATAAAGAACTCACTTGGTTTTTGTTTTTGGAGTTTTTTTTTCTCTTCTTCGCTCTATCCATTTTAAATCTCTATTTACTTTTTCTCTTATCATTATAATTTATAAATATAAATTCAAAAATCAAAATTAAGTCACTAATTTTTGACTCTTACATTTCTAACTAAAATATACTTAGAATTAATTATAACTATATATATAATATCAACATGTCTAGCTATAAAATTCTCGGGGATCACTTGGTAGCTGGATAAATAGACAAATACGACTAATTTATTCTAAATTCAATGTTTGATAAGACTTTTACTTGTTGAACAATAATCTTTATACTGGATAACTCCCTTATAAGGGAGTAAATAATACCTCAACCCTCTTGTAACCATGTTATAATTTTATCTCAGATTTGGAGAAACGAGCATATTGCCCTCCCTACTACTATTGAAACGTAATTTTAATCTCACTTTTTCACAACTTTTCACTCACGATCAAATTTGCTACATTACATCGGTTTGGGACATCGTCGACGGTTGGGCTCTTCCCTTACAGTTTCAAGCACATCCGTTGTAATAAGGTAAGCCTTTTTAGTTTTTTCTTTTGAAGCAGTGTGTTGGAAGATGAATGAATTAGTTGAGTACTAACGAGTTTTAGTTCAACTGGTACTGCTCACTTCTCCTAACGGAGAGGTTGTGTGTTCAAAGTCCCACTAGCGACTCCCTGGATTTTACAACTTTCAATAGAAAAGGTCGGGCATTCAAGCCTCTTCAGAGGCAACGTTGTTATTCAAGCCTTACCCAAATGCCCCATTTAGCTACTCGCTTATTTTAACGGAGAGGTCGAGTGTTCAAACCTCACCAGAGGCACCCTGGTACATCACTATTCTCAACCAAGAGGTCGGGTGTTCAAAACCTCACCAGAGACACCATTTGTTCTAGCCACACCAAATGTATCATATATCTATAATTGTAGCCTTTCAAGACATTAAAATATTAAAAAAAAAAGGTTGGAGTAAGGTCTATGTCCCCTCCAACCTTTAAAAAAACATATTTTTTTAAAAAAAGAATTAGTTGAGTAAATGGTTGTTTGTTGTTTTGGCATATATCATGGCACAAAAGGAACAAAACTTGAACCACGAGGAATGATGACAAATCAATAAGAAGAATTATTTAATCACGAAAGAATTAAACTATGGGTTCGAAAGCTTTAGAGTTGACACTGTATTTTGGGGACACATAAGATAAGCTTAAGTAATGTTTTAATTAAAAATAATAATTAATTTAGTACCTACTATATTGTTATTATTATTTATTTTCCAATAATATTGTTTCAATTAATTTTTTATTTTTGTAATAAAAGTTCAACATTTTCTAAAAAATTGGTAGACAAATTCCTTAATTAATTTTTTTATTGTAAAGGGAACATGAGATGCAAGTCATAAGCATAATTAACTAAACATATTTATTACGAAATTTAAAAATATAACCACTTTGTTTATTTATATGTTAAGAATTAAAAAGTAATTTTGAATTAAAACATTATCTTTTAAAAATAATAAAAAAGACAAATGATATTACATGATAAAACTTGTGATATTATTACGAGTTTTAATGTTATAACCGTTAAATGATTGAGTTGGTGATGATTTCAAGTATTCATGTTATTACTTAAAAAAAATATATCTGATCTAATGATGTAAAGATCTAAATAGATGTGATCTAAGGACATTAACACATGTTATAATAATACCACAAACTCTAACTCGTAATATCATATTTCAATAAAAAAAATATTATGTTGTGTTAAACACAACAATAAATTTATGAATCGAGTGAATATTGCCTAATAATAATTATCGTAATAAATACGAAGGTAAATTTAATAATTTCATATAACAAAATAAAATCCGTTTTAAAAACGAGACACCCAATGACGAGTTCAGATCTTCAGTACCACTTGTGTGTATCACTTTTTATCTCCACCATTGCATCCTAATCATTACATACATCTCAACCAATGATTAAGATGAAAAATAATACATCAGTGATATATATAAGTGATACAGGAGATCTGGACTCCACGCTGACCCAATCATTGACTATGGAAGAACTAGAAGTTAGCAAGATATATTAGAGTTTGAATTTTTTAAATAAACGTCTTTTTGGGAGAAAACTAAGGGTGGACAGAGCTACAATTATGTCGTTTACAGTGACTATATATAGATACTGCCGGCATCGCCAGTTGCATCTTCTACCACGCTCTACGTATCCTCTCTCTCCCCGAAGACCTATAGGTTACACGTATTATAAATTTACCGGCGGCTGTTTATAGTCAATTTATTGATAGTAATGGGGGCGGAGAAGGAGAAGGCGACGGTGGAGGTGTTCGATGAGGAGGCGGCTAGTTCGATGCTTAAGGAGCTAAGATGCAGTTTCGCAAGTGGTAAAACCAAGAGTTACGAATGGAGAGTCACGCAGTTGAACAACCTGTTGAAGATTGCCGACGATCACGAGAAGGAGATTTCTGCTGCTCTTTATTCCGACCTCGCCAAATCCGAAATGGAATCTTTCATTCACGAGGTCCTCCTCTACTTCAGTTTTCATTTTCGTTTTCGTTTTTGTTTAATTCAATTTCCATTAGATCTTCAAACAATTCCATCTTCTGTTAACATATAGTCAGCCAATCAGGACAAAGGTTAAAATTAGTATTGATAAAGAAAAAAATTACCAAGAAAAATAATGAAAGTTTGTGTTAAAATTAGAAAGTGCCCACTTTGTGTGTGTGTGTGTGTATTTGTGGGTGGGTGGTGGGAGAATTTTCATATGCGTGCCTATATATATGTGTGTGTATGTGGCAGATTCACGACATAAATTATCCAAAGGATATACTGACTGACTAATTGGTCAGGTGTTGAGGTTGTTGAAGGCATTAAATGCTGATTTTCAAGCTGTTTTATTTGATTAATTTTGTTGCTGAGATTTTCTTTTTTGGTTGATTGTGTTGTTTTGTGTGTAGCAGTTATTGAGGAATGGCCAAAAGTAGTTAAAGTTTTTCCTAGTGGTGGCCTACAAATGAGAATGTGTACAGAGTGAATTTGATTAGATTTGAAGTACTTAACTCCCGGAATAATATGCCTGCAGTTTGCCCTGTCATCCGTTTTCTGTGAACTTGTTTTGTGCCCCCTAGCCTTTCGTTGGTCACAATTGTTGAGGCCTAAAGTTGGAAGATTTGCGGTAGTTGAAATTATTTTCTTGTCCTATCTGGTTGTAAATCCATTTTGTCCATGTTCAATTTATTTCTCGTGGGTAATCCATTGAAAATTACTTCATGCTGTCTCTTGTTTTGTTTCGTTTTGTTTCTCCTTATGGCTTTTTATACCCTTGTTATAGCCTTTCCTTTTCATAATAAATAAATCCCCGTTTTGCTTTATGGTCCAAAGCAGGATGACTAGTAGGCACCTTACTTGGAATTGTACCATTCTCCTCAAGTTTGTAAACACAGATTATTGTCTTGTAGGAAACTGTTGGAGCATTTACTTTAATTCATAGACCAACTTCATGTGACAAGGGTCCTCTGTAAGATGGGGAATCATTATTAAGAATTTAAGATCATAATTCTGTGGTTAGGTTCTTCGAGCTTATTGCCCTGGAGCTTGAGAGAAACGTATAATGCTGACGGTTGCGATTGTGTAACAGGCTGTAGTCTTGGCACTTATAGTTCTTTCATTTTATGAAGGAAACTCTCCTAGTCAAGATATGGGGTTTATGTTCAGAACTGGGATGTTAGTGAAAGGTATTGACCATCGGTATCACCTCTTAAATAATCTACCCCGATCTGGATTTTACACGTTAAATCTCTCTAACAAAATAGTTTTTAGTTATATGTGTTTTAGAGAGCTGGAGGGGGCTTGTAGTGTTAAAGTTTGTTATGTAGAAATAACAATATTATTGAGTTCTCTTTTCACTTGACAACTATTTGATCATATCAATGACGAAATTTGAGTTTGAATTGTGATCGAAAGGCATTATGTACACCAAATAACCTATCTCTCCATGTATTTTCCATTTCCTTCATTAAGTGTGTACCAGTTGCTGATTTTTGTAATTTTATTTTTTCATTTAAATGCTTTTGGGTTTAAACTCCTATGAAGCACCAAGAGTTATTTTGACTTTGGCTATATAAAAATATTATGGCAATATGGCATCCTAAGGGTAAGTCTCAAAGACTGTCAAAGGCATTACTGAATTAGCCGCTTGAATGTTTTGTTGCATTAACTATGTGTAGCTTCCTTGTCTAGAAAATCTAGGTCTGATCATAAGTGTTATTATGTGAATTTGATCAGTGTGTTTCAATTCTACAGATTTCTCTGATGAAGGCCTCTTGTAAGTTGGCACTCAAGGACCTAAAATATTGGATGAAGCCAGAAAAGGTAATTTCTTAAAAATACTCTAATTGGAACTTTGTGAGCCATTTTGTCTTGTTAAGGGTAACATTATGCCATGCAAATCTGTTGATTTTTCTTTTCAGGTTAAAACCTCAGTGACCGTATTTCCTGCATCAGCAGAAATAGTTTCCGAACCCTTGGGTGTTGTATTGGTCATATCAGCATGGAACTACCCTTTCTGTATGTTCATTTTCATAATTATTTCTTACTTGCTTGAACTTGAAGGTTATCTTATCCAAAACATTGACAATTAAAAAAAACATCTCTCTTCATTCCTATAATTGTTGAATTCTTCACTGTAACTTGCATCTCCATAAGTTTAGTCTCTGTTTACTCTCAATGTGGTGCCTCTAAGTGCACTGATGAAGTTATTCTTGTATGTGAATGCTTTGTTTTCTTAAAGATTAATTACAATGTTACCTTCTCCCTTTCTTATCCTGGGACTTTTCTGTAAACCTTGTCAAATATTGTATGCATGATTAAAAACTGGTAAAGCATCTCTTATGGTCTCCTTCTATATTTCACGAATCATGCCCATCCAGATCCTTGAAAATAAGTTACCAAGTAAGATTAATTATGCAATTATTTTCAGTTGCAATATTTGATTTCCTCCTTTCCTTCTTAACCATACTCTGTCACCCAGGCTGGGTAATAGCCTTAGTAAGTGTTCCAACTGTCAAGTGTCACGATTCAGGTTTCTATAAATGATTAACTATCAAGATATGAGGACGTTGCACTTGAAATTTCATGTCAAGACTAGTTGAAGATTCTGTTCAAGCTGAACTGGAATCAAAAAATATTAAACGAGGCAAATTGAGGTGCAAATTCAGGTATAGTACCTTTACGAGCACTTAATATATAATTACATCAGACAACACCTTACTATCTGCATTGCTCCTCTCCGATGCTCCACTAGAAATCTTATGAATTTGAAACTTGGTGTATCACTGTTCCTACGGGTCAGGGTAGCCCCATAGCTGAAGAGGAGGAAATGCATGTCAAATTCTTGAATGTTGGGTGATATAAGGAGATTGATTGGGCTTGAGTGCACAAAATTTGTATTTTTTTTGGGGGGGGGGTTGGGGTGGGGAGGAGGGTTGAGGTTGAGGAAATGGTGCATATTCCAGCTCGTCGGATACATGGGCTCATATCTAGGTCAGGGCGAGGAAAGGTAGTCCATGCTTATAGGTTCGGTCAATGGGCAGCAATGCCCGTTAATCCGTTATCCTGGCGGGGTAGGAAGAAGGGGCTCAAGATGCTTAGTCAAGACCTCTAGCTGAAATCATACCTGTTAGATGCAAACAAATGTACATGGTACCATAGGCATTGTTCCATCCATTAAGTTCCATAGAGTATTTATTGGTTACATACCTACCTCACGGAATCTATGGGCAGTGGGCACAAATTCCCTGCACCCTTATAAAGAAATTCAAAATTTATGCCAAAAGCAGTCCTCCATCTCTTGTCAATGCTTTATGCATAAACTTCTACTTCTCTTCTACGAGAATCTTGTGTTCTTATATATAAACTAAGGTATATTGTTATTCCAAGTGGATTGATCTGCTGAATCTGTTTATGTTGTAGGTTCAGACTGGGCTTAACTTGTTTTCTTGCTGTGATTTTCGTGACAGTATTATCACTTGACCCAGTCATTGGAGCTATTGCAGCTGGCAATGCTGTGGTTCTGAAGCCTTCAGAAGTAGCTCCAGCCACGTCTTCATTGCTTGCAAATTATTTAGGAAAATATTTAGATACCTCAGCAATAAAAGTTGTTGAGGGTGCCGTTCCTGAAACATCTGCTCTACTTGCTCATAAGTGGGACAAGATATTGTATACAGGTTTGTATCAACTTAACCATTTATAACCATTTATTTACCATACCTTCCTAATGACGGTATGATTTATAGGATGTCATAAAATGTCTAAAACATCAGACTGAAGTAACTGTTCATATTTGCAATATTTCCATGCATCCATCTTACCATTTAAAGTAAGCTGAGAGACATGTTATTTCTTAGTTTTCCAACATTTTCTGCCATATCAGTGAGAGAATCTAACACCCATCCTAACAAAAATTTCCTTCTGAACCTTCAACTTGATGGCATATGCTCTCTTTCCTCTCACCTATCCTAAGTTGTTCTGGTTTATGATATTGTTTCTTTTTTAATCTCCCTTACTATGGATGCTTTCTGGGGCATTACTATTGTGAATAATATTTGGGGGGTGTTACGTTATCTTTGTTTTCAGTTCTTGATGTTTCTAGTTTTGATACAGTTTTTTCCAAATTGTTGTTGCAAGCCTGTCCTCTGTTGTTTGTGCATTCTTTCCTATATTATAAGATCTTTGTATCTCTTGGCTGTTTTCTGTTTTATTTTATTTATTCATTTTTGAAGTAAGAAAATCTCATATTAACATCTTGTCTAAGCTATCCCTTTTTTCCGGTAAAGGATTCACTCTGTTGCGTTATTTGGTATCAAGCTTAACTACTTCTCAGTTTGTATTCATCCCACCATCAAAGTTGCATTGTGTATTCTGTTTTCTTCGTACTTAAATTGATTCTTCTTGGCTCTAAAGTTTCTCTTCGAGCCTTTGGTTTTTCTTCAACTTCCCCTTATGCTTTTCAATAAAACAGTGTCATCTGTAGATAATATTGATCATGGCATCTCAGCATGGGACCACAAACCTCTTACAGGGAAGAGCTTTGGTCTCCTGCCATTGCTAGAACAGTTGGCGGCAATAAGGAGCTTGGCATCCGTGAGTGGCAAGACATGGTCCAAGGACTGATTGTATGGTATTATGTCAAGTGGCCTTTGGGTAGGAAAAGAGACAGAATAATTACTGTCTCTGGCCAAAAAAAAAAGTCCCATTTGACAAGTCAAACTTTTTAAGATTGTAGCTTTAGTTACATGTACCTCTTTTAAATTGCGCTAAAATTGTTATTGTTTTTAGAAATGAGACTATTTTTATGAGACAAACCAAAGAGAAAAGAGGGATGAGGGTGTATTATTAGAGTGGGGATAACCACACCCCAATTCCCTATTTCTACACCCCACTTAAAAATATTACACAAATTCCATCGAGTGAAAAGACCTAAAAACCCTCCTACACTTTGATATTGTCCGGCCATGGCGTGATGAAATGGTTGAGGTTGGTTCGGACCTGGGGTTGGTTCGGCCACCATGAGACGAACACTCTCATTTGTGTTCGACCAGTGTGAGATAACGGCATCGGAGACAGAGCCGGAGGAAGATTGCAGGAGATTGAGAGAAACATGGCTCCAAGTTGATATCTGGATCTGGGGATGGATGGAGCTGATGGTCCGATTTGGGATTTGCCCTAAATTGGAGGTGGCCGGCGACGAAGAAGACGACTGGACTGAAGGGCGGTGGCAGCAGTTACTTACTGGAGTGACATCGCTTGGATTGGCAGCCAACAGCAGCAGCAATTGGCTCCGGCTTGACCTCGCAGCCGACGGCAAAGAAGAGAGAATGGAGAGAAAATCGCTCGCTTGCAGAGGGAGGAAGAGAGATGGATATACGACGAAGACGAAGAAGAGAGGAGGGATAACACTCAGGTCGCTCGGCTTGCAGAGGGAGGGATGAGGAGAGATAGATTGCTTAGGTTAAGAAGGGTAAAATGAGTAGTTAGGTGGGGTGTAGAGAGAGATGTGGGAAAGGAGTGGGGTGTAGAGTTAAATGGGGAGTAGAAATAGGGAATTGGGGTGTGGTTATCTCCACCCGTATTATTATTATTATTATTATTATTATTTTTATTTTGGTGGTGGGGCTTTGGACAAATGTAAGTAGGATGATTTCAACTCGATCCCCGTAACTGGAACTGTGAGTACGATGGCTACTAACAAATGCATCTAAAGGTCAAGCTATTTGAGGAAGGATCATGTTATGTGACCAACTTCCCTAATAGTTTGAGGGCTATCATGCTATAATAATTGTGATTCTGTATACCTTCGCCCTGCCCGTGGTTAATAATCAAAGAAGCAACCTTTGCAGGAAATGGGAAAGTGGGGCGTATTGTCATGGCTGCTGCTGCCAAGCATCTCACACCTGTAGTCTTGGAGCTTGGTGGAAAATCTCCTGTTGTGGTTGATTCAAGCATAAATTTAAAAGTGAGTAGTTTTTACTTTTTGGATTTTAATTTTCTTTCAGGACTGAGTTGTAGTTCCAGAATCTTTAAATTGTTGCCCTATGTGGTTCCATGACTGTCACCATTATAATTTAGTTACAAGTATAATTTGTGTGTGCTTCGAAGGTTGCAGCTAGGCGTATAATTATAGGCAAGTGGGGATGCAACAATGGGCAAGCCTGCATTGCTCCTGATTATGTTATAACAACTAAAAGTTTTGCTCCAGTGCTGGTAAGGATGCTTATTTTTAAAGAGAAATTTATTATCAAACATGCCGGGATTTATTTTTTCTACTGATGCCACTGCTTCAACAGATAGATGCCATGAAAATTGAGCTGAAGAAGTTCTATGGGGAGGATGCATTGAAATCACCAGATTTGTCTCGAATCGTGAGCTCCAATCACTTTGCTCGCTTGACAAATTTATTGGATGATGATAAGGTGTCTAAGAAGATCATTCATGGTGGTCAAACAGACAAGGGCAACTTGTGAGTTTGTACTTGTACCTTCACTTGGTTTTCAGTTTTGTAGTTAGAGTTAAGCTAAGTGGGCATGAACCATTCTTCTCTGTATGTTTCAGAAAGATTTCTCCCACCATTTTGCTGGATGTCCCAGAAGACTCACTTATTATGAATGAGGAGATATTTGGTCCCTTACTTCCTATTATCACGGTAAAAGCATAGCCAACCCGTTGGAGGGGATTCTTTTTTTTAAGCTGCATTGTTTCTGAAATTTTGAGATCTGATAACAATCAAAATAAATAGCTTATACCAGTAGCAGACAAAAAAATTGATATAACTTCAATCTGATTTTCTTAGAGTGGTTCAATAGGGTTGAACTACCTCTACCTGTGTCAGCAGTTCAGTCATGACGACCACTCGAAGTTACATCTATCATGGACATGGAATCTACTTAATTAGACGATGGCTATTTGAATCAGGAAACTTACAGTATAGCTTTCATAAACCCTAGTACTGGTTGATATATAGACTAGTTTGTCATATATAGTGATATCCTTTAGTTGGTAAATTTCTCAATGCAGATTATAAGTACGCCAATTGTGATAGTATCTTTCTTTTGGTTTGTGAAGGTTGATAAAGTCGAAGACGGTTTTGATTTTATCAACTCGAGATCAAAGCCGCTTGCAGCTTATCTATTCACCAACAACAAAAAGCTCAAGGAGGAGTTCGTGAGAAAGGTTTCTGCAGGGGGTCTAGTCACTAATGATATCGCTTTACACGTAATTACTCCTGAACCTGTATATCTTAATGTTTTCCTAATACATATTGATCTCACAAATATACTCAGACCCACACATACACACATGTTGTACATAATTGTGTTCCTCTCAAAGAGTCCTACTTTTCTCTTTAAGGTGTCCCACTCAAAGAGTACATCGAGCTTCTAACTTTTCCCCCAACCATTTGAAAAGAATTTTTTTTTTAGATGCAACAAATAAATGTTTGTTATAATGGTTATTTGGGTACTTATGTATCTCTTAAATGTTGACTTTTCAAATAAGGACTATTTGAATGGAAACATGGGAGAGCATCTGCGTTTTGATGCATTTGTACCATCACAAAACTAAGCAATGCCTCGATACTTCTTGACACCTTATGGATAGCTTTTCGTTGACCTAGCTAACATATTCTGTGTAAGTACATGATTGTACGCATAGAAGATTGGGTAAAAAGTTTCTTTGAACTATACTTGGTCCTTTTGGTTATGTCATAGAAGATTGAGAAGTCAATTTTTCAAAATTTAGGCTGAATTTTCAGGTGATAAAAATGAATAAGATAGAAAAATTGAGCTGGCAGTAAAGTAAGCTGTAGGGAAGACCAATTCCATTTTGAAGTGGTGCTAGCAGTACTTGACTGGAAAACAAAATTCTGTTTGCATTCATGTAGATGAATTCTGTTAGATCTTTCATCCACATCAACTTGTGGAGCTCTTTAAACTAGGAACACTGTCCATCAACGTCATAGGGTAGGCAAATGTGGGCATGTCTAGTGTTTTCAGAAGGTTTTGATATGCTACTCTTTGCTGACATTATTTTGGCCTAAACATGGATGTGGTTACTGCAGAAAGTTTTGATATGCTGCGTTTAAATGAAATTAGTCTTTTTAACATCTGAACAGTGTGAATAATTAGTTTATCCGACTGAAGTAGTTGGAATGAGGCTTTTTGGAGTTTAATAAAGTATTAGGTGGACCAAGCAGTTTCTCATTTGGGTATTGAAACTGAAGAAGGAACCAATTACAAAGAGTATTTTTGGTACACTGTTGGTGTAGTTTTTTATATTTACACAAGCACCCTAAAATTTCACCCAGATTTTTATTGTATACTCCTCCACACTGTTTGTGTGCTTGTGCCATATTCAGCTTGTTGAGACACAGACACATGCACAGAGACAGACAGTTCAAACTGAAATATATCCCGTTTACACACAAATCAATTGACTCTATGAACCTAATGGTGCAGCTTTGTGTCGAAACCTTACCATTTGGTGGAGTTGGGGAAAGCGGAATGGGTGCATACCACGGAAAATTTTCATTTGATACTTTCAGTCACAAAAAAGCAGTCTTACACAGAAGTTTTATTGGTGATGCATCTGCAAGGTACCCTCCATACACACCTGGAAAGCTAAGGCTTCTCAAGGCTCTTCTAGATGGAGATATCCTTGGCATATTCCGTGCTATATTCGGTTGGTCTAGGATCTAAGTCTGCAAGGTAGCGACCCCACGCATCTGTGAAAAGCTGAAAGATTGACTTGAATATCTGCTTGCTACAAGATACTTCAACATCATCCATATTTTGTGTTAGGTGCGTAACCACAGATAATATGCATGTTTGATGGGCGTGTATAGAAAACAAACCTTTTGTGTTTAAGTTTGTAAATATTTCCCAATATGTATCCGTAATTGGAAGTCTCAAGTTTGCTGTGTCATTCTGATGATGGAGATACTAATACAATAAATTTGATACGATTAATTCCACCTCCTGTTATTCCCAAGTTTTCTGACATTAAAAGTTCAATTTTGAGGTTATTCATTCTTGTTCGCTTCTTTAGTATTATGGTTTGCTCTTTTCGGATCTTTTTAATTACTAGGTGGTGTAGTTATGGGTGCTAATAAAGCAGCAACGAAACATCTAAGTGTGTGAACGAGGTCTAACAGGTGTATGCTACAGCTTGTCCATATAAAACAGTTGTGGATTTCTTACTGTGGTGAATCTACTGTGATTGTTCAAGGAATTTGTTGAAGTACCTTATGCAAAAGTAATCAACACGAATCCTTTAAAATACTATACACATCTGATCTTTGTTCGTCTGTCAGTTCCTTTGGAAACTCAACTAGGAATTTGATTACCAAATTTCCTCTTTTCCCCTGTTCTTTTGGCAATGGCATCCCTTGCCCTGCAATGATCTTTTGATAGCCAGGGCATATGATGTCGTCCATCGTCAAACTCATGTGCTCTCCGCCTAATAAAGGGATTGAAACCGTGCAACCAGTAAGGGCTTTTACCAAAGGAAGTTCGATGGCAAAATCCAGATCGTCACCTTCTCTTGTAAACGTGGGATGTTGTTTCTCTGCTATCACAAAGGTAATGTCGGCAGGTTGAGTCCCTGGTGTCTCGTTCCCCATGCCTTCGAATGTGATCTTTGTTCCTTTTCTCCATCCTGGCTTCACTTTTATGGTTAGCATTTCATCTTCCTGTACAATTTGCCTGCAAGAATGAACATTCAAGCATGCTTTAGCATGACTGGTGAAATAAGTTTTGTAATGTTAAACATGCTGTTTAGGCCTGACAGTGCATGATAATACTCCCTGATCAGTCCGCTAGCTCAATGAACCCAGTTTTGTTTTGGTTAACTCGGCATAGTGTAGGCCGAACATTTGTATAAATTTATTTGTCTTTACAAAATTATAAAACTTGCAACCCATAATATACTTTTGGTATAGTTTTTTGTTGTTGATTCA
Organism: Codonopsis lanceolata; assembly: GCA_013146195.2. Classification (NCBI taxonomy): domain Eukaryota; kingdom Viridiplantae; phylum Streptophyta; class Magnoliopsida; order Asterales; family Campanulaceae; genus Codonopsis; species Codonopsis lanceolata. Next base: position 148,309,530 of record CM028378.1, on the reverse strand, counting down.
AAAACGATGATTAGTAAAGATAAAAGTGTTAGTACATACCCGTCGTTTGTAACTGCATCACGAGTGACCTTGATCTTCTTGATACATCCGAAACACAACTCCTCAAACGTGCACTCGAGCTGCTTTTCCATCGTGGGAGGCTTTATTAGCCCATTTGAGTTGGAATACATGATGGTTGAGTTCCTCCTGCTTGCACTTCTGGTGAGCGCATCTGCAGATGGGGAAGGTGATGCTGAATCCACGCTTCTCCGACTCAAGCTTTTTAGGAGTGTGGCTGGGCTATTTCGTGTTGGACCCTTGCGGCTTGAGCTACTTCTTGATAGAGGGTTTGCACTTCTTGATGGATTAGTGCTTGCAGCTCTTGTGAATGTGGCAGGGCTTGAGAAGGGAGAAGGTGTGGATACAAAGTAACTCTCAATGTTTTGATGCTTGAACGGACCTCTAAGCGAGCCCTCGTGCATCCCATGGCCATTGTTCCCTATGTTTTGTACGTCAGTCATGGTTTTGTCGTCGTGATTTCCGTTCTTAATGACCTGAAATGATCGGTTAGGGTTCCATCAGGTACGAAAAACTCATAAAAACATGCATACATGAATGCGGATGCATGATGAAGCGATAGTAACATTGAAATCTCTCTCTTTCTCAATTTATCTTTGCCTTCATGGTGTGAAGGTGAACAGATTTATAACATGGATACAAATCTCAATAATTCTATGGAATGAAACTCAACTATATATTTTGTCGACATTTATGATCGGATAAAATAGCTTTTTATTCTTTGAAATCTGAAACTATTATAAGAATTAGCAAAGTAATTTTGAGCAAAAGATTATCGTCAAGATTGAGATGGTTCTCTGAAAACTTAATGAGAAAGATGTCTATATATATATGTATGTATAATTCTGTAAGCGGGTATATTACCGACCTTGTCGACCGATTTGAGCTTGTTATCTTCGGGTTGAACGTTGCTAAGAGATGATTTCTTGGCGGGATGACGCCTTAAGAGGAGAGATTTACATGCTTTGCAGACGCTTCCAAGGCAAAGCTTGCCACCGCGTCTCGAATGCAAATTATCTGCCATGCAGGGCGGGGAAGAGAGAGAGAGACTGAGAGAGGAGAGGGAGAGGGAGAGAAAGAGAAAGAGAGATAGGGAGGTCACCCGCTACTATATCCACAAGAACAAATGGTTAATCAAAAAATATACACCGTTTTGTGAGGCATAATGGGATTGCAAAGGTGAATTGATTAATTAATGTTAAGACATACTTAGTGGCAATTTACCTAAGTTGGTGGTGGCTGTTTTTAGTTTTTACTAATGAGCATTTTCTCCCTCTCTCTCTCTCTCTATCCATCATATCTTTCCCTCTCTTTTCGGTAATGTTGTTCTATTTTGACCTATAAATTTCTTCCATCACAATCTTACATTTTTTTGTTATTGTAAATCGTGAAGAAAGACCAGGTGTCATATTTGTAGTTTCGAAAATATTGAAAATAAAGGAAAATGGTAGTATTTCGAAACCACAAACAAATACATATTTAGTTGAGAGAATGGGAATAACTTATTTGAAACAATCTTAAAAATATATAATGAAACAACCATACCGACGAAGAGTGGAGTCACGGATGGATAAATTCAATTATAAATTTAATTTTGAAATCAGTGACACGATTAACCACTCACACACCGACCTTGGGCATTGGCCCACTAGGGCCCTCGCTAATTCCATTAAAACATGGCCCCTAAAATATGTTAGTTGACCATCAAAATTTTTCTAAGGGTGAAATTTTGATCGGTTTATTTTTCAAAGTTTCTCTGTTTTTTTTTCAACTATAAAAAGACAAATTTTCGAAATATTGTTTCAAAAATGCTATCGTCTCCTTCGTTAACCCACTTTGGATTTAAAAATCACAACGAAACGGGGATCGACCTCCTTCCCTTCAGCCCACAATTGGTTAGACATTTACAGAAAGAAGTTGTGAGACTCGAAGCAGAGCTACGCACGCCAGATCCCTCGAGTGAAAAGGATAATAAAATTCGGCAGGTAAGCGTCCTTTGAGTCTGACATGATTCTTGATGTAACTACCGGTATGAATTACTAATATTTTATGCACTATTTGTCCCTAGATGGAAATGGAAATTGAGGAACTGAGGCGTCAAAGAGTCCTTGCACAATCATAGGTAGATAAGCTATGTCGAAAACTTCGGGAGGAACAAAGGAACAACAGAAAAGCCAGTTGAATCACCTCGTCTACGGCAAAGAAGTGCCTCTCCTTCTTTGGGACAACATCTCCTCAATTTGATCTTTAGGAGCCGGGGCATATCAATAAAACAAGAAATCATGGAAGATATATAGCGTATGATAGGGCAATAAGAGATAAAGGATATGTGTTCTTGAACCGCGGTGCATAAATTTTTGAATCACAATGTATATTTGTAGCGCACCTCAGGCTTATTAAGTGTATTGCAGTCATTTTGCCCCCAAAAGTGTTCTTTTCGGATTGAAAAAAAAACATGATATTAGAGCGAATTAAAACTTTGAAAAATAGACTGACCCGCATTTATTCCTATTTCTAAATGGGTCATAACAACAATTGGTTAGATTGAATTACAAGTCCACTTATAATAATTACCGAGTAATTATATCAATATTTCAAACAAAAATCAGATACTATTGCTATTTGTCTATTATATCCATTGTTTATGTTTGTTTGATTTTTAGCTTCATTTGTTGATTGTGTGTGATTTTTACTTTACTTTGAAAAGCAAACATGTTACCAAAACAACATTCATCCCAAAGGCAAAAAAGATATAAAGGAAAAATAATTTATGAGGTGATTAAAACTCAAGGATGAGCTCTTGATTAGTTTTTTGAAACTAGTTTTTCGGTCGAAGATCTAATTGATGGATTACAAGAATATTCGAATAATTAAGAAAAACTAAATGAACATATAATGAATCAGGAATAAATGAGAGAAGATGATAATGATAAGTTAAATGAAGTAGTTGCTAATATGATTTACAATGAAAATAAATTTGAACAAATTATCCATACTTTGAATATATATGATCCAAGAACTTGGGGGTAATATTGATAATATAACAAGAGATCTATTGGTAGAGAAATTATATATATGTGTAATGACCCGAGCATGAAAGCCATGTCCGCTAAGCATGGCCCACACATTGACCCACTAACTACACATCATCTTGGGTCACCGGGCCTACAACAAACTGATCCAAAAATCGATCGATGATGTTGGTGCCCAGTAGTAGTTTGTGGACATGTTATAAATCACATACAATTCCCGTTCCAAAAAGGGGAAACTCTCCCCCCGAGAGCCCCCACACCCCAGCCCCATGAGAATGTGAGAGGGAAAATCACGGTGACTCAGCAATTAAGTAACTAGGAGGACCCGTGCCTAGTGTGTACAAGGAGCCACCCCTACAAGAGGGTGAAATCACACATAATTCCCACATCTACTCGATGTGAGATGAAGGTATTACAATCTCCCCCATTTAAATACATGACGTCCTTGCCAAGGCCGAACCGTACCCCGAGCGATACAGGATTCAAGAGGTGACTTCCACTGTTCCACATCCCACGGAGTAGCACTTTGGCCCGCACAACACTTTGTTCCCATATTTCTGACTTGGACCCATTTTAATATAGGTTTAAATCTCAATTTGGTCACCCTACTTTTGACCAAAATTCATTAAGCCCACTCTACCTTTTTTTCCCTTAATTTAATCACTCTACTTGGCTCCAAAAGTCAATAAGGTCACTGGAGTCATTTCCGTTAGTTAAGTTAGATGAAAATCTTTGAAAAGACAATAACACCCCTTACCTTTAGAATGTGTGTTGACAAATTCAAGTCCCATAATAAAAAATTATGTTTGAGAGGAGAAGGAGACCCTCAAATCCCCCAAATTTAGTAAGGGTATTTTTTGATTTTCCTAAAAAAATTAAACTTTCCATCCAAATGCATGGATGGAGTGATGAACGTGCTAATTATGTGAAAGTAGAGTGATTAAATTGAAGAAAAAAAAAGTAGAGTGAGCTTAAAGAATTTTGGTCGAAAGTAGGGTGACCAAATTGAGATTTAAACCTTTAATATATACCATTTGTAATGACCCGAACACGAAAGCCCGATACACTACGCGTATCCCTCATACAGGCTCACTAAGCACGCATCACCTTGAGTCACCAGATTTACTACAAGCCGACCCAAAGGTCCATGGATGATATTGGTGCCAATAGTAGGGTGTGACCACCTTATAAATCACACATAAACTTGTTTAGTAGTTGGTCTTGATAGTTCTTTGTAGGTTTAAATGCATTGTAAATACTAATTAGTAATTGAGTGGTAGTGGATTAAGATTGCTAAGCTAAATGCATGAGATTGAATTAAGTTGAGTTCAGCCCCTGTTTTAGGGTACTTTCGTGGAAGTGCCGTAGAAAATCTATACATGTTCTAGTTGAATTTTGGATATGTTTCACTTGTGAATGTTAGGTAATCCTATGTAAAATTTCATTAAGTTTAGAGGTTGAGAAGTACCTCAATAGAGTTAAGGAATAACGTTGTGTAAAGTGTTCTGCTACAGGAAATGCGTTGTAATTGTAATTTGAAATGAACAACACCTAATGCCCGTAGAAGAGAAATTACGGCTAGAATTCACAGGGATGGAAAGGAAGAGAGCGGGGAGGTCGAGTGGTTTCACATTGTATTTGATTAATCTACCACCCTAACTTCCAAATCTCTTTCCTCTTTATCTATCGATCTTCGGTTTCAATATTTTCTTCTTCTTCATCATCATTTGTGTTTGTGTTTGATTCAAAATAGATTCATTTTGTTTGTTGTATTACTATGCATGTAAACTTTTTTGATGAAATGCTTGAATATAAATTTGTTCATTGTTGAACATCGTTTTTAAATCTGGATGCATAAATTTTGAATCACGATCCATCATCTTTGAATCGTGATGCCTTAATTTGGATTTGCGATGCAAGAAACATGCATCAATTAATAATTTGTTTGATTATGTATAGGAAAGAAGAGACATGAGGTTTGGTTTATTTTGCGATGTATCCAATTGGATAATCGATGCTTGAAAGGCATGCACCACAATTTCAAATTTATGCACCGTTAAGGGACATGAGTTTTAGTTCATTTTGCGATGCAACCAATTAGAATTTCGATCCATCCAATTGGAATGAGAAGTTTCATCTTCATAAGAAGGACCCTACCTTATCCTATTCTATTCTATTCTATTATAACTAAAAGAGGGAGCTGATCCAAGAGGGAATGCATCTTCTACTACAAGAAAGGGTTGATCCATAAATGGTTCAAACATCTTGAGATTAATCTTTCTTTTCCCCGCAACCTTCGTCTCTCAACTTTCGATATTAATTTATGAAAGTTGGGTCTTCTGAGCCTTTGAAGCAAGTTCATTTCTTCACAGCCTGAGTTGTAATGCACCGACTTTGGTTTTGCGATGCACCGTGTGCCTGATGCAATGCATGCTTGAATTGTGATGCACCGACTTTGGATTTGTGATGCACCGCGTTCCTGATGCAATGAATGCTTGAATTGCGATGCACCGAATTTGGGTTTGCGATGATCCGCGTGCCTGATGCGACGTGTTTTCCTTTTATTAATGACATTCATCTTTTCACCCTAAAAGTGTTTTTTTCTGGTAAAAAAAAGGGTGTACTATAGAGATTGAAAATTATTGAAAGGGGACCGACCTAAATTTCTCCCATGTTATTTTATATTATGTTGGGAATAGTTACATCCTATATCAAATATATAATTAATTATAAACAATGATGGACATTTACCAATACATTTGTAACCCAAGCAATTGTAATTATGAATGATTAAAGTAATTGATTGTGACCAAAATAGTTCTTGTCCTTTTGTCGAATATTTGATTAAATACAAGGCATAAAATGTGTCATCTTTGTTATAATTTAATTTAGATTTCTTGATTTCGAATAAACTTATATAATAAAAAAATAAACTCATTATCTCATAAACGAGATAAGTTTAAATATTATGAATATGTTTTCCTTATTAACTATATTGAAAAATATATTGTTGTATACAAAAGAATATAAGTTGTCTAAATTATTTTCTTTTAGAGTATGTCTCCTGTAAGACGGTCTTATTGATCTTAATTTGTAAGACGAATCTATCCATGCTAAATGAGCCAAGATTCAGTAATTTCAGTGCAATCTTTCGAATTTTGAAAATTATAGTGTCACCCTTCACGTGTATAAATGAAGAGTGTCACTTTTTAATATTAAAAGTATCACTTTTCAGCATAAAATATGTCACTTTGCGTTTTTAATAAAAAAATATCATTTTTTTTCTTTAAAAATGTTATTTTTAACCTTAAATGTGTTACTTTTGGTCTTAAATATGTCACTGTTGTTTTAAAAAGTGTTACTTTGTATTATAAATGAAAACCGTCACTTTTTGGTGTGAAACAGTGAAAGTGTCACTTTATAGCATTGAAAGTGTCACGTTTTAGTATTAAATGTATCACTTTTGACAGTCACAGTTAGTTTGAAAGTGTCACTTTTTAGTATTAAGAGTCTTACTTTGTATTTTAATGAAAATTACAATAAATTTTCCTTATAATTTCATGTACCCTTGTATATATGAAGAGCCTAGCTCGAATTGCACACGACTCAAAAGGCTCAACTTAACTCTTCTCTTAAGGCCTTGTGGTTGAAAAATATTATATGACTTAAATTTCACACCCAACTACTTTTCACCTTGTTATAGAGTGATGTTGGTCGATATCAAAATATATGACTCTTTATATAGGGAATATACCAAATTCAAGTCAAAAGGTAACAAACACATTATTCATTATGAGAATCATTTATAACACTCACATAACGATCCACGTAACATTCTCATATAGGTCAATACAGTACGTCATTACAACTAACACATATCTATGTGTAGACTCATATGAATTATATGAGTTTCAACACATACTAGTTTCGATACATTATTATTGTCTTTATTAATAATAATACTTAATCAGAGATATTTAAGAATACCATATTTATTCTAAGAGCTTTATTTTACATTACTATGAAAAAACAAACAATACATAATAAATAAATACCTCAATAAATAATGACACAACGTAAAATAGATTTACCTCTCGGTACACTCCAACAATTATCGATAGAAAAACTTATCTAATTTTGGTTAGAATGTGATCTTGGTTTTAAAAGTCTTTAGGTAAAAAGATAGATGTTTCACATGTTGGATAGAAAATGATTTTGGTTTTATAAGTATTTAGATAAAAGAATTCTACTATTATTACTAATAGAAGAAATGTATGCCACATTGGTTATAAAGTAATGTTGGTTTAAAAGTATTTAGATAAAAGACTTCCACTATTATTACTACTAGTATCCCACATTGGTTATTATCAATAGAAGAAATATATCTCACATTTGTTAGAAAATGATGTTGATTTAAAAGTTTTTGGATAAAATACTTATACTATTACCAATAGAATAATTATATCTTGCATTGATTAGATAGTGATGTTGATATTAAAAGTTTTTAGATAAAAAATTTCGAGTACTAATTAGCAAAAGAAGAAATGTGTCTCACATTAGTTAGAAAATGATGTTGATTTAAATTTTTTTTAAATTAAAGAATTTTATTATTATTAGAATTAGAAGGATTAAATTATTATAACCATTTAGGAGTTTAACCTTTCAATCATAATGCCGAGGATTTCAAAAGTTAATACTCCCTCTGTTTTCAAATTATCGTTCATCTTTCTTTTTTCATTCGTTCTTAAATAATTGTCCTCTGTCAAAACTTTTCCTTTAAAAAAATAAATTTATCATTTTACCCTTACTTTTTCTACCTACTTTAATTATACCTACATACTCAAGGGGAGGAAACCACACATTTCACAAATATTTATAATACCGTAAATTACTTTTTCTTAAACTGTGTGCTGGATCAAAGTAAACAATTTTTTGAAAACGGAGGGAGTACTATTTTTACTAATTGAAGATATATATTTCACACTAGTTCCAAAAAAAGTTTCAATTAATCTCAAAGTCTAATTTATCTGTGCGGAGCACGGTCACTGTCAGTGGCGGACACATGTGTAGGGGTCGGGGGCAATTGCCCCCACTTGGTTTTTTTGTGAAGTATTTTTTTTAAAAAATACTTTGTCAATTTTACAATTTGCCTCGCTTCTATCAAATTTGTACAACTTGCCCCTACTTAAGAAAATCTCCGAGTCTACTACTGGTCAGTGTAACTAGTAAAAACAAAAAAGTAGAGTGATTGTAGTGGTATTCATACTCAAGTACAAATAATAAAAGATACGGTTATAGAACCGACCCACAGTATAGCCAAAGATTACAAAGGTTTGCCCAGTAATTTACAAAATACCATAATAATCCCAAGTGTTTAATACAATCATGTTTCAATGACACATCAAAACACAATCATCTAAATTGAATTCCTAGTAAGCAGTTATGGGATTAATTGATTTGTAGCCAAAGATTACAAAGGTAGTGATATGCTCGGCCCAAATCGGGTCACGAGCAAGGCACGAGCTAGCATCACGTGCCAATCACGAGCATAATCAATCTGGGTCCCACCGACCTAGAGGGCAAAGTAATGGAGGCATCAAGCAGCGAGCAGTACAGCTCTCGTCCAAACCTGGCCGGGCACAGACCTTGCCTGTCCGACCAGGGACCATGCCCGGGGACCACGCTCACACCGTGCAAATAATCAGATTCATTTCGTCCAAACATGGTCGAGCAGTGCCTGGGCCTGCCGGACCAAGGGCCGCCCCTCGAATCTACACAGACCTCAGAGCAGTACGTATCAAATAGCCGGGCAGAGTCTTGCTCGCCCGGGTACATATCGAGCAGGAAACACCGGAAGCTTGTTCTCCAAGACAAGTCAAAGGTTTCCATAATCAAGCAGGAAACTTGTCTTATCTGCTCCTATATTTACGCGGCCAGCCGCCTATCATGCCTAAAACCAAGTGATTCTCTCATTGATTGGTTGGGTAACTAAGGAAACCGAATCCCACACGGATTCTAGGTCATTTGGGCTCTATAAATACCCTTCCATCACCACAAATAAGATACACACACTTTCTTGAGCCTCGACACTCTGTCAAATTGCTTTTTGACTATCACCTACGATACTTACTCTCACGCCGTTTCGCGATGCCCTGCCTTGCACTTCCACTCAGGTCTTTTGTGTTGTTAGCCAGGTTCAAGGAAGCAGATTCAAGCCCAGATATCCAACCCAACACACGACAATCCAAACCGTGATTTTGCCACATCAGGTAGGAAGTTTTTTTTTTGCCAAGTTCACTATATATATATGATCATGAGGCACATGACGGGAATTAAAACCAAAAGGCAGAGCCCCATTTCTTTATGTTGAATTTCAACATACCGAACCAAATTAAATAAAGTGCACTACTTCTTTTTTCAAAATGAGTTGTAGCACAGACATATTAACGCAACTAATGTTGTTTGTTCTACTCTATACAACAACATTGTTGCACTACTCATATGGTTCTTCTTCAATTGCTAATATTACTAATCAACATTTTCTTGGAAACAACAACTCTAGATTTGTAACCATTGATCAGCTGAATGCGGCCGCTGTCATTAAAGATTACTTACAAAATGAATTCAAAACGAAAATAAACCCAACAGTATGATGGAAGAAATGAGCAAGCTGCTACCCGAAATCTTCTTCCAGTGTATGCGTACGTTTGTATCTTTGTGAGTATCAGTTGTGGTGTCTGTGATTCAATCTAACTTCTCCTTATATCTAAGTCCTTCTTTGCTTTCCAAATCTTTCCATATTTATAGAGGCCACCCTACTCCTAGGTAGTTGTTGACAAAGTTCACAACATGGCTTTCCTAATATTTTCAACAAAAGGAATTAAAGAAAAGAAAAGGCTTTGAATGTCCAATGTCTTATATGCCCCAAAGTAACAATATTCAATTTTACAGTTTCCCTTTGCACGTAAAAACATTTTATTTGTCCAGCCCGTTTTTTTGAGTAGCAAATGCCCATTCGGTATCATAATATCCAAATTTCTTCTTTGAACTTGATATTCTTTTCACCTTTTTACCATCAATCTCTTATAAACCTGTAATCACCAAACATACAAAATACTCATAAAAAGTACAATATTTACAACAAGTTAAAGCACAAAATCAATACAAAATATCACACTTATTTGAGTTTATCAAAGTTAATCAGTTAAAATATCAAAAATAATAATAAAAAATGTATATATACTTTTCATCTATAAAATTTGAATCCTCCCACGTATCGTCATCAGAATAAGTGGTGGTAGAATTTGAGATTTAGGTGGAGGGCAGACATTTAACAGTAAAAGAACATAAAAACTTTACCAAATAATGATCATTGAAACTACAGATGATACGATAGTTTTTATTTGGATGTTGTCACCAGAATCCTCATTGTTGGGTGATTGCACCAATACACTTAGCCAGGAACCGTCCAGTATAGGAATCGGGACAACCAGATTAAATACAGACCCAAGATTAAATAACGAGGATAACCCTAGTTATTACAAAATAACTAAACAACCTCACCTATCGATTACGAGTCCGGATCCTCTATTCCAAAATTGTATTTCATCTCCTATTTCACCGTGGAATTCTTGCCACGTGTCAATAAGAAATCTTCACAAAAGGAAATATTGAGCTAGATTTCACGGATTTTTATTGTTATGGAAACACAATCAACTTAATAATTGATTTTGTTTATTTACAATTGACACGTGGCAAGAATCCGACGGTGAAATAGGAGATGAAATATAATTTTGGAATAGAAGATTCGGACTCATCGATTACAAATCGGGGAGGGGATAACATTTAATCACCGAGGGGTCTAACATTAAATAATCTTAAAGTCACAGTCACCCGTATTTTTCACCAATCTGTTACGGAAGAACAGAGAGTGAGAAATACACTGTGAAGCTGGAACAAGAATGAAGGAAGAGCTGCAAAACAGAAACGTTAGTAAACAAGATAATAGCAACAGAAAGATAAAACTGAAGCAACGATCGAGAGCACAAGTCGCCGTGTTCCAAACACGACTCGCCGTAATCGGTCGAGGACCTCGGCTAAGCTCTCGTCGGCTCAGACACCCTTTCACCGGCCATATCCACCAACGAGTCCAACTGAACAAGCACACCGCGTACCCAAGGTCAAAGCCACACAAAGACTCGACCCCAAGCTCCGGCAACCGAGCAACCGAGAATCCGAGCAACAGAAACGAAACAGAGAAGAGGAATAGATGGTTCACAGATCAGAACCCAGAGAACAAACTCACTGATCAGAACCCAAAGAACACGCCCAAAACCCAACCCAAACTGCTCAACCTGTCAGTACACACAAGACGGAACGAAGCTCACCAAGAACTCGCCACCACCGACACCCTCAACTTGGACGGAACAGAGCTCACAAAGGGCTCTCCACCACCGTCACTCACCACTCACAGCTCACAAAGAACAATGGTGAAGGAGGAAGAAAACTGCCGTAGTTTTCGGTATACGACTGAGACGAATCGGGGTTTAATGGGGCTCTCTAACTCACAGTTTCTCTCTTTCTGCTCTCTCGGTACAACAGCCCACGGCTTCTCTCACTGAATCCACACTCACGCTCAGCTCACAGTAACCTTCGCACTTTCCAGCCCGCTCACAGAACAGACTACCGGAGAAGAAGACGGAATAGACGGCTCACCAACCCAACCACCGTAACCCAAACCCAGGCTCTCTCTCAACACACTCAGGCTCACGGCATGCTCACAAAGAGACGGCAAGAACCCTGGACCTGACCTCCATCGGAACACACCCACCAGATATAGGAACCCTCTAACTCACGGTCTCACAAAGATGACTGATCGGGATGACCAACCTAATCTAGGGTGACAGAAGGACAGAGAGAGAGAGAAGGGACGGCTCGGATGCTGCTGGGTTTTATCGGCACTCACAGAATCCTTTTCTTCTCGCTCACAGTCCCCTTCGTCCCAAAATGACGAAGGCTGCTGCAAATGGTTTATAAAGGGCGACTGAAATGCAAGGGAAAAAGGGCAGCAGGGACCACGCAAAAAGGCAAGAAACGGTTACTAAATGGATAATGACATGGATGAGCTGTCATCCAATTATCCACAAAATCCAACAAATGAAAGCTGCCAACCGGTTTCCTAAAAAAAAATATCACAAACAAGGGCTGAATCAAACAATGGACGGGATGGGCTACCAAGGATCTAATGGGCCAAGTCACTAGTGGGCTTAGGGAGAATACTTAGAGGCTGCCACAAATAACTGATTTGGGCCTCACAATATCTAACACTCATAACAATAACAAATCTAAGACATGATCAATTAAACAAATTTAAATAATATACGTCAAGTGTACTGAAGATACTTTTTTTTAGCTAAAAGATCATTGGTGCATCAACTAAAATCAAGTAAAGTGTATGTTACGGAACATGAAATGAGAGTAGAAGGAGAAATAAACAACATGAAAAAAAACCCTAAAAATTAAAATTCCCTTAATTGCAAAAGCCTTTAGAAGTCTTGCTATTGGGGTCGAGGCCGAGAAACGATTTGCACTCTTTTGCTTGGATCGTCCTCATGTGCTTTTGAATAGTTGGATGTTTTTATAGAATACATCATTCTCAGAGATAATTGTATCTATGCTCCACTCTTAAGGTAAGTTTTTTTCAAGGCTTCTTACTTTGAGTCTTTATTTACAATAAAATGCTGGAATTATGTTGCTGTCATGTTCTTGTTTATGAATTTATAGTGGCAAAAGGCATAACACGTAAGCTATGTGCAGGTAAAAGCTGAAGAAAATCCAGCCAGAGGTGTTCGCAAGAGTTGTTTTGCAGTCAAGGTTGTAGATCAATTAGGTATTAGGCATAGTAGAAGAGCAATTACTCGGCCTACTGTATTGTCAATTGTTTTCCTTCTGATTACTGGTTTTGAAGTGAATCCTTAAATAAACAAAATCAGTAAAATCCACTCAAAAAATGTACAAAGCACAGGAAACCAAAAAAATGAGTATAACTTAACAAAAGCAACGCAGTCAAGGAAGTGATTAGGATCATAGTGTTGTGTGAATGCACCACACTAAATGCCCAGAACAGTCCCGTATAGAAACGGATTAACCAGATAAATTACAGACCCATGAATAAATATACGGATAACAATAGTTATTACAAAATAACTAAATAACCACACTATCGATTACAAACCGGGGTGGGGGTAACATTTAAACTCTGGGTCAAAACAGTAAATAAACTAAATAATATGGAAACACAGTCACCGTATTTCACCAACTATTATGGAGGAACAGAGAGTGAAATACGCTGTGGATGATAACGAAGGAAATAACAAAGCAGTAAACAGAGAATGGTTAGTAACACAGATAATGGCAACAGAAAATATAACAGCAACGATCGAGAGCACACAGTCGCCATGTACCAAGACACGACATATCCACCAACGAGTCCAAATTAAGAAACCAACACTCGTGTTTGTGAAGTTTTTTTTTAAAAAAATACTTTGTCAATTTTACAATTTGCCCTCCTTCTATCAAATTTGTACAACTTGCCTTTACCTGAAAAAATCTTTGTATTTACTACTGGTCACTGTAACTAGTAAAAACACAAAAGTAAAGTGATTGTAGTGGTATTCATACTCAAGTACAAATAATAACAGATACCGTTACAGTACCGACCCACAGTATAGCCAAAGATTACAAAGGTTTGCCCAGTAATTTACAAAATACCATAATAATCCCAAGTGTTTAATACTATCATGCTTCAATGACACATCAAAACACAATCATCTAAATTGAATTACATATTTATGTAATAGTATTCACATAACAGAAATACTAGTAAACAGATGGGATTGATTGATTTGTAGCCAAAGATTACAAAGGTAGGAAGCTTTTTTTGCCAAGTCCACTATATATATATATGATCATGAGGCACATGATGGGAATTAAAATCAAAAGACAGAGCCCATTTCTTCATGTTGAATTTCAACATACCTAACCAAATAAATGAGCACTACTTTTTTCAAAATGAGTTGTAGCACAGACATATTAACGCAACTGATGTTGTTTGTTCTATTCTATACAACAACATTGTTGCAATACTCATATGGTTCTTCATCACTTGCTAATAATACTAATCAACATTTTCTTGGAAACAACAATTCTAGATTTGTAACCGTTGATCAACTGAATGCGGCCGCTGTCATGGACCTTCGAGGAAGTATTTATAAAGGGTTGTTTATTAGAGCTTTTCTCACTTTTATATATATTACTCAATTCGGGATGGAGGGCGATGGGGTATATGCAAATGCAATTTATAGTTGATACTTTCAGACTATTAACATTTAAAGTTATTAATTAGAGTACTATTGAGTTGTTTAACCATATTTATAAATTATGAACAAACTGCAGGTCCTACCATGTAACACTAAAACTTGGACAACATGCCCAAGAATACTATTTTATTATAGACACCGGGAGCGATTTCACTTGGGTCAATTGTGCTAGGGAATCTACTTACAGGGTAATTATTCTAGTATTTGTTTCTCCCAATTATTCTTTCATAATTTCAAATTTTCTTAATTAACTGTTTTAGTCTGTGAATTAATGTGGGTGGGTGTTGCAGTATCCTCATCCACCGTACCATCCCCAAGTACTTCATGTTGTGAGATGTGACGACCCAATTTGTGGTCGTGTTAGACATCCTCGAGGATACCCGTGCAACCATCCAACTGATCAATGTCATTACATACTTAAATATGTTGATGATAGTATGACAAGGGGACTTGTCATCCAAGACTCCTTGGTGCTTCCCTTTACCAACGTTAACCCCGCTCTTCAACGCCAATCCTCCATCAAATTCGGGTTTGTACTAAACCAACCTACCTGTCTACTTGTGATGACCAAACTCTTCCCCTTGACTAGGGTCGGGTTGGATTGGTTATGTGTAGCGATTTAACCTTTTAAGCTTAAGGCATTACATTAATTATTAGGTCAATCAATCGAGCATGCAAAAGTTGGGTCTAGCCTAAAACTAATTTGAGTTTGAGTTGCTCAAACTTAGGATGGTAATTGGATGTTATCGTTTAAGTTTAGATAAAACTATTATCGATTTAATATAGTTAATGAGTAGTTTTGGATATTATCTAATAACATCTATTGGTTGTTATTGGATAATATTCAATTCTATCCATTAACAAATGAATATTATCCGGATAATACCAATAAGTAACATAATTTATTATTTTGAGTATTATTCTTTCAAATATATTATTATTTACTAATCATGATATACACACACTAACCCACACAAACACACACGTCAAAAAAAAAAAACACGTACACACATGCAAACACACACACAATGACAAGTTACTAACTTAATGCTCACAATATTTTCAATAACTTTTCACCTTAAATAAAAATTTATGGGTCCTAATTTCAACAACGACGGGATACTCTCATAATTTTAACTTTTATCCTTTTTTTCTTCGTTTTTTTACTCAAATAAAAAGTAACATTTGCAATGTTATACTTTTTCTATCACCTAATATATACTATTTTCAATATATATATATATATATATATATAATTATCAAAATTTTATAATAGTTTTCATAATTGTGAGATAAAAAATATATATGATTATTAATTTGATTTAGACCTAACTTGATATTTGGTCATACCTCTTTTTCCCCCTACTTTTTTGGTCTTCTATCCGGTCTTTTCTAGCCAAATTTTCCCTTGTCAAAGTTAGAACTCTCTCAAAGTTTGTTGAATATAACAAAAATACCCTTATTATGAATTAAATAACAGAAAAAAATGATTATATTGAATTCCATGGTTTAACATCAGGTAAAAACTTTGTGGAGGATGATCTTACGGATCCTTAAATCCGTAAGATGGAGTCTTATTTAGGAAGGACAATGCTATGGTCACTCTCATTTTGCACTAAAATATGAGTACTTTATGATGTGACATATTTTCATTGGTTGGACATTTTGTGGGTCCCAGCACTCCAGCCAATGAGAGTGTGCCACGTCACAGAGTACCCATATTTTGGTGTAAAATGAGAGTAGCCAAAGCATTATCCATTTAGGAATTTGCGGATCATAAAAAATAATCGACATATTACTAAAATTTCTAGTAACAAGAGAAGCCAAGATGGTCCACAGCTGATGCTTAAGATTTGGCGGTCTTGACTTTGAATGCTTCAAGCCAAGGGATTAATTTTTATTGCTCATTGATGAGAAGTTTGTTATTTTGCTCGGTGTCCTTGCACTTTTAAGGTTGGTTGTCGAAATTCTTATGTTTCCTACACCTTACAGTTTAATCCTCTGTCAGCTACATTACCCTTCCGTCAGCCTCATTTGCCCTGAGATGCTTGACGAAGTCTAACAGATTTTAACGAAATGCTAAGTGACACATCTAAAGCCAAATATGACACATTTAAAAGACAAAAGTGACACATTTTAAGGTTAAAAGTGACACTATAAAAAGAAATTTATTATAATTCTCATTAAAATACAAAGTAAAACTCTTTATACTAAAAAGTGACACTTTTAATACTAAAAAGTGACACTTTTAATGCTAAAAAGTGTCACTTTAAAACTAACAGTAATTGTTAAAAGTGACACGTTTAATACTAAAATATGACACTTTCAATGTTAAAAAGTGACACTTTTAAGGTAAATAACGACGATTTTTATTTATAAGACTAAATGACACTTATAGGATCAAAAGTAACACATTTAATGCTATAAAGTGACACTTTTATTGTTATAAAGTGACACTTTAATGCCAAACATAATGATTTTCATTTATAAAAAATGAGACACTTTTTAAAGTAAAAGTAACACATTTAAAGCTAAAAGTAACACATTTAAAGCTAAAAGCAACACATTTAATTAAAAAAAGTGAGTAACATTTTTTAAGAAAAAAAATATAATTTTCATTAAAAATGTAAAGTAACATTTTAAAGACCAAAAGTGATACATTTGATACTACAAAATAAACTTTTAATAATAAAAAATGACTACATATATAAGTACGAGAGGTAAAGCTATAATTTTTAAAAATTAAGAGATTTCATTAAATTTTTTAAATTTAATCCATCTGTATTACGGATAAGAGTTTTACAAGAGACCGCCTCTTAACATTTTGACCGAAGACTCGTACTTTTAAAAAATGCACACTATTTCTTTTCCTTCTCTCACCACTCATACATACCATCTTGTTTATCTCTCGGGCCACCTACTCATATTTTATACTAAAATATGAGTACTTTGTGACGTGACATACTCTTATTGGTTGGACATTTTATGGATCCCACTACTCCAACCAATAAGAGTGTGTGACGTTATAAAATACCCATATTTTAATGTAAAATGAAAGGGATCCAAGCATTACCTTAATATCTCTCTCGCACCATCCCAGACACTCATGGTAACCGCCCACTATCTATCCCCACTGCATAAGAAACCCATCTGCTACCATATCTACATTATCTCTCTCCCCTCCCTCCTCCTCCCCTCTCTCTCCCTCTCTATTTCTCTCTCACATCATGACTACACTGTAACAAATGAACCCCGATTATGACAACGCTACAACTTCCACCAAGAAATCTTCTGCCTAACCTTCGACTCGTACCTTCTCATCACCACCAACTACCGTCGTACTTCCTCCGTTGTGTATCCACAAAACCCACGAAAGAAACGCACCAAAATGACACTAACTCCATCACTATTTCAATTCAATGGAAGAAGTTAGCGATGATCTCCATTAAAGCCACTGCATTGTTCATTTGACTAAAACCAACCCCCAAACGCCACTGCCTCTGACTAGATAATAGCTTCCGGACCCAACAACTACCAAATCCAAGTTTTATCCATGGAACCGAATCAGATCTGTTTGCTTTCACCTTGATTGGACGACACAAATTTTTTATTCAATCTTCTTTTTCGTGATAAGGCTTTGGTTTTGGTTCTCCCAAGTCTCCATCTCCCACGGGGATTTACACAAATGGTCAAATCAAAGACGATTTGATCACTTGTACCATCACTTAAAAAAAAATATTTTTTATGGCATGGTTTATTAATAAGCTATTGATAAACAGAACCCCTAAATGTTACACCTAAAAACTCTAATTACCACACTACTTAGAATATCTAATTATCAAAATACCCTCCATCAAATGTAAATAAAATAAAACCCTTTTTCAAATTACCAAAATGCCCAATTGAAAACAAAAAAAAATTAAATATTAAATTAACTCAAGTCTAACAATCAGAAAATTGTATACCGATGAATTTATACCAAAGTGCGGCATGTCAAAGCCGTTCTGGTCGTCACTGAACTTGGGATGCTCCTGCTCAGGTGGATTTATAGATTAGGTTTGGTGCATTACGGAAGGAATCCCTCAGCATGATATGGTGACCTAACCTGCATCGTTAAGGGAGAGGGAGAGGGAGAGGGAGATATTTGTTGAGGAGCATGTAGAATGCTACATTCTTATTTAAAAACGTAAACCCGACTCAAAATCTTTTCTTTTTACTTGATAAATGCCAATCAATTTCACAACTCAAACAAATACATGCTCTGTTTATTACTTTTGGCCTTCCCCTTGACAACCCAAGTACATCTAGATTCCTCTCTGTTGCTGCAACCTCAAATTATTCCTGCGTTATCAATTATGCTTATTCCATTTTCCTACAACTCTCATACCCAACCATCTTCAACTGGAATACAATCATCAGAGGTTACTCAAAATCCAAGAATCCCAATAAGTTAATATCTGTTTTTGTTGACATGCTTCGAAATGGCTTTTCCCCAGACCATCTGATGTACCCTTTTCTTGCCAAGGTGTCGGCTCACTTGCCGGAGCTTCGGCTTGGTCTGGCTGTGCACAGCCACATTTTGAAAACTGGGTTTGAGGCAGATAGGTTTATTAAAAATTCGTTATTCATATGTATGCTTCCTGTAAGAACATCGTATGTGTGCGTAAGCTGTTTGACGAAATGCCTAATAAGAACTTGGTTTCGTGGAATTCTATGCTTCATGGTTATGCCAAGTGTGGGAGAATATCTTTGGCGCGGGAGGTGTTTGAATTGATGCCGGCGAGAGACGTTGTGTCCTGGAGCTCTTTGATTGATGGGTATGTTAAGGAAGGTGAGTTTTGGGAGGCGTTGGCTGTTTTTCAGAGAATGCGGGTCGAGGGACCAAAGGGGAATGGTGTTTTTTTCAAACAGAGGGCGGTCTCACGGTCTGGGGATGATGCTGAGGTGAAGGACCAAGAAATTAAAAAAGTCAATAAAAGTCGCCACTTTTTTGAAAAAAATTTGACAAAAATCGCCACTTTTTAAAAAGAAAATTTCAAAAAAGTCGCCATGTGTTTTTAAAAAAATGAAAAAAAAGTCGCCACTTTAAAAAAAAAATTGACAAAAATCGCCATTAAATTTTTTTTTTGAAAAAAGTATATATATATATATATATATATATATATATATATATTGAGTACAATGTAGGTAACAACTTACCGTAAAAGAAGAATTCGAAGAATCATCATGAAGGAGGATTTGACCTATATTTATAGGAGGATTAATTGAAACTCCTTTATTTAAAGGATAAAGATTAATTAGTAATTAGTGTTTAGGGTTAATTGTAACTCTTTTTTATAAAAGGAGTAATTAGTAATTAAACTATTTAATGAATGTGATATTTAGTGTTTTTTGTGTGGTATTTAGGGCCACTCTTGATAATTCATCACTTGTTTATCGGTAAATCAGTAAAAATGCACCTTTCAACATCCGAAATCACTGGTCGACAAGTGTGGTCAACCAATTGTCGACTAAGTGGTTTATACTGATTTATTGATAAACCAGTGTAAATCGTTTGGTTGACAAATGTGGTCAACAGGTCGACCAATTATATATACACTGGTTTATAAACCAACTAGTTTATTGATAAACTAATGTAAACAACTTGGTCGACCAAGTGGTTTATACTGGTTTATTAATAAACCAATGGTCAAAGGCTATATTTGTATTAATGTATTTTAGCAAAACAAATATATTATTTATTGAAATAATTTTAATATTATAAATAAATACTCCTTCTATTCCGGACAAAGAGTCTATCATTTTATTTTGTGTTGTTTCATTTAAAGAGTCAATTTTCAAAAGTTAAGGCTTAAAATATCATTTTATTATTAATGAACTACTATAAATATAATTTTTTTTAAATATTGACTTTCAAACGAGGACTTTTTGCTTGAAACGGATGGAGTAATAACTAACAATATAAATAAAAATAATTGAATAAATTTTATGTAGTATATAAACTAAATGAAAATCCGTAAAATGAATATATAGTTCCACTCTTTCATAGCTTAACCCTCCAATAAACGGTTTGTCAGTTAGATCCGTTTTATAAAAAATATCCATAAGACGATCTTTCCTAAATTCTTGTCATTAAATGACATGTATGAAATGTCCGGTCATTCCTAAATCTCTGGTCAATTTTTGTTTCCTAGTTTCTCTCAAGGTTCTAAAAATCGTTAGGCGGCTGCTAGGCGGCACACTAGCGCCTAGGGGATTAGTCAGGGCGTAATTGGGGCCTAGGCGGGGCCTAGAATTAAGACATAATTACTATTTTTTTTGATAATTTACATCAAATATCAAACATATTGAATACAAATTTAATTATTTTTTTATGTTTGTCATTTTATCAAACACTTGTCTATATTTGTAAAATGAACAAAAATATACAAACCAATCATTAATCTCAATTATCAACAACCCCAAAGCAATAAACAAGCCAAGTTTAGAACAAAAAACAAAAAAGATTTTATTCCAGTTCGCCCCCATTACCTCCCTCTCTACCTCACTATTATCACTCCCCCTTCCTTCTCCGGTCACTGCATGTCATAAAATCAAAGCTACAAAAATAAATTAAGGTCGGCGAGGTTTGGCGTAGACGCCGACTTGGTCAATTAGGCAGCAACTAAGAAAGTCGCGGCGGTGGAGAGGGACCTAGCGCCTAGACGGGGCCTAGGCGGAGCTAGGCGGGGAGTTTTAGAACACTGGTTTCTCTCTTCCACCGCGTCATTGAGAGAAGAAGAGATTGTCAATCTCAAAAATACCATTGTCAAAAGTCGTATAACTCTACGTGACTAAGGTTATTTTCGCTAAATTGTACTCCCTCCGTCCCTAAATTATTGTCTTTCTTTCTTTTTTCGTCCGTCCCAAAATAATTGTCCAGTTTGAAATTTACCTTTTTAGAACATCATTTTTATCACTTTATCCTTACTTTTTTACTCTACTTTAATTATGAGCCACATACACATGAACTTTAAAAAAACTACACATTAAACCAATATAAATAATCAAATCAATTATTTTTCCTTAAACTGTACGCCGGATCAAACAGAACGATTATTAAGGGACAGAGGGAGTGTTACTTTCGCCCTTATATAGTAATGGCATGTTCGCCATATTAAAAAAGACAGAAGTTGTGATAGTAAGGTACAAGGGGAAAAGACAAGATATATGGCCAAACGGAATAAAAAAACATGTAGGATCAAACAAAAGTGAGGTCTTAGTCGAAAGACCAAATTATTATTTAATTCTAAGTATAATTTTTACGAAATAAAACTTATATATGAAAGCTAATAGTCAAACTCTGACATTAATTAGAATAGAGTATTATAGTTTTATTTTGTTTTTGATTTGATTAGCGAATGAATACAATAATAACAAATATAAAAAAAGGAGAAAATAAAACAAATGTTAAGAGCAAATAATAATTTAGGACAAGAAGCATACAATATCATAAGATTATATTTTTCTTGTTCCTCATGAAAAGAAAAGAAATGAGGATGTATAAAAGTATCATGAAATGAATTTTTTGACATGGAGTTGATATATGATAATATAATTAAGAAGCCCTAATTTTTAATTCCTAACTATAAAAAGTGATTGATTATTTGAATTTGGCGTAAATACATAATAACCAAATTCAACCTAAAAACTTTTGGGTCTTAATTGCTTGTTCAATTTGTGATTGTTGTAAGGGTAATGTTTGGACCACTCTCATTTTGTACTAAAATATGAGTACTTTGTGATGTGGCATAATCTCATTGGTTGGAGTGTTGGGACCCACAAAATATCCAACTAATGAAAGTATGACATCATAAAGTACCTATATTTTAATGCAAAATGAGAGTGATCCTAGCATTGCCCTGATCATAATTAATAACCAATGGTACTTGTATGAAATGATGAAGGTGTGGAACTTTTCAAAAACATCCTGCTGAAGATAGGTATGGAAAGCACGTTTCATATGATGGAGTACTGGGGTTATCCAGGACAAGCAATGCATCCATCGTACGACAGCTAGCAAATAACGGTATAACACGACTAGTGTTTGGACATTGCATGGGTTACCCACAGAATGGATATTTCTTCATTGGAGCTGGACATGTCCTGCCATCCGCAATCACTTGGGCTCCAATGGTTCCGCGTCATGATGAAGATGAGTTCTCTCCAGGACGGGCCAATCTCCTTTTTGATGGGCACCCTACCGGTTTGACGAATCTGGAGACCGTTTTCGACTCTGGTTCTACCATATCCTATTTCAAGACCAGTGTTCTTCGAGCTATTATTACTCGTGTGAGACATACATATACACATACTGTTAAAGAAGGCAAAGTAAATTGCAACTACAAACTGAAAACTGGAATGGAAGTGAGGGCTGATGCAAAGTTTGGAGAATTGAATTGCAAATTGAGAAGTTATTTGAAATCAATTAGTTTACAAAATACTGGTGGCTGGTTGTAATTGTGTTTTAGTTCATAAGGAGGCTAATTGTAATTTCAGAAAGTTGGTAGTTAAGGCCGTTAGTTAGTTTCTTTTATTCTGTTCAAATGTGAACAGATTTTATCGATGTAACGGCTACTACTTGATACATATATAAATTGCAGTATGAGCAAGAGAGCAATCAAGCTTTGATTGCTCATGTCTTCCTTTTAGTTTCTTGTCATGGTATCAGAGCTTTAGATCCTTCACCTATTATCACCAATCTTTTCATTCCCCGAAACCCTAAACAATGACAGAAGGAAAATTAGCCGACCAAGCCGATCAATCCAATTCGAAAAACAAAGGAGTTTCCATGGAAATTGGAATTGATTCCAATATGCATCCGTTATACCTACACATAATGATCATCCGTGTCTAGTTCTCATCGCTACCAAACTCACAGAAGTGAAAATTATAGTTCATGGAAGAGATCTCGAAATTGCTTTTTCGGCCAAGAACAAGATCATGATCTTGAATGGCACCTTTGCAGCACCGGAAAAGGATGATCCTCTCTTCCCCTTATGGGCCAGAGCAAATGACATGGTCATTTCCTGGATCTTTAATACGGTTACAGAAGAGATTAGTAACAGCCTTAAATTTGTGACAGATGCCTACTCAGTCTGGAAGGAACTTGCAGAAAGATTCTCCAACATTGATGGACATAGGGCTTTCCAGTTACAAAAGGAATTGCATCGACTTGAACAAGGTACTGCCTCTGTCGAATTCTATTTCCATAAAATGAAAGGATATTGGGATGAAAATGCAGCTTTAGATCCTATTACTGCATGTAAGTGTCCTTGTACCTGTGGTTCTGCCAAGATCCAAGAATCAAGAGATCAAAGAATCAAGTTAATGCAGTTCTTGATGGGGCTGCACGAAAGCTATGTGAATACAAGAGGGCAAATTCTGAGGATGAAGCCATGCCCACAATTTCGAAGCTTATTATATAATCGACGGAAGAAATCTCAAAAACGAGGATATGTCCTAATTTAATACATGTCAGAGGGCAATCTCAGGTCATGGGAGATAGATGTAATTTTGGGACTTCACAAAACAAGGCAGGATATACTAGAACCATTTTCAAGAAGGGAATATTTTGTAACTATTGTAACATGGAAGGTCATATCAAGGAGGAATGTTATAGACTCAAGGGTTTCCCAATTGGGCATCCTGGAAATCCTAGTCATCCAGCACACAAATCTAGGACTAATACTGCTGGTAGACAGACTGGGAAAGGACAAGGGAGTCAGACAGAATCATCAAATTCCAAGGTTATGCAAGTTCAGGCTACATCAGTTGGAAATGCAGAAAACAATGACAAGGCAAGATTGGGAGTGTCCAAGATTGATCAGTTGCAGGAACAAATAAACCAGGTCATGGCTATGCTAAAAGTCAAAGACAGCCCTGAAGATCATAGTGTTGATCAAAGTGGACACAAATTTGCTGGTATGACACACATGGCAGGTAGTTCTATTCCCATCCATCAGTCTATATACTTCCATAACTTGCATACCGGATTATTGATACAAAAGCCACAGATCACATATGCACATCATTATCTGTAATGCATGATGTAGAAGTTGCAAATCACTCTATTTTTCTGTCACTTCCTAATGGCACTAAAGTAAAAGTCACTCATATAGGAAAAGCTTATATTAATCCTCAGCTTACTCTAGACACTGTTTTCTACATACCTGATTTCCATTACAACCTTTTGTCTGTATCAAAACTTACTATGCAAACCAGATGTCACACACTTATTATTGGAAAACAATGTTTTTCCAGACCTTCGATGACCGTGACTTTAGCTATTGGTGATATGATTGATGGTTTGTATCTTCTCGGCGCGCATACCCTTTCGATTCTAAACTCCGTTTTGCAATATTGCTTCTAAATACAAAGATATTGTTAGTCGGGCACCGAGACTTCGACATAGTTCTTAAGTACTCTCAAAAATATTGTAGGTTTGAATTCTCTTTGTAAGCATGAAAATATTGAGATTCGGGAGAATTTTATCCTCAGTGATATATGCCCTCACTTAAACAAAGACAAATTGCCATTTGTGTTACACACATTAAAAGAAAGCCCTTTGATCTCATACATTGTGATTTGTGGGGACCATACAGAAAACTACTCATGAATGGTCGCAAATACTTTCTCAGACTATTGTGATGATTTTTCGTGGGGGTGTGGACTTTTCTCATGTCAACCAAAAACTCATATTTAATGCTATGTTCTAAACCATTTCAAAACCAATGTTAAATTTTGTAGAACCGACCATGGGACCGAATTCTTATAATAATGAGGTTATACCCTATCTAGCTAGTCCAGGCATTTTACACCAAAGCTCATGTGTTGATACTCCCCAACAATCGGGTTGTTGAAGAAAGCATCAAGATCTCTTAGATATGTGTCTGGCAATTAGGTTCCAATCTGTCTTCCTATCCAATTTGGGATATTGTCTTTTGGCCGCCACACACATTATAAATAGGATTCCTACAAAGAAATTCTAAAGTTTAAATCTCCATATGAAATGCTCTATAGGACTAAACCTTCTTATGAACATTTGAGAGTCATAGTCGTTTAGCCTATGCTTCCACTCATCCTAGTGATAAGTTTGCCCCCTGTCGCTAAGTGTGTCCATTTAGGTATCCAACAGACAAAAGGGATATATTTTGTACAATCTTGAAACCAAGAAGGTCTTCATTAGCGTACATGTCATATTTCATGAAGCAATATTTCCTTTCATTAATAATAATCTGTGAAACCTAATCAACCCGAAATAGATATAAATCTTTTCCATGATAAGGTTCCTGAAAGTAGGAATGGTACCAATTATGATATCAAAGAAAAGATCATGATCCTCGTTAACATTAGGGGATGATGACAAACTGATGATCATACGTGTGATAGAATGGATGACAACCTTAAAGTTTCTAATGGTTTCAACAAGAATCAAATATCCTTCCTCACAAGTTAAAAGACTACATTGATCATCTCTGCTTTTACCAAACCTGCATACTTTAATCAATGCACAAAGAAAGTAGTGTCCAATAGTCCAAGAGTCTCACCATACTATGAAGGCATCAGCAAAGATTGATTGAAGCTATGAATAAAGAAATCATAGCTTTGGAGTCAAACCAAACATGGGACATAGTAAGTCCGCCTCAAGGAAAGAAGGCTATAGGATGCATGGATCTACAAAGTCAAGTACAATTCGATGGCAAGGTGGAGAGGCTTAAAGCAAGATTGGTTGCCAAGGGTTATACCAAAGAGAGGTATTGATTACTCGTAAACTTTTGCCCGTGGCAAAAATGGTGACTGCCGTGGCTATTCTAGCCGCTTGTCGCTGTATTTAAATGGGAGGTTCATCAACTAGACGTGAATAATGCATTCTTGCATGGTGAATTGGAAGAAGAGGGTATAACCGCCACTGTGGTACAAGTCTGTGAGAAATCTAACAAGTGTTGGCTCGCTAAAGAAATCCTCGTATGGCCTAAAACAAGCATCTAGCAATGGTTCTCAAAGCTAACCGAGGTTCTTCTAAGCCTCGATATAGACAATCACCAGCGTATTACCCTTATTCACCTTGAAAAGAGATGCAAAGTTCACCAAAGGTCCTTGTATGTGGGATGATGTTCTAGCAGTAATGATTTAGAAAACATAGTTTCTTTAAAGAATCATGCATGAAAGGTTTAGCATAAAGGATTGGGGCATGTGAAATATTATTTCAAGCATTAAGTCATGAGATCCGAGCATGGTTTCCATCTTAGCCGTAAGAGATATGCTTGGGAGTTAATTGAGGCCGCAGTTTGTTAAATGCCAAGCCACTTACTATCCCTTTTGATCCTAATAAGAAACTCCCGAAAATGAAGGGATTCTTCTTGATAATCCTACGTATCACAGTAACCGGTGGAAAGCTCATTTATCCGATCGGACTGCATTTCATTTGGCTTTTGGCAATGACAATGTTTTGGCCATGTGTAATCCAGGGATATTCACTTGAAAGCATTGCATAGAAGTTCTTAGGTATGTTAAGATTCACCGATCGGATATACTTGCCTTCGACAATCATCTACAAATTTTGGGATTTTGTGACGTTGATTGGGAGGAAATCCTAATGACGTAAAG
>CM028378.1:148241309-148282315 GCA_013146195.2 Codonopsis lanceolata | reverse complement strand
AATGAGTTTACTCATCCCACCCTCGCACGAGGTGGGAAAGACCTTATCCTCGCTAAGCGAGGAAGGCCAACAAAAATGATAAATAAGTCAAAGTACTTATTCCCATCTTCGCATTTGAGGGAGAGTTCTCTAGATCAACATACAAGAAAAAACGATTGTGTAAGCACTAACTATCCCCTACGAAAGCATAGTTAGGAATAAAGCCGAGAAAGCAAACAAGTCAAAACCTCATTCATATATGGCTAAATGTAAAGCGATTAAGACATGAACAAAATTTTTTACAAACATAAAAACTGCTTCGAATCAAGGCACACTGCCACAATTACTCGGCGCAATGAGGAGAATGAGATGCTACTCGTGGAGATTGACGACCTCGAGCTCACGAGAGGCGGTGAAGACCATGCCGCGGCCAAGGATGCAGCCTCGAACTCGCCGGTTGGAATGTTCGCCTCCCATGAATTGTCTAAGTTTGAGGTCCGGGTCGAAGTCCACTTCCTCGCCTTGCTCAACTTGCTTTGTGAGGCTATTACATCAAGCGACTGTGGGGTGGCACCCATTCCTCCATGTTGTACTTAACGCCCTGTCTCGCAAAGACGCATCTCTTCCTCGGTAAAAGGGATCATCTCATGCCCCTTGCCGAGCAAAGATCGCCAAAAAATTTTCACTACCCCATCTCGACTATGGTGCCTGCACTCATCCCCGAGGCACCGCTACTCGAAGCATATGCCGAATTGCTCGGTCATAGAGACTGACAATTTCTTTATTGAAGGCATCACCCCTCGAAAGACTTGAAGGTCGCGGCCTGCACCCCGACCTCTCCTCTAAACTAGCAACTCGACCTTCACGGCCAACTCCCCGCCCGACCACCTCTTTTGCGCCTTTTTCAAAGAACAAAGGTGCGAAGGCCACCGAACTTGGCTTCATTCAGCGGTTTATTTTGGCCAAGGATTCTTCCAACCGGGCTTTTCCCTTCGCATGCTCGCTTGTCGTGGAGGCCACTTGACCCCCGCAAAAGCTCAAGCTCGCTCACGCTTCGGCCTCGAAGTTTTCAACTTGTCGACCTCGATAGCAGAGGCGTCACCGAGTGGCCAGCGAAGACACAAAAGAGCGATCTACGAAAAATAACTAATATTAGTAAAAAAAAAAAAAAAAAAAAATAAGAACACATTACCTCGCTCATGCAGACCAATCGTCCCCATGCCTTCAGCAGGGGCGAGAGTTGGCAATCCCGACCATATCCCCAACCCGAGCTCGAACAACAAGCCTCCTCGCCCGCTAAGGCCATGGGGAATCACGACGACGACGCCAAAATTTTGAAGAGCCGGATATCCGCAAAACTTGGCGAGCCGGGTCCCTCGCAGCCTGTGGTCGGTCCCACAAAATCATCCTCTCACCATGGGATCTGCTTTCTTCACTAGCCGATTTAAGATATAGATTTGCCTTTGCCCTTTGTTTTTCTCTCTCTGGGGGACGAGCATATTTTCTATGCTTTCTTCGCCTTCCTCGAAGGCATCCACGATCACCGCTTGAAGTGAGCAGAGCCGGCGGAGATAGGCTTAGCTGAGGCAGACTGGCTCAAATTCTTTTGGTCGTGGTGGGCTTACTTCTTCCCGAGGTTCACCTTGGCCGAACTCGGCGAGGAGCCACACCTGGGCAAACCGAAGACCCCACCTCGCTCGTCAGCGTGGTAAAATGTAGGCCTTTTTGGGTCGGCCCTCGCATCCCTTAACTGCCGACGAGTAACCCTCGTCGCGCCCGGCCGACTTTCCCCGTAGGGCATCTATATCGATCATATCAAAGAGAAAAGTCAATCAAGATGAGTCCAAAAATTATCAAAGAAAAGCTACGAGAAGAAAACTCAAGAAAAAGCTACAAAGTAATGATATGTACTTCCACAACTTTCGAGGGGGAGTGTATTTTCTTGGCACCGAGGCGCCTCGATCGAATTTATTTCCCCTCAAGACGACCACCCGGCACCGGATGTACTGAACTTCACATCGAACATCCACCTCTTAAACTCTTGGTCGCCATTCCGACCATCCTCAACAAACTCGTCCACACTTATCGCACTCCGGCCAAAACTCGAGCTGGCCCCCTTCCTCTTACTCCAAGGAAACTCGATAGCCTTACGAGCAAGCCTCTTCATACTGCCTAAAGTCGTGGCGGGAGAGGGACTTGACCCCCCATTTCAGTGCGAGGCATGGAAATTCCACCCATATCTACCCTCTACTAACAGACCTTCTCGTCCCAATGACCGGCTTTTCCTGTGAGGCTTACAAAGTTAATTCCCTGCTATGGTGTTTGCTCTGAATGGCGCGCCATCGACTTGGTCACCGCAAAATAGGTCGAAAGAGGGGAGGGTCGGCTCAACCGAGCATACGGACAAGTGCCGCGAAAGAGATCAAATATCCGATGAGGTTCAATGAGATCGAGGGATGAGCACCCAAGCTTCCTCTAAAAGGTCGCACAAGAGTGATCGAGGGGCGCGGCCCGGATCAAAGAATGAAATATAAAACCTACCCTATCCGGCCCGCCTCGCCTCACCATCCGCACTACTCGAATTATCTAAGGGCGCATCCCCTGAAAATCTTCCAACTATGATTGAAATGGTCGTCCCCAGCCTCTCACGTCCGAAGGATAGATATTGTTCCTCCATTCTCTCAAAGTTCGTCGAACGGGCATCATCGGCTTCATCGACATCACCCGAAATCCCCGAAATGACGAGCTCTCTCCTCGCTTTTTCCACTGCCTGGCCTTATTCGCCTCAACTATACCTCTTGGTGATCACCTCTGGTAATATTGGTTAAAAAGGTACCGAGGTCGCTGGTCGCACTCGAGCATAAGAACATTGGTGCCCCACCGATATCCTCGCCGACAAATTCTTGGTCGGAAAGAGTAGGTAAATCTTCCCCATCAGAAGCCACCGATTAACCAAAGAACGCCACCGCCGGCTTGGTAAAATTAATGCGACCAAGCTACCGCTTGTTTCGAGTATACTCTTTGGTCGTAGGGGATCGAGCATACGCCGGTTCGGGGCTAACGTGCTTGGTTCTCATATTTCGTGATAGGTCGAAGAGTAGGCGAAGATGAAGAAGAGTGTTCGCCGGGGCAAAAGCGTAAAAGGCGCATATTGTGGCTCATAAAAATCTAACCCTAGATTCCTAATGCATTAGAGGAGCGAGTAAAAGAAAGAGAAGAAAGTACCGCTGAGAGAAAGTTGAGGCGAGCACGGAAAGGCAGAAATTTGAGCGAGGACTGGGTGGAATTACAGAAACCAAGAAAAGATTCCGGTGTACCGTAAACTGCAAGGATAATTGGGAAAAACTGCAAAAACCGGAAAATGCTCAAAACAAAGTCAAAACCTGAGAAATTTGTATCAAACGAAAGAGGAAGAAATGGCGAACCCGACACTAGGATTTTGGAGCGAAAGAACGGTAGCAAGTGTCGAAATGAGAGGAGAAATAAGGTTGTTTCGCTGCTTCGCAGAGTGTAGAAGCCGAGGAGTTTAGAAGAAGAGAGAATGAGAAAACCGAAAATCGTGATTTTATGTTAACCCGACTTGCTCGGTCGAATCCCGACCAAAAACACGCGGATCTTTACCAAACCAACCTCCTCGATCGACACGTGGCGTGCACTATGCTCAAAAATACGCAAACCGACGACGTTTTGGTCACCGAACGCCGCCGCATTTTGGGAAAGGACGTGACAAATGATTACCTATGACTGACACCGTGCATTTAATGCATACGGCGGATCAATTTCCAAGAAAAATTCCACTAATTACTCAACTATCCCCAAGAATAATATGGTCGACTTATAAATACCGGTCGACCCAATGGGCAAGTCAAGGCCACCGACCATACAAAAACAGCAAAGAACCGAGGACTCCAAGCGAAGATTAGAAACGAACAAATCGAGCGTGATAAATGATGACTTTCCAAGCTAAGGATAAATCCGCACTGAAACTCTGGGGCTATTGATGGGACCCGACTGGTCCCCCCACGTGGACCGACCACGTGGATTCCACTAGACTTGATCTCGTCCCACCAAGGGCCGAAGACCATTCCCCCCGGCCATCATCGATAATCACCGACCAACCGATTTAAATGCAGCGACCATAATTAGCCGAGCATGACAGTAACCATGAATCGATTCGACCATATGGTCGAGGTCACCTATGCCGGCCGACAGCTCGGGATAAGACAGGTTTAGCCCGTAGCCTGTACATAGCATCCAGGTGCCTCCCCCACAAGAGCCGAGCAAGCCATGCAAGCCGCCATACCTTATCGGCTTACTCAACCGCCTACAATCCTCACCGTGCACACAACCGCTGACCACTCAGAACTGCCAAAGAAGCCGACTGTGGAACAAGTCCCACCCGCTTGGGACCCTCATATCAATCATGATCCCAAATCTATGCTACTATAAAAGGAAGCCTTTCCCTTCAAGAAAGGTAAGATAACTTGAGATTGCAAACTTATTATACCGCGGTGATAGACAAAACACATAAAGAGATTACTCTCTATATACCGACCTAAGTTAAGGGAACGCCTAGCTCCGGCATACTATATACTACCTTGTTACTGACTCTCACACCTGAGGGCTGTAGCTGGGAAACCCCCAGCACCCTAACGGTAGTCTTACTTTCAGGTACTCACCAACAAAGATCATCAACCTAAGCCCAGATATCCTCAGCAAGTCGGTACCTCCGATACCCACTACACCGACGTGACCACCAAGGGCCGGACACGTCAGCTCAGGTCCATTACGTGGACTGCCAGCTCAGTCACCCCGTCTTCGTGGCGTGATCAGCCCAGCTACGCCAAAGCTAAGGCCAACCATCTATCTGATTTTCACGTGTTCATTCGTCGCGTTGTTACAAGGAGCTAGCAAGCAAATCTTCAATTTCCTCCGATATGTTAACCTGATATCCCGAATCCCAAAGACACTAATTTAAAGTTAAAACCGATATGCAACGACGCCAATGAGTAAACCGAACTCATTCCAAGATTGATTTCATTTCTTTCTCCAACTTAAGCATCACAATTCTTTTCTACAGATAAAGATTAGCGAAGTTTCAAACGTTTTCCATCTTCAGTTGATTGTTCTTTTACTAAACTCAAATCTTGTAGCATTTAATGTTTGCTTGCGAG
Organism: Codonopsis lanceolata; assembly: GCA_013146195.2. Lineage (NCBI taxonomy): Eukaryota > Viridiplantae > Streptophyta > Magnoliopsida > Asterales > Campanulaceae > Codonopsis > Codonopsis lanceolata. The sequence goes on along the minus strand of CM028378.1, from coordinate 148,277,162 downwards.
AATCAAGAAGCCAAATTTCCATTCATTTTCTATTGCTCAAGTAGATATTTCACATGCGATTTCTCTGGCAAAAATCAGGACTTATCGTAAATTCATCTGTCTTTCAACTTTGATTCTTTAAAAACTGTCTTACTTTGGTCAATTTTCTGTTTCTTTTTGGGCTGCAATCAGTCTCTGGGGTCAAGTGATGGGAGGAGAGAAAAAGCAAATCACTGCAGACTTTTAAAGCTTGAACCCACATCAGCTACAATGAGAAACTAGTCTAACTTAATATATCTACTGAATCGGCTTCTCCATCACCGAGCTTGGTAACGCAGGCTTGTAACCCAAGTGGGGGTATTAATGTGATGGAACATTGGGTCAATTTAATGGACAGTATCTGGGCTTTAGCTAATATCTGGCCTGCCCGTTTCCAAGCAGAGAGTGGGTCACGTGGTCCGAACGAAGGCTTGGGCTTTGTGGCTCATAATGTGGAGGATACTGCGTTAGGCTGGTTTCACAGAGCAACGATTACCTCCCCCTCCTTGCAGTGGAAGGATAACGGGCCATTGTTACCCAGTTCCAATAACGTCCAATGGGTTCTCCCTAATTGAACCATCACCTTTTCGTTTTTTTTTCCTTAATAGACTTCGGCCCAAGTCCGCCCACCCATGTGGCCTCGATGTTAAGCATAGATCTCAATATCATAACGTAACTGTTTTCAAGCATTGGTCTGAGTTAACTCAAGAATGTTAGCATGCTTTTGAGGAAAGAAACCCTTTCAGAGTCAAGGACAATCTATGGGTAATGGACCTAACAAATTTGGTTTGAAACTCGATTATATACTTTGTAAATTCATTGCCTCCCAAAAATATTGTTTTCTTTGATTATTTAAGTTAACCGAACGTTTTTCAAATGTAAACTTAACGAATGCTTATCATGTAAAATATAACTGATAATATTTCAAAAGTATTACTCTCTCCGTTCCTAAATAATTATACGTTCCAAAATTATTATGTTCTCTCCAAATTTCCCTTTTTAGTAAAACACTTTTATCACTTTACCCCTAATTTGTACATGTTTTAAGGGAGATGCTATTTTCACTACAGTTTTTTGCTTATCCAATACATCCTTAATTATTGCATCAAATAAATACATGTTTGGACAAAATTACCCCTTAAGTACTTGCCAATAAATACATTGTCCAAACATGTATTTATTTAATGATATAATTAAAGATGTAGTGGATAAGAGAAAATTGTAGTGGAAATAACGTCTCCTTATTTTAATTAGGTCACATGCACAAGGACATTGAATAAAACCACATATTACACCCGTATTTATAATACAGTCAATTATTTTTTTTTTCTTAAATTGTGTGTTAGATAAAAAATGACAATTATTTAGGAATGAGAGGAGTTCCATTTTTTTGTGTTTTATAATTTTTAAAAAAGATTCAAAATTATACTTGAAACATGACAATATTTAGGATGGATGGAATACCCGGCACACAGTTTAAGAAAAACTAATTGATTGTATTATAAATATTTGTGAAATGTGTGATTTTTTTAATGATCGAACATGCACGTGAATCAAGTACATCATGTATCACGATTTAAAATTGATGCATTACGATCCACAGAAACATGCATCGTGATTGAAAATCATATATCAGGATTCAAAATTGATGCATTGTGATGAAGTGTGTGTAGCAATTAGTTCATGCATCGCAATTCAAAATTAGGCTTCATGATTGAAATTTGTTGCATCTCGATTCAAAATAGATGCATTGTGATTGAAATTCGTTGCTTCGCAATTCAAATTTGATTCATCATGATACCAAAAGAGTCTGAGAATTAATTAACAAGTTCAATTTCATAGAACAATTTACATGAATAACAACTCTTGAAAGAACACACACATGCTCACTCTTTAACAATTAATTTATATTCATTCATCCAAGAAAGTGTGGATAGCCATATTTATTAGAGATATAGTGTGCATAATCCTAAATCGTACATCCTGTTCTTCTATGCCCTTCCCCTTGACTAGAGCATGTATGTATTCTATAATGAAGACATGTGCAAAGAAGGCTTTACGATTCATTTAACGATAAGTAAACCACTTTAGGATTTCTCCTCTTCTTCCGGAGCATTTCTTTTTTCACTTTTGTGAGACTATCTTCATTCACTGGTTTCATGAAGTGGGTGGATGAATTTTATGTAAAGCCACATCAGAAAGAGCGTTGGGAATCCATAGAAATAAAGGAATTTAACACTACGAGGTTGAGATATTTTGAAATATGTTGGTATTTAGATTCGGCGGTGTCGGAGCCCTGAGCATATCATTATCTTCAACCAATGTATGGTAATGTTGGCGTATCTTTAAAGTCTACACATGTTGCCCATACGTAAAGTATGACAAAAAAGTTAAGGTAAGACGTTAAAGGTGTTGTACTAAAAATAGAAGCTTTCAAACAAAACAATTTTTTTAAGGACAAAAAAGATAAGTAACTAGTTTGGCCCCTAAAATAATATTGTTGACAAACCTTATCCTTAATTTTCTTTAAATATCAAACAAATTATTATAAGTTTATTAACATATGAGTTTTAACTTTTTTAAAAATATACATTTTGCTCAAAATAGTTACACAATTCAAAAGATTTGCTACAATTTTTATGCTTTTTCAAAAAAAAAAAAAAGAAGATATATTCTGTCTGTCAAATATTATTGGCCCACTCTCACATTATTTTTTGAATCCGCCATAACACCATCAGTGTTCACACTAGGGGTGGCAATTTGAGGCACGGCACGATTGACCGACACGAACACGGCACGGAATTATAGGGTTTGAAATTGGGCTTATCGGGTTCGGTTGTTATAGGCCAACACGATAAGGCACGATAAAAAATGGGTTGTTAACGGCTGGCTTGATAAGCACGGTAAGGCACGATAAGACACGATAACTAAAATATATATGTTTTAAAAATATATTTTTAAAAATTTACTAGGGATTATTCATTTTTTTCGAACTATTTTCATGATTATTCATAGTTTTATCATTTGAAAATTTATGATTTTTAAACTACTTGACTATTTATATTGATAAATTTTCAAAATATGTATTAAAAAATCAAAATTATATATTTTATAATGTTTATTGGGCTTAACGGGCTTAACGGCCCGACTAAATAAATCGTGTTTTTTGCTTATCGCGGCTTATCGTGCCTATCGTGCCGCGTCTTGCGCTTTTCGCTTTTATCGTGTCGTGTTCGGTTTTTAATATTAGGCACGATAAGCTTATCGCGTGTTCGTGTTCGTGCTTATCGTGTCGTTATTATCGTCTTGCCCGATAATGACCAAAGACGATCGATTTGCACCCACTAGTTCACACTAATAGTATTTGAAGTGTGCAATCAAACATGATATATTTAGATAACGTTTGTAATTTCATATAAAAGGAGACTTACTTTGACACCAATTTTTTTTTAATCATTTTGAGATGGAGGAGGATTACCGATAATGCAAAGAAATCTCTGTCCAACCAAAGAGTATTACTCCCTCCATTCCGGGCAAAGAGTCTACTATTCTATTTTGAGATATTTTACTTAAAGAGTCCACTTTCAAAAATTAAGACATAAAAATGTTTTTTTTATTACTAATGGACTACTAAAAATGTTATTTTTAAAAAGTTTGACTTTTAAACGGATACTCTTTGTTCGGAACGGATGTAATATATGTTTTGGTTTAAAAAACTAACAAATGACATAATATTTATTGTAGGACTGGTTAATGTTTCTGATTAAACGTCTAGGTTTCAACCCCCCGGCGGAAAGTTTCCTTTTCCATATTTCAGGAAAATAAGTAGAAATACATTTTGATTCAATCACATAGCACATTAGCTTTGTTGTAGCAGTTTGGTATAATGTTGTCCATAAAAAGCATCCAGGTTGGAAACCTGGTGCCGGAAAGTTATTATTATTTAATTTTTCAGAATCCAGGGTTCTATCTATGGGCCTTAAAGTTAGATCAAAACTTAATTCTGGATAAATTGAAGGCCCGTCCACTTTGCAAGATTTTTAACCAATTCGGTCTTTAGGAATAATTGCGTCGGGTACCTTTTACGAAATAGTAACCGTTGCAGTCCACTTCCTTTTTATTCATCTGGTTAAGTGTTTTTTCATAAATTTGTTCTAAATATACCCTATTTACTTCCATGCTCTCTTTCACCGCATGTCGAATTCAAACTTATTTACTTTCTCTCTGTCTCTTTTGCTTTTTTTTTTCTCTCTCTCTCTCTCTGTTCTGTATTTCCGGTTAACAATTCTGATGGAGATGCTGCTTCAAAATCATCTTCTAAGATGCTTGAAGATGCATTTTATGATTACGTATCATTTTCGATTATGTCTCTTTCATGGATTTTTATCGTAAGTAGATTTCGTATCAGCCCAAATCGATTCTTTATGTTGATTCCACTAATCCAGTATGGGCATCGTTGTCTATGATGTGGGCGTTGTTTGGGTAGTGGCCAAAGTTTTTCCTTGGGATATGATGCTTAGTTTCCTTGGGCTATGATGTGGGCATCATTGCCTATGATGTTGGCGTCGTTTGGGCAGTGGCCAATGTTCAAGTTTTGAGCGATGCCTATTGTTTTCAGCGATTCCCAATGTTTTTCATTGCGTTGCCTAGATTTGGGCACTGACTTTGTGTGCGTGTCTGTTATTCATTAAGGGTATCTTCTACATTTTACCCTAAAAGTGTACTTTAACAGTTGAAAAAAAATCGTGAACTTTTGCGGTTAATATTTTTCCACAGGGGACCGGCCCGGTTATCACCCTAGTCTTTATTTCTTTTAAACCCAAAAAAGACTCTTTCATAATATTGTTCTAAATTGCCCCCGCCAAACAAAGTGTATTGTTGTTCTTTTGTCCAACTTTGTCACACCCAATTGACAAATTTCTTCCCTCCTTCATTCACACACACACACACACTCCCTCCTCAGCAGCTTCGTTATTTTCAAGAGCCATGTCTGAACCTAATAACCTACAGGTAAATCACTTTCGTCACACCAAATTGGCCAATTCCTTTCTCTCATTCCTCATTTTTTCACTTTTATACATTCTCAAAATAGTACCCAAAAAAAAAAAAAAAAACTGAGTTATTAATTAAATGAAAGCATAATGAAACATAGTGTCTCATGTTTGTATTCAAAAAGTATGACCATTATCAAAAAGTGTTTTTAGATTTTTCTTGCATGTCATACAATAATTCCATAGATAAAAGGTCTTTGGTGAGCATCCTCGTAAAGATATTTTCATTTGACATTTTCAACATGCGAATCACAAGTGACATTAAGGTCAAACAACGGGTGCAGGAAAATCTGAAGACTAAAAAGGCAGGGGCCACACGAACGCATGCCCCCACTATCACAAATTATGACATAGGCTCGACCACTTTGGGCTGACCTTAGACGGGCACCCCTCCAAAGTGCAATGGAGGTCACCAACCTAGGCCATGAGCCTTCTTGATCACCCATTGACCCCGTCCAGGTAAGTATGTTGTATTGGCCACAACCATCTTGTTACATACACCTCTCTTTCGTCTCCCTTCTTATACTATTTTCGTGTGGGAATCGAACACATGATATTGTAATTGTTACATCTCTTTTGATTTGAATTTGATAATAAAGAGACTTCAACTTTATATCTAGTGTCATTTTAGCCTTCTCTCTTAGACTTCAACCCAGTTAGCTAGGCTTAAACTCGAATCAAGCACCGCCTCCTTGCATGGTTTTTTGATGATTTTATTGTTCCGACACTCAACTTTTAGTGACAAACTAGGGGCTCTTCTGGAAGAGCTGGTGGTACTTGGATACATTTTCTTAACCACCCGTCAGGCTCACTTCTTTAAATAATCTAAGTTTTATTCCTAATTCTTAATAACTTTAATTCTTTTACAATCAGGGAAACTAGTTTAAAACTGATATTGCTACGCAAAACTAGTAGTAGCAGTAAAATCTGGAACATAGATTTTCATAATCTTGGACTGTATAGTATTTCTTTAGATCAAAGGTATTTCAAGATATTCGATGATGCGAGTAAACCCCCGTTATTGAAACCAAATTTAGGATTGATAAACCATCAATGTAGCTAACAGTCATATTCGTACAATGGAATCATTCATCCATATTTTCAGTTGCAGCTTGAATCACTAAAATGAATTATTAATTTTTTGGAGATGAGCGTCCGATTTAACATAGAACTCCTTACAGCATATATAATCACCATTAAATTGAAGAATGTCGAGAAAATTGAACATGTATTCACCATATATGCAAATTATATATCTAAGTTAGAATTGTTCTTCAGATTGAAAATGTTGAGATGTCAAATCCCATCAGACCAATGCTTTCGAAAGACAACTATAAACCTTACTACATCTCTACATTTGACTTTCATGTATAGAAACAGTTATTATAAAAGCTTCGACTATCACTTGTGGAGCTCATATAGTATGTATGCCAGCAATAGTGGAATAGTTTTGTTTTTGAAATGCAACCAAAACAAGAAAGAATTTAGCTTGGCCCAGCTGCGCCAAAGCTAAGTTCCACCATCTATCTGATTCTCACGTGTTCATTCGTCGCATTGTTATAAGGAGCTAGCAAGAAAATCTTCAATTTCCTCTGTTATGACAACCTGATATCCCGAACCCCAAAGACACTAATTTATAGTTAAAACCGAGCTGCAACGACAGCCAGTGAGTGATATGTACCGAAAATACACCCCCTAAAGTATTGGCCAAAAGGCCCATAACAAAGGAAGGGCCCAAGCCCAAAGTGAGTAAAGGCCCATAAAAGTACTATATATAGAGGGGTCTTCCCTCATTATAGAGGATGGACTCCTCAACCTCTCAATCTCTCTCTCTTGCACACGCACAACACATTATTTCACCGGAAGCTCGAGGGAACGCCTGAGCTCCGGCACATATTATCCTTGTTATTGACTCTCACACAGGGCTTTAGCGGATAACCTCCCAGCCTCCCTAACGGTGCTCTTTCCTGCGACAAACAAACCCAGATATCCTATCGACGACATCCCGGACCAGTCACGTGCGGCGAGGCTTTCGGCACCCCCTTCCCGTGGCGTGATCAAGTGGTTCCGTTGCCGGGAACGATTTTTATTTCGTTCCTCTCTAGTCACTGACTCCGTCAACCTCGACGGAGCTTGTTCTAAGGGTGCCGGAACACTATCGACGAATACAAACGCACAAATTGTGCATGTGAGCTTGACGAAGAAAACGAAAACGAAACATAAAACAAAGGTCATCGTTAGATGCGCCCCAGGCGGACGAAGCCAACGACGCAAAAATCATTTCCATCCGACCGCCCAAGCTTCGCCTCGCGCCATTGTAAGTTTCTTGAAACGATACTGTCTTGTTCAGTTGTTCGCGAAGCGAATCGTGAAAATAAGTAACTAGTAGCCGGGTCTTGAAGAGACGAACCCGACGCCGCCGAATCATCACAAACAGAGCACCAACGCTCCTCTCACTCCGCCCGAACGGCCGGAAGTCTCACCGTAGCTCCATTCGCCGCACGCACTCCATCGCACAAACTTCAAGTTTGTTGCATGTCGGTAGGATATATTGTTGTCCCTCTAAAATATCAGCATGAAACTATAGGTGCTATCCCTCTGAAATATCAGGTTCACTCTTTCCAACAACACTTTAATACTGGATTAATTTATCCCTTAAATGGGTACTGCAATCTGTCGGCCATAAACAATCACAACCTGTCAATTAATAACTCATTGTTGACTTTTCAAATGAATGATCACTCAAATGCTATATCTCTCTCTAGCTACAGCATAGGTGTGCAATTTATTCTAACACCCATCAACTTGATGTACGTATTCTTTTTTATTATTATAATTTATTTGATAACCAATGGAGTATATAGAAATTGGACTTATTCTCTGGACTAAAATTATTACTATTATAATTCCCTTTCGAGACTAAAATTATTGTAGCCATTTGTTAACTTTTCGGTCTTCCCTAAGGCTAACAGCTTTAATAGTATTGCTATTTGATGAGTAGTGTAATTTATATATACACATTCTGTCACATTAGCCATTGATTTAAAATCACACGACGAGCAATAATATGACTTAATAAATTAGATGCAGTATAATTTATTGCAATGAGTACGATTTATTGTACGGAACTATTCGATGATCTTATACGATGATCTTTTGTCGGCATAGCGTGACAATTAAGTATGGTACAAGCTCACCTGTTTTGAGAAACATGACATGCAAATTGAAATTAATTTATGTCAAGCTATACGTTCGCCTATTCATATCAATAAATCGAAAAATTGTCTACGCGAAACGCGTGAACTATCTGTTTTATGTTAAATGCGAGCATGATTACTTTCTTATTTGCTCAAGGACAAATTCATAATACACATTCTAGTTAAATATGGAACATGCTCGGTTCGTAGTAATGCTTCCGAAATTTTCAAGTATAAAATGCAAACTGACACAGCCTAAAAACCACGAGCATATGTGTCCCTCTATTACATGATTATTCACAAAGAAAGATTTCGAAAAACAATATTATACCGAATCTAGAAACTACAACATTACGGGAAGCCAAGACATTTATTGGTTTATTATTGCTCAGTTAACAACAATAAGTTAGCTAGGGGGCTGCTATTGAAGCCTGAAACAAATAGAAATCTTTACTACTTCTTGATCTACGGGATGCTCCTATGCCAAGAAGTGGGGGCTACTACTATCATGGCGATGAGATCCTACAACACTCTTCTGTGACAAAGCCCCATGACGGCCACAATAGTTATTTACATGACAATTTCATCCGTATCAGATCGTCGACAATGATAGAGACTACTATTTGAAAGATCCTCGCTCGCCATATCTAGGCCAATGCCCGAGCTCATCTAAACTCGCGGCTAAGCCTCATATCATTTTCGTGCCCGACGCATGCTCGAGCGCCGATGCCCGAAGAGCTTCATATTATTTTCGTGCCAAGACGCCATGCCTCGCGCCGATGCCCGAAGCTTCATATTATTTTCGTGCCGACGCCGACGATGCGGAAACTTCATATCATTTTCGTGCTCATGCGCTGCCGAAGCCATATCATTTTCGTGCTCGCGCATCATGCTCGCGCCCGATGCCCGAAGCTTCATATCATTTTCGTGCCAGCGCCAGCCGCGCTCGCGATGATGCCCGAAGCCATATCATTTTCGTGCCGCAAGACGCCATGCTTAGCCCGATGCTGAAGCCATATTATTTTCGTGCACAGCGCGCGCTCGATGCAGCGCCTCGAGCTTATATTATTCTCGTGCTCGAAGACCACGCACGCGCCAACGCCCAGCGCGAAGCTTCATATTATTTCGTGCACATGCGCCACGCCGCGCTATGCCAATGCCCGAGCTTTATATTATTATTGAGGATCAACATCACACTCCTATTGAGTTTCATATCACGCAAAGACATCATATAGCTTGGTTTTCTTGAAAGTCCTCGCCATGAGGACAAGTCTTATTATGGCCTTATGGGTCACCTTTTTGGAAGATCCGCCAACCAAAGAACACTTATTATTATCTCAAAACCATCACAAAGCCGAGGAATCATATCAAAGGGTCAATTATATACAGGTTCCCCCAAGGTTCAAAAGTCGACTACATAAACTCTCTTGAAATCCAAAGCAAAATCTCTAGCATTACAAGAAAGAATTATGAGCAAATGGTACTTACCTTGGATATGAACCATTACGGAAACCACCCCATCCTCTGAACGCGAGGTGGGGTCAACGGCCTCATCCCTGAGCACGGAAGGTCACGATAAACAAGAGCGCCAACGCTCAATACCATCCTCGACGCGAGGTGGGGTCAACAACATCATCCTCGGAACACGGGAAGGTCACATAAACAAGAGCGTCAACGCCAATACCATCCCCTGACGCGAGGTGGGGGTCAACGCCTCATCCCGAGCACGGGAAGGTCACACAAACAAGAGCGTCAACGCCAATACCATCCTCCAGACGCGAGGTGGGGTCAACGACATCATCCTCGGAACACGGGAAGGTCACACAAACAAGAGCGTCAACGCCAATACCATCCTCGATGCAGCGAGGTGGGGGTCAACGGCCTCATCCTCTGAGCACGGGGAAGGTCACATAAACAAGAGCGGCCAACGCTCATACCATCCTCGATGCGAGGTGGAGATCAAAGGCCTTATCCTCGGTACGCGGGGAAGGTCGCAATGTACAAATGTCATAGTAGCTTACAAATGTCATAGTAGCTTATCCTCAAAGGCCTTATCCTCGGTACGCGGGGGAGGTCGCAATGTACAAATGCCATAGTAGCTTACGAGTGTCATAGTAGCTTACAAATGCCCAAATGATTGCAACATAAATGATAAATCTTATTATGACTCTGTCTTCTTATTGTTCTTCACCGAAAGTGAAGACAATCTTATTACTGACCTTATGGCTGGTTTTCTTATTGTTCTTCGCCCAAGTCGACAGTAAATCTTATTATGGCTGCATGGTCCGATTCTCTTGAAGACCCTCGGAACGCGAGGACCAATTATCATTCTCTTGAAGACCCTCGGAACGCGAGGACCAATTATCATTCTCTTGAAGACCCTCGGAACGCGAGGACCAATTATCATTCTCTTGAAGACCCTCGGTACGCGAGGACCAATTATTATTCTCTTGAAGACCCTCGATACGCGAAGACCAATTATTATTCTCTTGAAGACCCTCGGTAAGCGAGGACCAATTATTGTTTTCTTGAAGACCTTCTTATTATGGCCTTATGGCCTGATTTTCTCAAAGACCCTCGATCTTCACTTTACCGAACACCAATTACTCGAGGTCTTAGCACCAATTATCATACATCGGTCAACTCAAGCACCTGCGCAAAGAATCTCATGCCGTGTTGAAACGATCAAGATTATGAAGCCTTCTCCGGTCTCAAAAGCATAAATCGTTAACTCTCAGCAAGACAAGACAGAATCACAAGCAAATAGTACTCCTTACCCTTGAGGTAAACCTCAAGGAATAAGGAGTAGGGGGCTATTGATATGTACCGAAAATACACCCCCTAAAGTATTGGCCAAAAGGCCCATAACAAAGGAAGGGCCCAAGCCCAAAGTGAGTAAAGGCCCATAAAAGTACTATATATAGAGGGGTCTTCCCTCATTATAGAGGATGGACTCCTCAACCTCTCAATCTCTCTCTCTTGCACACGCACAACACATTATTTCACCGGAAGCTCGAGGGAACGCCTGAGCTCCGGCACATATTATCCTTGTTATTGACTCTCACACCGGAGGGCTTTAGCTGGGATAACCTCCCAGCTCCCTAACGGTGCTCTTTCCTTGCAGACAAACAGCCAGATATCCTATCGACGACATCCCGGACCAGTCACGTGCGGCGAGGCTTTCGGCACCCCCTTCCCGTGGCGTGATCAGTGAGTAAACTGAACTCTCTCCAAGATTGATTTCATTTCTTTCTAACTTAAGCATCGCTATTCTTTTCTGCAGATAAAGATTAGCGAAGCTGCAAACATTTTCCATCTTCAGTTGATTATTCTTTTACCAAACTCAAATCTTGCAACGGACAATGTTTACTTGTGAGAATCAAGAAGCCAAATTTCCATTCATTTTCTATTGCCCAAGTAGATATTTCACATGCGATTTCTCTGGCAAAAATCACGATTTATTGTAAATTCATATGTCTTTCAACTTTGATTCTTTAAAAGCTGTCCTAATTTGGTCAATTTTCTGTTTCTTTTTGGCCTGCAAACAGTCTCTGGGGTCAAGTGATGGGAGGAGAGAAAAAGCACATCACTGCAGAAATTTAAAGCTTGAACCCACATTAGCTACAATGAGAAACTAGTGTAACTTACTATACCCCCTGAATCAGCTTCTCCATCACCGAGCTTGGTAACGCAGGCTTGTAACCCGAGTGGGGGTATTAATGTGATGGAACATTGGGTCAATCCAGTGGATAGGATCTAGGCTTTAGCTAATATTTGGCCTGCCCGTTCCAAGCAGAGAGTGGGTCACTAGGTCCGAATGAAGGCTTGGGCTTTGTGGTTCATAAAGTGGAGGATACTGCGTCAGGCTCGTTTCACAGAGCAACGATTACCTCCCCCTCCTTGCAGTGGAAGGATAACGGGCCATTGCTAGCCAGTTCCAATGACGTCCAATGGGTTCTCCCTAATTGAACCATCACTTTTTCGTTTTTTCCCTTAATAGACTTCGGCCCAAGTCCTCCCACCCATGTGGTGTCGATGTTAAGCATTGATCTCAATATCACAACGTAACTGTTTTCAAGCATTGGTCTGAGTTAACTCAAGAATGTTAGCAAGCTTTTGAGGAAAGAAACGCTTTCAGAATCAAGGACAATCTATGTGTAATGGACCTAACAAATTTGGTTTGAAACTTGATTCTATACTTTGTAAATTTATTGCCTCCCAAAATTATTGTTTTCTTTTATTATTTAAGTTAACCGAATATTTTTCAAATGTAAATTTAACGAATTTCTTTTTTAAATCATAAAAAATATAACTGATAATATTTCAAAAGTATTACTCTCTCCATTCCTAAATAATTATCTTTTCCAAAATAATCATGTTCTCTCAAAAATTTTCTTTTTAGTAAAACACTTTTATCACTTTACTCATATTTTGTACATATTTTAAGGGAGATGTTATTTTCACTACAGTTTTTGTTTATCCACTACACCCTTAATTATTGCATCAAATAAATACATGTTTGGAAAAAATTACCCCTTAAGTACTTGACCATTTTAAGTTGATTAATCAAGTTACTTTCCTAATTACCTTTTAACATTATTTTTTTGTTCAAACATTTATGAACAACATAGTTGTGTTCCGCACCGGTACAATGTGAGATATATATTTTTTGTAATAATAATATAACTTTTGGATATTATAATTAGATTGTAAATCTCTTCCATGGTTATAATTTTTTTTTCTATTGTTACTAATATTAAACGATTTTTTTACCTAAATACTTTTAAAATTATTATAAGTTTCTAGCTAGCGTGAGATACATATTTTGTATTAATAATAATAGTAAATTTTTTTTTATCTAAAGACTTTAAAAATTAACATTTAACTTGATAATAATATTAGAAGTCATTTTGTTAAAAACTTTTAAAATCATAATTCATTTTTAAACAATGTGAGATAGTTATTTTATATTTTTATTGGTAATGAAAGTTTAAGTCTTTTATCTAAAGACTTTAAAATCAACACCACATTCTAACCATGTGGTATACATATTTTCTATTAGTAATAATAGTAGTAGATAAAAGACATTTTAACCAATATTCATTTCTAAACAATGTGAATACAAATTTTCTATTGGTAATAACAAAAGATGTATTTATCTAATGACTTTTATAACCAATACTCATTTTTAAATGATGTGAGATACATTTATTTGTAACCAATGTGAGATACATCATATAAAAACTTTTTAAACCAATATAACTTTTATAACCAATGTGAAATACTTCTCTTTTATTGCTAATAATTGTAGACTTTTAAAATCAACATCACTCTCTAACCAATGTGTAATACATATCCTCATTTGGTAATAATAGTAGAAGTCTTTTATTTTAAAAAATTTATAACCAACATCTCTTCCTAACTAATGTGTGATACATCTCTTCAATTATATTGATGATAAAAATATAAGACTTTTAAAACCAAAATAATTTTTTAACAAATGTAGGATATCTCTTCTATTAGTAATAATAGTAAAAGTCTTTTATCTAAAATTAAAATTAACATCACTTTCTAACTGATGCATCCAAGATATTCCACGGACACACTGGGCTTGAATTATCGGATATCGAGCTTTCAATCTATCCTTGTCTTTAGGCCCAAACCTGTCAAGAAATCAAACACGGACTGTGAACTGGGCAAGGGCTTACCCTGCAAATGCGCTCTGGCGTGTGAATCAGTAGACACTCAATTGAGTAAGCAGTTTGACAGAGTTTTGCCTAGGTAGGAAATAACATACCTCCATCCCTTTGCTTTGAGGGGATTATATAGCCTGCTTGGAGAACTGGGATAACTTCCCATTGAATGCCAGAACGTAAATGACGGGCACATTAACTGCCATGTTCAACTTAACGGCCACGCCTTGAATGTAGGCGGGTTTCCCGTGAGAGTAGCGCCGCGTCAAGGCGTACATTACTAAATTATTGGCGCGAGAAACATGCTCGCCTTGATCTATCTTTACGCTTTCGCTTCATGTCACGGGGCCTTGTTTGCTACATATTCGACCCCTGCCAGACGCTTAACAGCCCCAGTGCTTGAGGGAGGTGTTCGTCTGTTGGACCAAAACACTTGTAGGTTAGGCGTTGCTCGCCCATGACTTGGGCTTGGATCTTAAGAAGTGCACGTGCTTTACCCGTGATTGAGGATAGCGTGATGTGCATGTGACTAGTGCTTGGGCCTATTGGGCCGGGCAGCTCAGTGGCCCTCTGCTCCTTGTCTGGCAAGCATACATGCATGGAGCAAGGAGCAAAATAGCCTGGAATTCTTTTGGAAATTTGGTCGTTACGACACTTGGTTCATTTTGATCATTTGCAAGTAACGGAGCCGAGGTCAAGTGATAAGTGGATGCCAGCCTGGGGTGTGATAGGCACTGAAAGGACGGGCCACCTCTTGCCGTCTATTACCCCCATGTGCACCCGTATCCCGAGGCGTCATTTAATGTGACGCCTCGTTTCCCATACCGTGACGGTACCCTATTTGCCTCGATCCTTGCCCCGTGATGGCTTCCCATGCTATAAAAACAGAAAACCTCATTCACTTTACATTTTCCCGAATTTGAAAAAATCGAAGTGCCAATCCTCAATCCTCTTGCTCTCTCTGTATTCAACCGAAGCAAGGAAATCCTGTCGGCGAAATCAAGATTCCCAAGACCCTCTTCAACTCAATTCTTCAGAATCACCAGGTATTTCTCGACTTACATCCTTGTTCATGCTGTGATTTCTACCTTTCTTCATTTTCGCCGCTAGAACCCTAATTTTGGGGTTCAATGATGCTGGCTGGGTATATGATGACTATTGGTTACGATCTGAAAACCAATCTGACGAAAAACTCGGGCGTCTGACACCCATTTTCTTTCCTTTCATCTTGATCTTCCAATCTTCATAAAATGTCACGACCCTTACTCTTCCTGGACATCACGGGTCTGGCTATTTTACGGGCTTCACACACACAAAACCCATAAGTGGGAATCGAGGAATACCTGCCTGGTGCCCTGTTCACTGGTCCTGAGATGAACCCTAATTGGGGGGTTTTTGCTTGTCCGCTCTTGCTTGCTTTCACGAGCCGAAACTAATGTGTATTCCTCGATTCCTGCAGGATGTCTACCAACGATGAAATTGGTTTAGAAATCGAGGGGCATAGCTACGACCATGGAGCCTCAAGCGAGGAAGAATAAAGCTATGAAGTTGAATCTGACAGCTCTGAAAGGACTGAGCTCGATGTGACATTAATTGCTCCTAGAATGCCTTGCGGCGAGGACATCGACAAGGAACTGGAGTGAGAAGACGTTCCGAGCTTCAATATAGAGGGCGAGGAGGGTTCTGTCGAAGAGGATAGACACTTAGGGTCTGCATCCCCAAGCACGAGCGCTTCTCGAAAGAAAAAGAAAAGAATTGCTCGTCGCAAGGGAAATAATCATGTAGCCAATGCCCCAGTCTTGATGAAGTGGGAAGATTTGACAAGCGAGGAAGATGTATCCACTTGGTTTTACTCCCTGGGTATGGACCCCAAAAAATACCGGGTGCGAGCCTTCGATCTGGATATTGAGGAGAAAGGCCACAATTACCAAAGAGATCGAATGGTTTTTTATTTTGACTTTTTCTTAGTCGACCTTCGACTTCCGCTGGACCCCTTCATCGTAGAATTCCTCAACATGACCAACGCCCTCCCCTGTGACCTAACCCTTACTACAGTAAGGTTTTTGGTCGCATGCACCGTAGCCTACAAGCTACTCGGGTTTGAACCCGAAATGATCTTGTTTAGAATAAATTTCTTATTTTCTCTGGGTAAAAAGAATGGGCGCATCACATGCTGCTCCAACCCCAACTACTTCAAGCTACTAAGCGTCGACACCTAATAAAGTCGAGGCCTGGGATGGGAAAGCTACTAAGTCGACCTTCGACTTCCGCTGGACCCCTTCATCGTAGAATTCCTAAACCTGACCAACGCTCTCCCCTGTGACCTAACCCTTACTACAGTAAGGTTTTTGGTCGCATACACCGTAGAGCTTCATGTGCTACTCTCGGGTTTGAACCCGAAATGATCTTGTTTAGAAAAAAATTCTTATTTTCTCTGGGTAAAAAGAATGGGCGCATCACATGCTGCTCCAACCCCAACTACTTCAAGCTACTAAGCGACAACCCCAATAAAGTCGAGGCCTGGGATGGGAAAGCTTTGTTAGTGGAATCACGAGTAGGATGGCCCTTTGCCCCATATCTGCATGACTTAGAGCTCCCCAAGTACGACAAGAACACCTTCTGAGCTGGAGAACCCCCAATAGCTCTTGCATTCAGAACTCTGCTCTGAGTGAAAGATGGGAAAGTCGGGCAAGACTGGGTACTCGATTGGTCGACCCTTACATCCGATCTCACCCTTCTTCGCCTGGCCGGCTTCATGGGCTGGCATGTGGAAGGAGTAGAACCACGGGTCACCCTCGATGCCGAAAAACCCCACCCTTACTGGGGCAAATGTCACGGGGGGAAAATTTCCCAGCGAGTGCCCTGACTACGCACGAACTGGAACAAATTGTACTTCCGTCTTCTCGGCCCGTGGTCTGGCTGCTTTGTACCCTTTTTAGTCTGTTTAATATTTCCATGATCGTTGTTTCTGCTTAAATCTTTCCTGACTTTTGCTGTTTATATTTGCAGACATGAAGCAATTAAACGATGCGAGCAAATTTCTTCAGACCGCAAAGAAGGGAGCAACGAAAACGAACACCCAACTTGCTGCTCAAAAGTTATATTGTATAACAAAAAAATATCGTAAGGACATTTTGTCTACCAATCTTTGAGTAAATATATGTTCATTGGTTATGGAAAAAATTAAAAGTTAAATTTAAAGGATGTAATAGTAAAAAATAATCATATAGTAAAATTATAATATGAAATAGTATCGTAATATTTGAATAGTTTGCATACCCTTATAATTGATTCAAAAATTTATTTCTTGAGTTGATTGAAACAAATATTCAGTTTAATACCTATCATAATAATTGAATTGATATTTTAAAACAATATTTTTTAAACTAAATTAGAATATTAATTTTTGATTATAAAATATCCAATATAATCTAAAATTTTGGTAGAAAATGTATTAATCATATTATTTTTATGATAATCGAATATGAAACGTGAGTGATTAGAAAAATTGATTAAACATATTTATAACGAAAAAAAATAAGTACCTTGTTTGTTGAGAATTAAAGTGTAAAAAATATGAATAGAATAATTATGTTGTAGTTTGATCAAAAAAATAATGTTAGAAGATAATTAAGAAAGTAACTTGATTAGTCAATTTAAAAATGAGTAGTTTTGTCCAAACATGTATTTATTTAATGCAATAATTAAAGATGTAGTGAATAAAAGAAAAATTGTAGTGGAAATAACGTCTCCCTATTTTAATTAGGTCACATGCACAAGGGCATTGAATAAAACTACACATTACACCCGTATTTATAATACAATTAATTATTTTTTTCTTATACTGTGTTGCAAATGAAAAAAAGATGATTATTTAGGAATGAGAGGAGTACCATTTTTTTGTGTTTTATAATTTTTAAAAAAGAGTCAAATTTATACTTGAAAAACATCATAACTAAAAAACAGTGAAACATGACAATATTTAGAATGTAGGGAATACCCGCCACACAATTTAAAAAAAAAAACTAATTGATTGTATTATAATTATTGGTGAAATGCGTGATTTTTTCTTTAATGATCGAATATGTGTGTGAATTAAGAACATCATGCATCACGATTTAAAATTGATGCATCACGATCCACAGAAACATGCATCGTGATTGAAAATCATGTATCATGATTCAAAATTGATGCATCGTGATGAAGTGTGTGAAGCAATTAGTTCATGCATCGCAATTCAAAATCAGGCTTCGCGATTGAAATTTGTTGCATCTCGATTCAAAATAGATGCATCGTGATTAAAATTCGTTGCTTCGCGATTCAAATTTGATTCATCACGATTCCAAAGAGTCCAAGAACTAACAAGTTCTATTTCATCAAACAATTTACATGAATAATAACTCTTGAATGAACAGACACAAGCTCACTCTTTCACAACTAATTTATATTCATCCATCCAAGAAAGTGTGCATAGTAATATTAATTAGAGATATAGTGTGCATAATCCTAAATCGTACATCCTCTTCTTCTATGCCCTTCCCTTTGACTAGAGCATGTATGTATTCTATAATGAAGATATGTGCAAAGAAGGCTTTACGATTCATTTAATGATAAGTAAACCAGTACTTTAGGATTTCTCCTCCTCTTCCGGAGCATTTTCTTTTTCACTTTTGTGAGACTATCTTCATTCACAGGTTTTATGAAGAGGGTGGATGAATTCCATGTAAAGCCACATCAGAAAGAGTGTTGGGAATCCATAGAAATAAAGGAATTTAACATTACGAGGTTAAGATATTTTTAAATATGTTGGTATTTAGATTCAGCGGTGTCGGAGCCCAGAGCATATCATTATCTTCAACCAATGTATGATAATGTTGGCGTATCTTTAAAGTATACACATGTTGCCCATAAATAAAGTATGAATAAGAAGTTATGGTAAAATATTAAAGGTGTTGTTCTAAAATTAAAATTTTCAAACAAAACAATTTTTTTTAAGGACGAGAAAGATTAACAACCAAGGGAGTAGTAGTTTGGCCCCTAAAATAATATTGTGGACAAACCTTATCCTTAATTTTCTTTATATATCAAACAAATTATTATAAGTATATTAACATATGACTTTTAACTTTTTTTAAAAAAAATTACATTTTCATTAAAGTAGTCACACAATTCAAAAGATTTTCTACAATTTTTATGCTTTTTCAAAAAAATTGTTATATTCTATCTGTCAATATATTATTGGCCCACTCTCACATTATTTTTTGAATCCGCCATAACACCATCAGTGGTCATAGTAATAGTATTTGAAGTGTGCAATCAAACATGATAGATTTTGATAACATTTGTAATTTCATATAAAAGGAGACTTATTTTGAGACCAATTTTTTTTAAAATCATTTTGAGATGGACGAGGATTACCGATAATGCAAAGAAATCTCTGTCCAACCAAAGAGTATTACTCCCACCGTTCTCGGTAAAGAGTCCACTATTCTATTTTGATATGTTTTACTTAAAGAGTCCATTTTCAAAAATTAAGGTATAAAAATGTTATTTTATTACTAATGGACTATTAAAAATATCATTTTTAAAAAGTTTAACTTTTAAACTGGAACTCTTTGTTCAAAACGGATGTAATATATATTTTGGTTTAACAAACTAACAAATGACATAATAATTGTTGTAGGACTGGTTAATGTTTCTGATTAAACATCCAGGTTTGAACCCTTAGCGGAGTGTTTCCTTTTCCATATTTCGGGAAAATAAGTAGAAATATATTTTAATTCAATCACATAGCACATTAGCTCTGTTGTAGGAGTTTGGTCTAATGTTGTCTGTAAAAGGGTTTTAGGATCGAAACGCGGCGGCGGAAAGTTATTATTATTTAATTTTCAAAATCAAGGGTTCTATCTATGAGCCTTAAAGTTAGATCGAATCTTAATTCTGGATAAATTGAAGGCCCGTCCACTTTGCAAAGATTTTCAACCAGTTTAGTCTTTAGGTATAACTAGTTTCATACCCATGCGTTTAACGCACGGATATTTTTTTTAATTAAATTATATTAAAGGAAAGTGAAGATAAAAAATAAAATTTAGAATAATTTGAGGAAAATTAATATGAGCCTAATATGTTCTTGACTGAATCGATGTATTTGTGTTATAAAAATTATAGTATTACAAAAACAATTGATTGCATTCAAAGGAAATCTGACCCAAAATATTTAATAGTCACTAACTAAATTCACAAAGTTCATTTGTAAGGTCTAAAGATGGTTGGCTTGGGCCTGAAACGGGCTTGGGATATCTCTTCACCGGCACAGTAGCTCGATTCGGCCAGCAATCATGCATACGGCGACGTTTAGTATGGATATATATATATATATATATATATATATATATATATATATATATATATATATATATATTATACAATACAACTCAGTCTCATAAAGAACGGTTGAGATTGATTATTTTACTTTATATCAAACGGCTGAGATTGATTATTTTACTTTATATCAAACGGCTGAGATTACATACTTATACTTATATCAAACGGCTGTAATTTATTCCGTCTGACACATGTGTCCCCCTGATTCAGGACTGTCAAGAAGATTCCTAATCTAATCTAAACTGTTTTTATCTCATATATAAATCTCATCTAAACTGAGATTTATATTTTGCAACAATATACTCATATTCTTGTAATACATATATTTTGTTTTTAAATAAATACTTTTTTCTTTGTTTGCAGCAAACAAAAAGGTGATTGTTCTCATAATCATAAATAGGAACGTTTAACACTTACGTTTCGAAAATTTAGTATGGAAATTATTTGGATAATATCAGCAAAAACAAAAGGTGGAAAATTATCAATCTCCGGCTGAGATTTACTGGTTTACCAAGATTATACGGTTATGATTAAAATTTATCTTCACACATGCGATACAAGACGGTTTACCAAGTTTATTGTTTTACCAAGTTACAAGATGGTTTACCAAGTTTAATATTTTACGGTTTTACAGTTTTATGGTTGCGAAAATTTGTATTTGTATTTTTTTTCTTTTTAATTGTTATCATAATTAACTTATTCAACTTAATTTTTTTCCGATCCGTAATTTCGTATACAAATTTAAAAAATTTAAAAAAAATCGTAAGTTTTGTAATTTAAAATATTTTTTCTTTTTAACTATTATCGTAATTAACTTAATCAATTTAATTTTTATCCGGCCCGTTTTTTCCGACCCGCAATTTCGTATACAAATTATTAATTAATCCCTCTGTTCCAGATAAAGAGGCCCCGTTTGAAAGTCAATTTTTTTAACAAAATAATATTGTTAGTAGTTCATTTCTACAGTATCTGCTTCATTTATTGATAAATTCACAAACTGGCACCGTGCCATCGGCACGGGCAAGAGTTCTAGTATATATATATAACAGATCAGACGGTTGGGAAAGACTATTTACCGGCCAAAATTTGTTTTTATCAAACACAATTACTGATCAGGATTAACTTTCACTTTCATTATCTCAACCGTCTAATCACGATTTATTTCCATCTGATTCCCTATTCTCTCTCACATCAAACCCATCTCTCTATACACTCTATCTTATCAACACATGTCAAGCCCCGAAATCCTTCAGCGCCTTTTTCCAGCATTCTCTATGTACAGATTCGAAAACTCCACAACCTTCAAATTACTCACAATCCTCGACATATATTTCTTCACCATATCCCAAATCGGCTCTGTTAGAGTGTTACGCGGAGGCTTGAACCCGTTGGCACCGGTGTTAGACGGACATCCATAGCTTCGATTGGAAGGTGGATGCAGGGGTGGGGTCGCAGGATAACTCACAAATCATTCTCTTGAGCGAAGACGTATTGGGCGAAAGTACCGAGGCCGGCGAAAGAGCAAACAAGGTCGCCGACTTTGAACTTGGTGACATTGGGACCCACTGAATCGCCGCTGCTGAGTAATCGAGCCGGAATGACGGGAGGGAACTTTTCTTGGTACTTGCCCAAAATTTGGAGGTAATTGGCATAGGTCAAGCTGGTGGCTTTGACTCGAACTCTGACGGAAGTGGGAGAAATCAATTTGGGGATTGGGTGTGAAGAGGAGAGTGAGAGGGGGGAGTCATCTGATGAATTTAGAGGAGTTGTTGGGTCGCCGATCTTTATGCAGAGCAGAGCCTCCATCTTTAGCGAGAGAGAGATAAGATGGTGAGATACACTTTTGACTACCGTTTTTGTACTGTAATGCTTTGTTTGACTATATATATAATATTTTATTTTTGATAATTTAAATTTATACGACAATATTTTTTAATTATTTGATGGAGTATACGTATTAAAATTTATATTTACAAAATGGAATTTTAATTTTTAATCAAAAAAGAATAAGAATAATAAATAATAAAAAACCAGCAAGGGCATTTACATTTATAATTACAATACGCTGTTGGATGTATTGCAGAAATGGATTTGGTAACTGTAAGTATGGAGAGTGAGTGGTGGTGATGTTCCAGATTGTCATTAGTTTTAGAGTTTTACTTCTTCTACCTTAGTTTTAGGGTTTCTCTTATGTTGGTGTATGAATGTGGGTTTTTGCTCTTTGAAGACATGTAATCGAGAGGAAGTGGTGTTAAGTTGGGATTTATGGGTATTTTGGCATTTAAACACGTGTCTGTGTTGATGTTTGGGTGTTTGAAGACATGGTGTAAAATTAAATTAATGAATATGATTTATTTAATCAAATGGAAAAATAAACTAAAGTAGGTTTGGGCAAGATGAACGGTCACCATCAATTAATTACTGGACATGATTGATTTTTACCAAACACAATTATTGGTCAGGATTTAATCTCACAATCTCAATCGGTTTTATCACTTTTTTCCATTCTTATTTTGTCTCCACAATCCTTTTATTTCTCACTCTTTCTCTATCTCTTTCTCTCTCCTCCTCTCTGCCTATTCACTCTTTTACTGCGAAAATTATTGAGATATTAGTTTACAGTTATTATTTTACAAATTAGTTACTCTTTTACTGAGATATTACGGTTTTACAATTAATATTTTACGGTTTTACAGTTTTACAGTTTTATGGTTGCGAAAATTTGTATTTGTTTCTTGTTAATTGTTATCATAATTAACTTAATCAATTTAATTATTTTCCGACCCGTAATTTCGTATACAAATAAAAAAAATAAAAAAATCGTAAGTTTTGTAATTTGAAATATTTGTTTTTTTTCTTTTTAACTGATATCGTAATTAACTTAATCAATTTAATTTTTGTTCGACCCGATTTTTCGGCCCACAATTTCGTATACAAATTATTAATTAATTTCTACGTTCTGGGTAAAGAGGTCCAGTTTGAAAGTCAATTTTTTTAAGAAAATAATTTTTTTAGTAGTTCATTAATAATAAAATGACATATACAGTTTTACAAATATTTAGTTTTACTTTCTTAATTGATTGTTATCGTAATCAACTGAACCACAATTTAATTTATGTCTTTGTAATCAACTTTTGTATTTTAATTTCTTTATTTTCTTAAAACTTATGTTTAGTTTTCCTTATTGGTCTGAAATCTTTGTGATTTCGATTTCAAAATAGTATTTTGTTAGTTCACTCTATCTTATTCAATTTATTTTGTGGTTTTGTTTGCGGAGATTTTTATTTTTAAATTTATTTCAATTAATAGGTGTTGGATTGATGTGTGTGTGTGTGAGAGAGAGGGAGAGAATGCTTTTTTATGCTTAATTATACTCTTTTAAGATAAGTTATAAATTTTCTTTTAAGATGAGTTATAAACTTTTACCGCCAATAAAATATGTTATTTCTTTAATTTTCGGGACGTTGTTGTATAATTTACATTAATACGACCCCTACAAAATCTTAAGGATATATTAATTTATTTTCATCATGCTCGGTTCATACATTGATCACGCTCATACTGGTACCGTGCCATCGGCACGGGCATAAGTTTATTTTTATAGAATACTCCACATCTTTTCATTGTTGT
This sequence comes from Codonopsis lanceolata, assembly GCA_013146195.2. Taxonomy (NCBI): domain Eukaryota; kingdom Viridiplantae; phylum Streptophyta; class Magnoliopsida; order Asterales; family Campanulaceae; genus Codonopsis; species Codonopsis lanceolata. The sequence goes on along the minus strand of CM028378.1, from coordinate 148,253,189 downwards.
GATTTCGTTTGTTGGGGCATGCGTATTGGTTTCCATTGATTTAATTGCCATTTTTTTTTAGCTTTTAGGGATGATTAATTTTGATCAAAATGCATCTCCGTTCACCTATTAGATTTTATATGATAATATGTGGGAGGATTCGAGTTTTGTAGATGATGCGGAAAATTTGGTTAAATGAATGTGTTTGAATTTTCTTTATGTCATGTGCAGGTGGAAATAATGAACAAAGTTAATTATTGCATCTCATGTTTCCAAACCAACCATTGCTGTTAAGCAAGAACCCCCAGAAGAAGAAGACTGAGTTTTCGTTATTGAGAAAAACAATAAAATTTTCTTTTCGTATTTTAACAGTAATTACAATTAAAATATTTATTTTTTGGTTTTCTTATGAAATAAATATCGAAGTAAAATGTTTTATTTTGTTAGGTATTTAGGTTTTTCTCCCTTTTCGTTGTGTAGTGTACATATATCCAACCCATACAAATTATAAGTAAATATTAATTCATTTCCACAGTATCTGCTTCATTTATAAAAGAGCTCAGGGTCTAACTGGTGGCCCTGATCAAAATATCAAATGGTGCTAAACACAACTAACGGTATAGATTGATTCATAAGTATGTGAGTTACAAATGAACCCTTCAGTTATGAGTTATGTTTAAATTACCCCTCTACAATTACCTATAAAACCTTCTGTTGTGGATTTTGTTTGAATTACCCCGTCATTTATGGATTTTGTTTATCAAGACCATTTATTGAACCGATCCCATACCGACACCGTGCCTATGGCACAGGCACGTATACTAATGTGTATATATATATATATATATATATATATATATATATATATATACATACATAGTGAATTCTAAAACCCTACTTTCTTTATCACTCATCATTCAACTCGTTTACTCCTTTCCCTGTTCCCCATAAACTCCAAGAGGACCAACTTTTCTAAGTCCGACTTTGACAATTGAAGGCAAGACCACCGTTTTGCCGGATGCTTGTTGGTATGTTCGATATTGCTCAAAATCTTTTTCAAACGATTTATAAGTTAATTATTTTTTCAAAAATATGATCTATATGTTTTCTGTTAATTTCGATTAAAATCCAACATGTGCGCAGTGACAATGGAATCGAATTTATTTGTTTGGTCGTTTATTTCACTAAAAACTGAACTATCTTTGAAACATCCTCTGTTGGAATTCCGCAGCAGAACGGTAGAGTTGAGTGGAAACATAGGTATATTTTGAATGTGACTAGGGCTCTAAAATTTGAGGGACATTTACCTGTGTCGTTCTAGGGAGAATGTGTCTTGGCAGCTTGTTACTTGGTCAATCAGACTCCTTTTAGCATTCTTGGAAATAAAACACCTTATGAATTGCTTTATGGAAAGGTTTCGTCTTATGATCAACTCCGTGTGTTTGGCTCTTTGTCTTATGCTCATAATCAGCGTCACAAAGGTGACAAGTTTGCTAGCCGAAGTCAAAAGTGTGTCTTTATGGGGTATCCGTTCGGGAAAAAGGGATGAAAACTTTATGATTTAAAAATAGGTGAATTTTTTGTTTCTCGTGATGTACAATTTTTCGAGAACAAATTTCCTTTACCTGATATGGTTCCGGTTAAACAAACCATGGGGGTTCATAATGACACTCACAATAGTTCTGATTTTACAGAGGCTGGTGTTATTACAGACAACGCCTAGATACACATGGAACCTGTTCCCACGACTGTTGTGGAGGCAGAATTGGTCGAATCCGAAATTGATGAAGATGGATTGGCTGATATAAAAGAAGACCCGGGTGCACTTGGAAGGGGTCTAAGATCAAAGGTTCCTTCAGTTCGTTTGTGTGATTTTGTCAATAATACAATACGGAAAGTGAGTCATTCCTCTCAATGTTCACTGGTTTCACAGCAGTCCTCAGGTACTCCTTATCCTATAACACATTATGTTAGTTGTGAAAGATTATCTGGTTCGCATCAAAAAATTGTTGCAGCCATAACTGCGGCACAAGAACCAAAATCTTTTCAGGAAGCAGTTAAGAGTGATGGTTTGCGACTGGCTATGGCTAAGGAAATTATGGCTCTTGAAGAAAATGGAACCTAGCTCTTATACCATGCTGAAACCGAGAGAAAACCACGGTCCCAATATGTCTTTATTACATGAAGGTGCCTCAAGGTTTTTCGATGTCTAAACCTAATCAGGTCTCCTGACTTGGAAAATCTTTATATGGTCTACGCCAGGCTACGCACTACTGGTTTGCCAAGTTGACTAAAGTGATGAAAATTATGGATTTACTCAATCCTATAATGATTACTCCTTATTTACATTGGTAAACGGAACGCTACAACTTAATGTACTTATCTATGTTGATGATCTGATTATTGCTGGGAACGATAATGATGTCTTGTGTGCATTTAAAGAGTATTTGAGCAGATGTTTTCATATGAAAGATCTGGGCGTTTTGAAGTATTTTTTGGGGCTCGAGGTAGCCCGGAATCCTGAAGGAATATTTCTCTATCAACGAAAATATGCTCTTGACATTATTTCTAAAGCAGGGTTGCTAGGAGCCAAACCGACTGTTTTTCCCATTGAACAAAATCACAAGTTGGCTCTTGCCGGAGGTGCGCTCATTGCTGACCCAGGCAAGTATAGACATATTGTTAGTCGTCTCATTTATCTCTATGTAATTAGGTTGGATTTTGCATATTCCATTCATATTTTGTCTCAGTTTATACAACATCACATAATTGAACATTGGGAGGCGCTCTTCGGGTGGTTCGTTATCTAGATGGGAATCCTAGACAGGGCGTGTTCTTTCAAGCAGATGGTCACCTTCAAATATCAGGATGGTATGGACTCTGATTGGGCAAGTTGTCCTATTACTCGCCGCTCACTGACATGTTGGTTTGTGTTCCTTGGCTCATCACCCATCTCCTGGAAACTAAGAAACAACACACCGTGTCTCGTTCTTCAGCGAAAACTGAATACAGGGCTATGGTAGTCGCGACCTGTGAACTAAAGTGGCTCAAATATCCCCTTGGGGACCTTGCGCCTATACTATGATAGTCAGTTAGCTCTATATATTGCCCAGAATCCGATTTTTCACGAACGAACAAAACATATCGAAGTGGATTGTCACTTTGTCTGTGACGCTCTGTTAGAAGGGCTTATTGCTCCTTTTTATGTTCCCACATATCTGCAACTTGCTGATGTCTTAACAAAGGCCTCGGGCAAGGTTCAATTTGATTTCCTTCTTCGCAAGTTGGGTATTCGGGACTTGCATGCTTCAACTTGAGGGGGGTATTGAATAGGTCACGAATTAGTAGGACATGGTTTCCTCTAATATAGAAAGATAGGGTTTCCTAATTATGTTGATTCACCATGTTCTATTAAGGCGGTGGTCTTTGAGTTTCTTTCTCTACAATAATTATGTATTGTCCTTGTAATATATATAAGGCTTGTAATACATAAGGGAGAGATACTTCTGATTAATAAAGACATATTGAGACTGTGGCTTTCTCTCGGTTTCAACATGTGTTAATTGCAACTTCAGAATCAGTGCTGATGTTTGCCGGAGAGGACGATGGTGAAGAAGACGATGAAAGTTTAGATATTTATAACCAGTCCCCTCATTTGAAAGTTATATAATAGATCAATTATTATTTTTTTCAATTTCACCCTTAAAATTTGATCACGTGCTCAACACATGTTGTCTTAACGACACTTGGGCTAATGGGGTTAGGGTCAGGGACTGCTAGTGTGCATAATATATTTTCTTTGATCAGTGGCATGCATTGACTTTATATAGGAACTGCTCGTAAATTTTCACATAGTTCAGGGACCAATTGGCCATTTAACCCTTATTTTTTCCTATTTTAATTATGAAGAAAACTAAATACTATACAAATATTAATAATCAATTCAATTATGTTTTTTTCTTAATCTATATGCATGATTAAATAAAACAATAATTCGGGGAGAGATTGGAGTAATAAACATTTTGTAAAGAATAATTTTGGAAGATTTTGGAGGAATGATCCATCCAAGTTGAAAAGAGATGGGCCCTACTCCAATGCAATCCAAATACTTGATCTTACAACGGCGAAATAGTCAACCTTATTGATAGCACAAACAAACTACTCTCGTACAAAAGGATGGCATGTAAAAAGGAGGATTGATTGCCTTTTAGTAGTCAACAATTCGTTTTGTTTTGTTTTGTTTTGAATGTAAGGATTTTGCTTCTTAAACACTTTTCCATCAAACTTCTCTACTTAACGTCACCAAACTGCTTTTTTTTTCTTAGTACAACCTCCCCTTCCTTATCATGGTGTACCCAATATATGTCAGCAATCTCTCTCTCTCTCTCTCTCATACACACATATCAAAAGGGGTGCTTAATACATCGCACATTATTTACTAAATACAACACACATAACAAGTAAAATGATTATTTTGCCCTTATGAATTTAAAATGAAAAAAGTGAAGAAACAAAGAGTAATAAGAATCTTGTTGGGTTGTAACATTTATCATGCATTGTATATATAATATCTAAAAAAACAAAAAAAGTTAAAAAAAAGTCATCTTTCTGAGTTGGTTATGAATGAAAAAGAATCATCTTTCTGAAATGACTATGAATGAAGGAGAGTCATCTTTCTAAATGACTTTCAAGCATAAATATTACCTTTTTGGATTGGTTCTATGATTTTTTTAAAAAGGCTAAAGCCGGACTTTTTGGATGATTATGAATGAAAAAGAGTCATCTTTCTGTCTCATTCATTCATAGTCATCCCAAAAAGATAACTCTCATTCATTCATAACCAACCAAAAAGATGACTCTTTCTATTTTTTGTTTTTGTTTTTGTTTTTTTGAGCTTTAAGGGTAATAAGAATCTTGTTTGGTTGTAACATTTGTCAAAATTTACTTGCATTTTGTATATAATATTTTCTCAAAAAAAGGTAAAAAGAAAACCATCCTTTTGGGTTGGTTATGAATGAGTCATCTTTCTAGAATGACTATGAATGAAAAAGAGTCATCTTTCTAGAATGACTTTCAAGCATGAATATCACCTTTTTGAATCCGAACTATGATTTAAAAAAAAAGGGGGGGGGGGCTAAAGTCGGACATCACATTGGTACTCCTCAGACCAAATAGTTGGGTGTAGCCGTGTAGGTAATGCACACTTATTCGATGTCAAAATAATCCTTCTCTATTTCATTTTAGTACATTTTAAATTCGTTTTTGAGAAATATTTTTTTTATGAAAATCGTCTATAATACTTTTATCACTTGTTAGGTGAAAAAAAATTGAATCCATTGATCTAGCATAAGTCTGTCAATTTCAACTCATTATCCATTAACCCAACCAACCCAACCCACTAATTAATTACCTAACTCAACCCAACTTATTAATAAAATAAATTTTAAATGGGTTACCCAGCTTAACTTATTTAATTTCATGGGTTAAGTTGGGTTGAACCCACTAACTTGAAGAAACCCAACAATTGAAAGTAAAACTAATAGTCAAAACTCGAAACCTAGGTCTTGCTCCTCTCTCTCTCTCTCTCTCTCTCTCTCTTCGCTCGATCTACTTTCTCTCTCTCTCTCTCTCTCTCCATCAACGATCACAGACGGCAGACAATTTCCTTCCCCACTCCGGCCTCCTTCTCCTTCACGCCGCTCGTCTCCTGTTGTCTTCCTCCCTGGCCGGCAATGCACAATATGTTATTGAAGGCCGCTGTCGATTCATGTTCGTGCTCAACGGCCTAGGGATCGTTCTTATAGACCTTGCACTTGATCGGAACTGGGCCAAGAGCATCAAGATCTCATTTGCATCTGATGGTATCTGCTTTGTTGTTATTGCCTATGTGAATTAGTAGGAAATTGGAGTATGAATTAATTGTGAATCTTTCCTCAAATAGAACTGCATCAGTGTAAAACAATCATGAATTTTTAAAGAGCATTAGTGTAAAATTACTAGTCATCTGAGCCAATTTCTTTCTTAAAATTCATATAAATTATAAAGTGAATAGAAGACTCATATTTTATAATAGAGAACGTAGATTACTATCACATTGATTATTTTTATTATTTTTTATTTATTTTCATCTTTGGAATAAGCAAATGTCAATGGTATTATCTCTATCCAAATAAAATACATGTACTGAAAAATCTTATTGTACAAACATGATTATTTTTTTGAGGAATTTTCAAATTAACATTTCTCTCTCTCTCTCTCTCTCTCTCTCTCACACACACACATACACACAAACTATTCCTTTGATCAATAGCTTAGTGGCATTTTTGTCCATAAATTTATCGTTGCATGTATGTAGCACATGAATATAAGATAAATCTCTAAGCTCAATGTTTTATAGCATTGGGGGTTCAATTTGGTCATTGTGGATGGGGGTTGATTCAAATTTGAGTCATAATCCGGGGGGCTGTATTCAGTATTGACCTATTTTGGTGTGCTTAATTTAATTAAAATTTCTTTATCTTTTGATATTTATATACCTCCACCGTTCCGAACAAAGAATTTATTATTTTATTTTGGAATGTTTTATTTAAAGAGTTTAATTTCAAAAATTAATGCATAAAAATGTCATTTTATTACTAATGAACTATAAAAAATATCAAATTTTTTTTTAAAAAATTAACTTTCAAACAGAAACTATTTGTCCAGAACGGAGGGAGTATCATACTGTTATTCACCTTTTCTCTTACCATGATGTCAATAATTAATGAAAATGTTATATTTACAACTATTTCTACGACTTTCCGTATAACTAAACTTTGAATAAGCGAAAATTGTTTTGCACAAAGGTAATTTTACTTTTATTCAAAGTTTAATTGTAATGAAACTTGTAGCTAGGGGTGAGAAGAAGTTTTTCGAAACCGGACCGGACCAATGGAACCGGACCAGAACATTCAAAAATGGACCGGACCAATACTTTGGATTGGTCCTGATCTGAATTTTTCTGAACCAGGACAATTGGGTGGTCCTCGGCCGAAACCAAAACGCAACCGGACCGAACTGCACAATGTATATTTATTATTATTTTATTATATGTAATATACTACTATATTATAATTTATATATATATATATATATATATATATATATATATATATTGTTAAGAAGATAATAAAAGGGATATAACTTACAACCTAAAGAAAATATATAATAATTTGATTCAATATTCAACCAAGTTTCCTTATTTGATTAAAGAGAAAATAGGAGGGAAAACATTGTTCTTCCCTATTAATTAATTTCCTGCCTCTTTTTGCGATTCCAAACATTATTAGTTTGAAGGATTGTTACCTGTTAATTAATTAAATTAACCATAAGGTGATTGGAGAGGAAGATGACTTGCAATAAATTTCCTTACAACTTTTTTTTTTTTCTCTTTATTAATTTGGAAGTAATGATTTTTACCTTTAGTTTATTTTCACAAGAACAACGAACCCAATAAAATGTTGCATGAAGGAAGAACATGATTTGATTATTGATCATTGTTTTTTAGAAAATCTAGTTATCCTCTTGATCAAAGATACACATCGCATTGGTCCGGTCCTGGTTCTCGTAGGTCTTCAATTGGTTCTGGACTAGACCAATGTATTGGTTCTCGACATATTGGGTTGGTAATCTTGGTTCTATATTTTTAAGAACCGGACTATTGGTCTGGTCCTGGTTCTCTCAGGTTTTCCAAAAAAGTGGACCGAACCGCACCAAGCTCACCCCTACTTGTAGCATATGTTGTAAGGCTAACAATGTTGAAAATCAATTAAGGATAACATAATGAAGGCGTGCAATGCAGGGCCTAGTTGCTTCAAATCTGAAAGTTTAGGAATCGAGTTTAAGGAGCAATATAAGTGTAATGCTAGTACCACTTAATGAATACTGCTACCGTCCCAAAATATATGATGCTTTGGGGCTTTTTACACTGCATCGAGGAAACATATATCAGAAAAACTAAACCTGTCAATATTCAAACATTAATAAGGTGTCTTCATATTCTTGCTCAACGAACCAAACACTAGTTACGATGTCAATAAATATAGGTAGAATTGGAAGAAAAAAAAAAGAAAAAGTTCCTTGAAAATTGCAAAGTTTCATTTATTTTATAACAAAAAAACTCTCTCAAAACATCATATATTTTGGGACGGAAAGAGTACTTAATTTTGGCATAAGATGATATGTCATCATCTAATTGACTTCAATTTTTAAATCAAAGCGAAGCGTATAAAGATGTCTAATAACATAGCACATAAAATATTACATCATTTGATACAGAAATATAAATACTCGTTATGTATCTATATCATTTTTTATATTTTACTCTTAGTTGATTTATGATTTGTACTTCAAATAATGGGTTTCACTCCCACGTGAGATTCACTAAAAACATTTAATATTTTAATATTTATAATATAAGCAATTTACCTTTTTTATTATGTACACCGAATCAAAAAAGAACAATTATATATATATATATATATATATATATATATATATATAGCGATAGAGTGAGTATTTGAATAATCCTAAACTTATCCATATTCAAAAACTTGAACTTTGCTCAAATTTGGTCAAAAATCTATTCCATTGACCGAGCTAATTTGACCTTCAAAAGTCCTAACTAACTTTTGTCATCAAAAGAGCCGATTATTTCTTCATTGAATACTATATCAATAATAATGGTCCAAGGTTGAAAGTTGAAACCTCACCTCAAAGTCACCAAACCCATATGGTTGTTCCTCTTCTCCAATCTTTATTATAAAAAATATCATGGGTTAATTGGCGGGTAGATCAAATTATATCAAATACAATTGGCAATCCAGATTAATTAATAAATATGCGAGTTACATATAAACCCCCTAGTTATGAGTTATGTTTGAATTATCCCTTTCTACAACCAATAAATATGTAATAACCTCTTAGTTATGTTTTTTTTTAAATTATCCTCTCTACAACCAATTACAGTTATATGAATGCTTTCCTCTAACATATTTTTTTAACCATATATTTTCGTTTGAGTTGACGAGGTGGTTATCTATAATTTATCTCGAGTATCCATTGAGTTGTTTTAATGAGATATTTGTTTGTAACTTTTGTAATTAATTTTTACAATTTTAAATATTTGTATTTTAAGTTTATTATTAATATTTAGTTTGTACTTTCTTAATTAATTGTTATCGTAATCAACTAAATCTCAATTTAATTTTTGTCTGACCTAGATTTATTTTAAAAAAAAAAACATTTGTTTGTAAGTTTTGTAATTTTAATATTTGTATTTTATCGTAATAAACTGAATCTCAATTTAATTTTTGTCCGACCTATATTTATTTTTAAAAAAACATTTGTTCGTAAGTTTTGTAATTTTAAATATTTGTATTTTAATTTCTTTTTTTTTTTTTTAAATGTGTGCTAAGTTTTCTTTAATAGTCTGAAATATTTGTGATTTCAAAATAGTCTTTTGTTAGTTCACTTTGTCTTATTCAATTTATTTTATATTTTTTGTTTGCGCGATTTTTATTTTTAAGTTTATTTCAATTAACATGTGTTATATTGGTGTGTAAAAGAGAATTTTTTTTTGAATGCTTAATTATATTCTTTTTGGATGAGTTACAAAATTTTAAAGTGAATAAAATGTTTTATTTCTTTAATTTTTGGGAAGTCGTATTTTTATTTCTTTAATTTTCGAAGTTATTTTTTTTGTAGTGTATATTGATCCGACCCCTACAAAATCTTAAGCATAAATTAATTTATTCGCATCATGCTCATTTAGACATTGATTATATTTATCTTGACAATATGTCATAGATACGAACACGAAATCTAGTACCCATCAAAATAACTCATTTCGTCCTATTTCACGTAAAGCTGACTTTAAATCATCTTACTCTTTATTAAATTTTCCATCTTATTTTCTCTTAACCTTATATACTTCTTTATACAAAAAATAATAAGAAAGTTATACAACTGAGATTCAATAAAAAAAATGAAATATAATAGAGTTTAAGATAGACGATTTAAAGCCCGTAAACCTCACTTCTTGCAATTTTCAACGATTACGTATTTACATTTACATACATAAAGTATACATTGTATGATTGTGTCGTCTTATAAAATAGGTCTTGATTTTAAAGTCTTAGATTATTGTCTCCATTTGATTGAGTAAAAACAAATGTTTTTAAATGAAAAGATGTTTATATATATATATATATATTTTCATATTTTAATTAAAAAAATACACGTCAAATTTTTAATTAAGAAAAATACTCAATTTAACACAAAAAATTAAATTAGGATAATAATTAAAAATACTAAATGTAGAATCTTTTTATGCAAATGGTCTTTGGAACACGATACGTAGTAAACTAAAATCTAATAAAAATTAAGATAAATATTGTGATTGACATGCGTTATGTTTTAAGAGCTACTTGTGTAAAAAAAATTGTACCCCACCGTTGCATGACAATTTTACTCTAATATTTTAGGAACAAAAAAGATACCCAGTTCTGGGTAAAGAGTCAACTATTTTATTTTGTAATGTTTCATTTAAAAAGTTCACTTTCAAAAATTAAGGTATTAAAGTGTCATTTTATTACTAATAGACTATTAAAAGTGTCATTTTCTTAAAAAAAATTAACTTTTAAACCAAGACTATTTATCCAAAACGAAGGAAGTATATTTTTTCTTACAAGAGATTTAAATTTTTGAGCATTTGACGTCTTTCAGATGGACATGCAATATATTAAAGAGTATGACTCATGTAAGACAGTCTTATGAAACTTACTTTGTAACATGAAGTGCGCTTCTCATTACTCAACTCACCAACATACGATAGACCGAAGATATTCATCTTAAAGAAAATATTCGTAATGCGGGTTTTTCTAAGTTTTTTGTCTATATTAAAAACAAAGTAATCCTAATTCCTAAATGACACAAATTGATCCAATCTATAATATAATACAGTTCAGTGTTGCACGCTTACAATTGACTTGGGATAAAGAATTCGGGACTGCGGTGATCCAACGGCTAGTATTTTCTTCAACATCTCTGAAAGCAGTTACCAATTCTTTTTGCTCCCATCTTATATTTGAGGATGTGATTTAATTGTTTCACAGATACAGTTTATTGTTTATGGTTAGAAAATTTGTATTTGTATTTTTTCTTTTTAATTTTTTCGTATACAATTTAAAAAATAAAAAAATCGTAAGTTTTGTAATTTGAAATATTTGTTTTTTTTATTTTTAACTGTTATTGTAATTAACTTAATCAATTTAATTTTTGTCCTGTCCATTTTTTTCCGGCCCGCAATTTCGTATACAAATTATTAATTAATCCCTCCGTTCCGGGCAAAGAGGCTCCATTTGAAATTCAATTTTTTTGAAAGAAAATAATATTTTTAGTAGTTCATTTCCACAATATCTGCTTCATTTATTGATAAATTCTCAATCCTGCCGTACATCTCAAGACGACAAAAAGTACTAGTCAATAACATTTAATGTCGTTAACCCATTTGGAAAAAAATATATAGGGTAGGGTTATTTCACTACATTTTTTTCTTTTCGACTACTCTCTCTCCCCAAAATATATGATGTTTTGAGAGTTTTTTTTTCTTAAATAGATTACACTTTGCAATTTTGAAGGAGTTTTTTTTTCCAATTCTACTAATATTTATTGACTAGAACTCATGTTTGGCTCTTTTGACAAGAATATCGTGACATCTCATTAATGTTTGATATATACGCTTTATCCTTACAATATGCTTCCTTGATATGTGTAAAAGCCCAAAACATCATATATTTTGGACGTAGAGAGACATCATGAGTTATTGTATTAAATAATTACATCTTTGGACATATAATTACC
>CM028378.1:148118165-148241209 GCA_013146195.2 Codonopsis lanceolata | reverse complement strand
GTTTTACTTAGTAATTTCCTATTTTAATTGCAAATTAAAGTCCCTTAAGGACTTAGAAAATTGTTTACTTTCCTTATAGAATTAGGGTTTTTTTTGTAAGCCTTTATAAGGCATTTTAATTAATGAATAGAGAGATTTTTTGGTGTGAAAACATTGTGCAAAAACGAGAATGCGTTCTTCTTTCGATTCTTCTTTCCAAGGTGAGTGAAGCCTTGATCGTGAATCAAAGCGGTTTCTTTATAACAGAGTGAGTGAAGCTTCGTTTGGTGAAGCCGATCTTCTACTTTTTTTTTATTTTCAGTTTGTGGCAGCCTTGTTCATTAAAGGCGTGGGCTGTCTTTGGGCAGATTATACCTTTGTTTCAACAAGTTAAGGTTTTGGGGCTATTATTGTAAGGGAAAGCTACAAGGAACAAACAGATTTTTGGGAGAATTAGTGGCAGGTTTGTGGCTGTTTTGCGAGGCTTTGTGTTCGGCTAGGGGCTGTCCAAAACAGTTGGACATTTGTTATCTCAAGCAGATTTTCACGTATCAGTAACAAGGGAGTTTTACTTGAACACGGAGGAGTTCATTGATGTTGTTGCCTAGAATTTAAGATCAAAACTAAGGTGAAAGACCACTTGCAATATCAAAGATGCATTCCTAATTATTACCTTGCTGCTTCTTCGAGAGACATCTTTTTATCTTGTACTTTATGAACTATTCTCCTCTGTAATAGTTCAGAAATGCAGCAGCAGATTTTGAGTATTTTACTCAAACAAGCAATCCTTCTTTCTCTTTCTCTTCCTTTTCTCTAATATGTGTCTTCCTAGTCTAGTTTAGGATCCTTTTGTCTGTCTTAGTTAATAGTATTTACTTCTATAGACATTTCAGCAGTAAATCTTTTGCCTCAAGTGAGAGATGGTCAGGGATAGGAGGATGAGAATTTGCTGTGCCAATATAAAAAGAGAAGCAACCTGAAACAAACCTACAATAGTAGAATGCCACAAAGCAGTGTCTTAGCAAAGCATCGCCAACAAGTACAGACGAAACCCAATTTGACAAAAGTTGCTTTTGTTTACCTCTTGGTACTGTTGGCTCCAAGGAGGCTTTCCATTAGCCATCTCAATTACCATACATCTAACACTCCATATGGCAGCAAAGCTACAAGGTAATTAGAAAGAAAAGGTAAGAATGTGTAAGCACCATAAGGATGATCAGGACTTAACAACTTTTTTAATTAAATCAAGAAATGCTTAAATTACAAGAACTCAACCAACATCAGTTTATATAAAAATGTCTGAGCACCAAACAAAAGACAGAAGCACCCAACTATAAACTATTTTTTAGTTAACATAGATTATAGATAACAGTCTTGCATAGATGTGTACTCTCCAGCCATTCTAGTGGAAGATTACTCAAGAAAGAATGAAGCAGGGCAAACCTGATAATATTGGGATTTACCTTCCAAACCTTCCAAACCTGATAATATTGTGAATTCCTAAGTGCAGAAACACGGATTATGCTTGCACCCATTGCTTTTTCACTGTTGATTTGAATGAAGCCTGAGCACAATAGATTGTAGCATTGCTACCAAGGCTGCTATTTCCCTTTAACCCTAAGGCAGCATATAATGATCAAGTATAACAAGGCACATAATCTTGCATCTATCAATTTGGAATCCACCCTAAGAGTTTGACAAGTTAGATAGGAAAGGATTAGCTAACCCAATTTTAGGATGAAGTAACCCCAGCATGAGCATACCATCGACAATGATGAAACCGAAGATGATGCACCCGATAAAAGACCCCAAAAAGGCATGATCGAACACAATGTCTAATTATTTTACTACCGAATTATTACACAAATCCAACTCATATTAAAGCAATGTATGAAATTACAAAGTACTTGGCCTGAAACTAACAAAATCAAAGCATTCATAATTAAATATAGAAAAAATACAAAAGAAAATAAAATAAAATTGTAAAAGACCTCTAAGGAATCCCAGCTCATGATAAATTCTAACATTCATTGACTGAATATATATATATATATATATATATATATATATAACAATGCAACATAATGAGTGGGGTTAATCTAGTAGCAATTCGAACCGCATAGCAACGTAACTCATGGTTTATCTAGTAGCACCAATTAATATTAATGCAACATCGAGTTTTGTAATATCTCATCCATCCAAAACAAAGTTGCAAGTTAATGTTTATTTTCAGTTACAAAAATGAGCAAAATCAAGTGTACCATTGAAACTAGCAGTAAGCACTTCGGCACTTCAAAACCAGTGAAACTAGCCAACAAGCACCAGTTGTTATTTAATGTCAAATAAGCAAATGAATTGAGATTATTGTAGGAAACTAGCAGCACTTCAGAAACATATTAAAAATATTAACAACTGCTAAATCGTAAGGACTTCAAGAAGGATGGATGAATAGATAACCAATGAAACTCGCAGACTAGCAGCACTTCAGTGGCCCTTTATTAGACCCATGTTTCCAATTTTTGTATCTCGGTAAGAGAGAATGTCTCATGGAATTTTCAAAAAAGTAATAAGTTAAATCATAAAGACATTGACGAGCTAGCTGCCCAACTTTGCTTTCATCAAATCGTCCAAACAAAACCATTTAAAACCATAAAATAAAATTTAAAAAAAGAGCACAAAGGGAACGATTAATTTATCGGAACATGTTTGCTTGCAATAAGCTGCCTCAAGTTCTCTGTTAATAATGGGGAGGTGAATGATTAATTTATCGGCAAGCAATAATTAGAAGCTTGGGGTTCTCTTTTTGTCATTTTATCAGTAACCAAACTGTCAATTTCTTTTTTGCTAAGATAAGAACTGAACCATGTGTGATTTCACCTGCTATTGTTATGTTATAGGTACCAGAAATGGTTCGATTTTGTTCCGAGTGGTGTGATGCTAGGCGAAGGTGTCGGGGCATTATTCACAGTTGATTGCACAGTTAAGAAATACTCCTTCCGTCTCCAAAAAAGATAGACCCACTTTGAATTTTATTTGGTTAGACTTAATTATACTTTGACTAAAGATTAATAAATATTCATTATGCTAGAAATTGCTACTACTTGGGTTTATCGATGGAGGATTATATTTTTCTTTCTTTGTTTCCACTTAATGTTGGGTATCTCAAATAATGTATGACAATTTTGGTTCTGAAGAATAGTCAAAAGATATGATCAGCTAGTGAGCAACGTAGCTGTAGTAAATGGGATATGTAGTACTACTATCTTATCTATTCTTTTATTTTTTGTTGCTGTGAGCAGAGTATGAAATGGAGATGGAGATGTTCCCCATCTTGTCGTCACTGGTTTGTGGCAAGTTGGTTCTTGTTTGGTCCACTGCTTGCCTATGCAGTTTGATCTGTGATGTTCTTAGTTGGCCTGGTACGTGCTATTTTTGGTTTTATAGACTTTAATATTGGAGACGCTGCTCGTATTGGAAGACTTCGATGTTTCCAATGCAAAAGCTGGTCCAATGAACTTGTTTCTATTGTCTTATGAGTATGACGAAAATCTAGTAAGTAACATACTGCCAATGTATAATAACTTCCATAATCTAAACCATGTTTCATGTGCAAAATTTATGGGGTTCTAAACCAAGTTTCAAGTTTTTCCTATCAAGCAAGGAGATAGATGCTTGTTTTTTGTAACATACGTCAAGCGTGCAGAAAAAGCTAGAAACACATTCCTAGTATTTACATGGTTCAGGTCGCTTCTTTAATCTTGAGATTGGATGTTAGAAACTGAACTAATATACAGATACTATTCTTATGGATACTTGCTTAGCTATCACCAGAAACATCTTCAGCTAATATAAAACAACTCTGTTAGATTTTCCAGCAGTAATCATTTTCTACAGGGGTTGGCATTTCAATTGATAGGCGATGATCTTGATTTCATGGGTACATCAACATCCCTTGGAAAGGGCACATTGTCCGACATTCGCCATGTAATCCATCTATCCTTTGTACTGTTTTTATTTTATTTTATGGTTTTAAACGGTTGTGTTTGGACGGTTTGACCTACAAGGTCATTTATCCTAGATCTCTCATGGCCTAACTTTGCTTTCATCAAATCTTCTAGTTCTCCTTCCGGCGGTTTCCAATTAGTGAGCCCAAGTCCTTTCAAACTAACAAAATAAAAAAAATGAACCTGTGGAAAATGGAAATGCAGAATCCATGGTCCCTATGTCGTCTCGATTACAAGGAACACTTTTTTTTTTCTAAATTAGCTTCATAATTCATGGCCCCTCTATATATGTATTTATAAATAGCAGAAACTGGAAATGCAACATCCACATTACAGGCAATAAGCTAAAGTGACAAAAATCGACTACATTGAACTATAAATTGAATAAGGCAATAATAATTCATTTTTTAAATAGTAGTTTCAAGATATACATACCGGTACTCTTGTACACCACAAGGGCAGGAAGAAGACTACAGATTCTGGAACTGGAATTGGTGTGGCTTCTGTTGCACAGGGTGTTGTAATGGATAAGATGACAAAATTAGGCTTCTTCAAAATTAGACCTCATGTATTAAGCACCTAAATTGACCTGTCGATTCATTAAAATAAGCCTCGCATTTGTGCGACAAAAACTAGAAAATGTTTTACTTGTAGAGATAATGATGCTGCAAAGAAAATTAGAGATAATGATGTTGCAAAGAAAATTTGAGCCAGGCAAAAAACAGATACAACAATTAATGGCTGCAAGGAAGTTTCGTCCCTACCGAAGTCCTGCTGATTTTACTGAAAAATGAATTTGAAAATTCTCTCATTTTTAATTAGATCAGTTGCGAATTCTTGAGAAGTTGAGAAACCATAAAAGCTAGAGAAGCTCGGGTCAATATAAATGAAAAAGAAACATTGAATTCGGGAAAAAAAAAAAAGGAAAGAGATCCAGCTCATTCCTTGATTGAAGTATCTAGGTCTGGACCTGCAACATTGTAAATAGACGCATTCACACCTCCACCCCTAGGTTTCAGTCTCATGGACAAAGTCAATTAAGTTGCCTAGTCACACACAAGCAGACTTTACAGCAGATAGGAATTTCTATATGGATGGTTGATTTTGCAATCAATTAGAGTCGAGCAGATATAAGAACTATGCTTCTACACAATCCTGTCCAATAAAAAAAATGCTACTTTAGAAGTAAGATTTTATGCTGATGAAGGAGACCACTGGCCACCACTACCGTAACACATTTTCCATCATAACACATGCACACAAGAAAGCAAAGCCCAAGTTCAGACTGCATTTATATGATCTGTAAATTCCAGCACAATTATTCAGTCAAGCCAACAGAAAAAAATATCAAATTGAGAGCATAGTAATCTGACTAACATACAACGTCAAATTGGTTCAAGAAATATTCCTATTGATTCCTTGAGCAGGCACCACAAGTGGGTAACCGAAACTCATCATACATTTATCTCCGCTTAATATATATGAGATTATTACAAGATCTCTTTGAACTCAAATCCAATTCATGCCGAATGGACAATATAAAATATATGATGTAACAAACTGTAGGACAGAAGTACCAGATCAGAAGTAGCAAGGCTGCTACCATTGGTGGCAGAATACCTCCAAGCCAGCGTCGCAGCCAGCTTTGCTGTTGTAATAAGATCGACCAGATCTGCCTCCAAGACACTCGTCAAAATTATAAGCTCAAAAACGCTTCCTGTAAAAGCATAATTTATTAGATAAAACCATAAAAACAACACAGCTGATGAAATTCAACTCAATTTCCACAAGTACACAATTCAATGTAAACTCGTACCAATAGACTCGGATTGAATCCAAATAACAGAACTTGAAAAGCAACTCTACATCAATCAAACTACAATGATGTTCCATAGAAATCATTGTACCATAGCAAACAAACCCAATATTCGCATATTAATATCAAGTTAAATTAATAATTTGGGGGAAAAACAGAATTCAACCAAAACGCATACAAACAGACTCGGATCAAGTCCAATAACTGAGAATCAAAAGTAACTTTACACCAATCGAACTACATGACATTCAAGAACAAACAAAACCTAATATTCGTATACAGAATTACATGAACTTCAACAACAACAACAACAACAAAGTGTACCGTTACATAATTTTAGCATTTCAGAGTTGAGGATTTCTATAAGAAATTTTGATTCTTTGAACATGACTTCTTGGTATTGAAAGTTGACTGACTGATGCATCATGCATTCTTTGTATAACATGTGTTGGTATCGAAGAATTTTTTTCTTATAAAAAAAATAGGTGCTTCTCGATTACTAAAACAAAAAGTTTTGGATGAATATATGCTAAATTTTCTTAGAGGCCAAACATCAAACACCTTGTAGGCAGTATAAAATTGACTTGAACGTGTGAACTTTAAACTAGTTTCTTAACTTCTGGGATCCACAATAAACCAAATTCAGTGGTAATACTCATATAATAGTGAAATGAGAGGGGAAAATAAAACTTCAGGCAAATATAAATGAAAAAGAAACATTGAATTCAAAAACAAAAAGGGAAAGAGATTTAGGGAATTAAAACCTTACTAACTTAATTATCTAAGTATTCCCATAACAGTGGGAAAAGCTAGTATGAGGACATAGTTACATAGTCAAATTTTAGGGCAGAGCCGTAGATGTTATGTATTAGGGCATAGTTACATGGTTTAGAGCAAAAATTAGATAAGGAAAGAGAGAGGTGCTTACAAGATGAACCCACAATTCAAGGGACCAAACAATCCCTAATCGCAGATACAAAACCCACAATTCTTCCTACGAAATTTGCATCAAAGGGGAAGAGAAACTGAGAAAGATCAGCACACGTTTTATGTGTTAGGATTGAAAATTTTGGACTTACCTCCTTTGATGCAAAAGATTGAAGAGCTAAGAGAAAAGGCGTACTGAGAGAGCGTACTAAGACAGCTTGAGAGAAAGGTCTTAGTGACAGGATTTTTAATCTAATAGCGGGGAAAAAAAAATAGATTGAGCGGGGAATTATGCCGCGTCTTTATGGGTGGGTTAGATTTACCACATTTTAATAAAACGTTGTGTTTAAGGGGATTTACAACGTTTTTTAGCAAAACGTTGCAAGTTTAATGCAACGTTAAGAATCCAAACGTTGTTATTTTAAAGGATATGCACAATAGGTTTTATTAATAAAATGTATTACACAACGTTTTTCATCAAAACGTTGTTTTAAATAGTAATAGACAACGTTTTTAATATAAACGTTGTGTTAAATAAATCAATTACAACGTTTTTTCAAAAAACGTTGTAAAAAAAATGTTGTGAAAGCTCTTTTTTGTTGTAGTGGTGTGTGTGTGTGTGTGTGTGTGCATACATTCTGTCATTTTATTTTGGGGATATAGGACACATTTGTAATTAATAGGAATAAATAGATTCCCCGCTTTTCTTTCTATTTCTTGATGGTATGCTTCCTTGCTCGCGCTCAAACTAAAAAGCCTAGAAAATCCATAAATAATAGCAAGACAGGCCATATCTGTTTTATTTTCTGCTTTTATATCTGAAAAAAAATAAACTTTTTTTTGCTTTTTAGATACCGCTCACACGCGCACATGCATATAAATATATTTCGAATTGCTACCCTACACCATGGCCAGACCCCCTGCATAAGCCAACGTTAGACTGCATATAGATTTTCAGGACACTTTAAAGACCGACCGGTTTTTGCATTTTTAATCGTGGGTCAGCCCCTGTCAAAAAAATGTGTGCAAGTCCAAAAAAAAAAAATGTGTGCGCAAGTCAAAAAAAAAATACACTGGGGCTGATTTATTATTTTCTAATGCTTGACCTAGACCATTTCGAATGGTGGATCCCGAAAAGAGTATAGGCCCTTCGCCTGGGATCAGTCCGATCTCGGGGAGTCGAAAGGCATGTGAAATACGTTGGTCCTATACTCTGGAGAAAGAATCCACTGTTCCAGGAAAAGTCCTGAGACTGTCAAAATTAAGCAGGTGCTTATCCGGTCAATTTGTAGGGATAATAATAAATAATAAAATATATTAATAAAGGCACGCTGTACCCCAAGCCCAGAAAGCCTTCAGCCAGCCTTCTGATACATCCAAACCCATTTTCCTCAGAAACCTGGCCCGAATTTGGAAAGGCAGAGACAGTACTGGCCGATTGGTTCGGGAAACAAGTGCAGAAATCAGATCAGAGAGTATTAGAAACATATCAGATAAGGGCAGAAACAGTTCAGAGGGTACAGATCCAGGCAGTATGGCAGCAGAAAGCGAGCAGTCCGCCATGGGTACAGAGACAGGGGCTCCCGGGTATGCTCCAACTCCGGCAGTGCAGCAGTGGCTAGACCAAAATTTGGGTGCAACGGCTGATCGTATAATGAGCCAAATGGCTAATCTGGTACAAAGCTTGAAATCCAGTGGTGAGGTAATCTCTTCCCCTGCAGTCCCCCAAGAAGTATCAACTTCACATATGCCTCCAAATCCAAACCCTCAGCCAAACACTAACCTGCCAAATATTGCCACTACTCCAAATCCAAATCCTCCACCAAATCCCTACTACCCAAATATCAACCCTTACCCATCCTATCCTCCATATTCAACCCAAAATCCCTATCCAGCTCAGAATCCATATCCAACCCAAAATCCAACATCCAACCCAAAATCCACATCCAACCCAAAATCCATATCCAACCCAAAATCCACATCCAACCCAAAATCCATATCCAATCCAAAATCCCTATCCAGCTCAGAATCCATATCCAACCCAAAATCCATATCCAACCCAAAATTCCTATCCAACCCAAAATCCAAATCCTACCCAAAACCAAAATCCTTATTTACCAAACGCCTCCTCAAAATCCTTACCAAATACCACGGCCTTTCCTAGTCCTACCGGCATATACAAAATCCAACTCCCCTACCAAAATGCCATGGAGAACGAAAAGTATGATGCTCGAAGCTCATTTTCTATGAAGGCATTAACCTAAAACCTACCCTAAAATTTCAAAATGACATAGAAAAATTCAAATGCCCTATCTCCCACCTAAAATCTTACTCTACGGGGCATGCAATCAAGAGGGGCTAGTTTCGAAGCCATGGCCTCCAATTTTCACCTTACCTTGATAGCAAGCAATGGTTAATGCTAGCGATGATAGCACCATGGACACTTGGGACCAAATCAAGGGTTCCTAGAAAGATACAAATATAATACCACCACCGAAAATAAAGGGAACTTGAGGCGTGCACCCAAAAAGAAAATGAAACATTCGCAATGACCAGATGGAAGGATAAAGTCGCCCGGAAGGATCCGGAATCATGTAGAATGTTCATCAAAAACCTCTAGCCTATTTACCTAGAGCATGCGGTATCTCCCTTATAGGAATTTTAAAGAAATAATGGAGATAGGAGTCGTATTGATGAAGAAATACGTCACGGGATCCGAGATTGATGCACATACACCCCAAAATTCACTCTGTAACTAATCGGATGAAGAATCTTTGGAAGAAGTCGTGGTCGAAAGAATGTCACCTACCATGGTCATATGAGACGAATAAATCTGTCCAACTCTATTGAAGGAACGTAATGCCAACCAGAACCTCATAGGACCTTACCGAGCAAAAAGAAGGCATTACGATGAGCTGAACGCCCCAATGTCCCTGATTTTCCAAGGCTTAATGACACAAGGGGTTTTGAAACCAATGGAAAATTATCGACCTCCGCCAAAGCTATCAGACACGTGGGACCACTCTCAGTATTGCGAGTATCATCGTAGCAATATCCATCCCACTGATAAGTGTTATAAGCTCAGAAGTGTCATCCAAGATCTTATTGATGGCCAAATCATTGAAAAGCCGCACCCATGATTGTCTCTAGTAAAAAGTGGAAAATACCCTAGGATACCCTTGTATATACACCTCGAAAGACTTTTTGTACCTTTGAATGCCCTTTTGTCAAATAAAATCTCCAGGAAACAACTCTTTTCAACCCAGCGTCAATTTTCATAAATTTTGGGATCCTTGTTGTTTTCTGGCACCACTAACAATTTTGCAGGAGCTGGAAAATAAATTTTTTTGACTACTATCATTTGCTCCCCTGAGAGGACTATCCAAAGGTACGTAATCATTACGTCTCATTTAAAAAAATGATTATTTAAAAAAAAAGGAAAAAAAAGGGATTTCGTTCTTTCTAAAAAAACACAAAAAAAAAAAAAAGAAAGGTTTTTCTATGTGTTGTCTTTTGTTTCCCAAAACATGTAAAGACAGAAAATCCCCCCCTCACCACTATTTCAATTGCTATCACCAGTTGATAAGTGCATCAGTCATTCTTGATTCAAAAAAATCTAGTAAATTCTACTTCGAGATGTCAGGGGGTACCACTTCAAAAAAAAATGAAGCAAAAAAAAAATGAAAACAAGAAAGAAAAAAAACCGATGGGGAGCCACATAAGAAAAGAAAGCTGAGACAGCCAAGAAAACAGAAAAGTCTGGAAAGCTGGGAAATCCAGAAAAGCCAAGCATCTCAAGGATCATACGCAACAATTCAGGACTAGGGGCTTTTAAACCCCAGAGGTATCTTCTTAGCCCAAATTGATGTCCACAGCCCATCCTTGCAGGAGTATGCTCACGAACCCATTTGGTCACCATTATTTCAAAAATCCAACCATGCCCTCAGATCGAGCTTTCCAAAGGTATCTATATTCAAGTCTGGTAAATTCTTGCTTCTCCTATATAAGTTTGTCAAGTTTTCTTCTTGATCTCTGAGCACATATCCGTATCGCCAAAGTATTTGTAGAAAAAAAAAAGAAAATGATGAATCAACTCACACAAAAACATGATAAATCTACACGAGTTGATAATGAGTCATCAAGAAGATATGGACCCGAAAACTTTTAAGAACACATGAAATCCAGAGCAGGTAAGTCGTCTTGACCGGAATCACCTTCGACCAATTGCGACCGAGTTGTTAGTAGCACACTGGGGCTTTCCACCATTCACCAAAATCCCTCCGAAAGCTTAAAACCCTTTTTAAAAGTCCACTATATGCCAAAAACCCTGTCAAAAATAAGACTTTCCAACATCCCCAGCCAAACTACCCCCATGATCTAGCTTCCCAAAACTGGGGCTGTGTCAGTTTCTCAATCCACCAAGAATGATTATCCCGTTGTCCCAAAAAGGAGAGATGACATTTCTTGACTACTACGATGAGGCTCAGAAAAAAAAAAAAAAAAGAGAAGAGAAAGAAAAGAAAAAGAAATTTTCCTCTCGCAAAAAAAAAAAGAAAAAAAGAGACCCTCTCCTGAGCAATTTCCTCAAAATCTCTCTCTTGCAACAAAAGAAAAATATCAATCACTCTTGGACCACCCTATAACCCACAACCAAAGCCAAAAGCCAATCTCCCAACCATACCTATAACCAGGCCTATAAGCTAAATTCTCATCCAAAATCCACAGCTTAAAAGGCCAGCCAATGATCGCTTTGCGATCGCCTTTCCGAAAATAACAAAATTCATGGCCCAAAATACCTTTGAGTAAGAGGCTCATCAGATCCTCAACTCTAAAGTCAATCCATCCCAAAAACTCAAACACTATACCCGAACCCAGTTGCCACCTATAAGCTCTGTTTCAATCGGTTGTAACGTGATCTGGGTCCAAGACAGAACTCCTTGCTAAAAACACATAAAATTATCAAAAGATAAATATTAAGTAGGGTCCATGAAACTCATAATACTTGACGATAAACTCTGGATCATGACTCTTCTTTTTGTCCATTAGAGTCATCCTCGTTCTCTGAGCATACTCATTTCTATCTCCCACAAAAGTCTCTCCAAATCAAGTCTGTCTGGGGCTATCCCTAGTTAATTTCTCCAGGAACATTCCCGTCATGCAAAATTTGGTTGATCAAATTCATCTTGGGGCTTCTCCCGCCAAACTCATGGGATACATAAAGACTCATCATCTCCAGAAGCAGTTGTCATTTCCATCTCTGCCTGAAGAAATGAAGAAACTACAAAGGCAAAGCAAAGCAAAAAAAAAAAGTGACCCCTCTGAGGCATCGATTAGTAGGACTTACTAATCTTCTGATTGAATTCCTTTCTTGAATGATGCACTAGTCAAAAAACCAAAAAAAAAAAAAAAAACAACCCTAAACTTCACTCACCTTCATCTCAAATATCACCATCAACTCCCATACACATAACCCTCCAAAGCCAACTAGAGGCCACATCTCAAGCTCTTATATTACATTTTCATCACCTTGCCTTATCCTATCTTAACATGTTTAAGAAACAGATGGTACACATGTGCATTCAAAAGGTTTTTTTTTTTTAAAGAAAGGGAAAATTTCATTTGCATGCTTGCATCTTTCTACTGCATCTTATCAGGTCTTCCGCCACATCAGCCTATGAATGTTCTGCCAGCATCTCGCCAAGGATCACCTCCCAAAGATCCTCCACAACATCATCAAAAGTGACAAAAGGTGAAGTCCATATCCTCAGCAGATCAGCCGACAAATGGGGAGAAAAGCCAGAAAAATCAGCAGCAAAGCAAAAAGAGAAATTTCCAGCCAAGGTCGGAAATAACAGCAAAAGAAAATTTTCCAGTTGAAGCAGGAAAATGAAGCAAAAAGAAGAAATTTCCAGCTAGGGCCGAAAAATGCAATAGCAAAAGGGGAAGATTTCCAGCAAAGGTTAGAACTACGGCAAAAGAAAAAAAAATCCCCCAGTAAGTGCAGCAAAACAGCAGCATAAAAATAGCAAGTGCAGCAAAAGCAGCAGCAGCGATAGAAGTCGCAAAGGCAAAGCCAAGGTAAGAAAAGGTAAGTATTTTACCCCTTTTCTGTGCATCAATAACTGTGTTGGATAACTTTCCTTTAAGGGGCACACAACCCCGGATCAGAGGGAAAGATTTTGTTCTCCGGTGAAGGCAGCATTCCTGAGGAGACATTTCATACCACAACACATGCATCACAACACTCGATAATTACCTTTGCAGCACTCGTTCGATAAGCCTTGCAGCACTAGCATTACAACAGATACATCACGACATTTTGTCTTTTAGTAATGCGACGGATATCGCATTCAACGTTGCGATGCAATGGATATTGCATCCGTCTTTTGAGTAATGCGATGGATATCACATTCAGCGTTGCGATTCCATGGATATTGCATCCGTCTTTCGAGTAATGCGATGGATATCGCATCTAGCGTTGCGATGCAATGGATATTGCATCCGTCTTTCCTTGCAATGCGATAGATATCGCATTCAGCGTTGCAATGTAATGAATATTGCATCCGTCTTTCCGTGTTAATGCGATGGATATCGCATTCTAGCATTGTGATGCAATGGATATTGCATCCCTCTTTCCGTGTTGATGCGATGGATATCGCATTTAGCGTTTCAATGCAATGGATATTGCATCCGTCTTTCCGTGTTAATGCGATGGATATCGCATTCAGCGTTGCGATGCAATGGATATTGCATCTATCTTTCGAGTAATGCGATGGATATCGCATTCAGCGTTGCGATGCAATGGATATTGCATCCGTCTTTCCGTTTTGATGCGATGGATATCGCATCTAGTGTTGCGATGCAATGGTGATTGCATCTGTTTTCTCCGTTAATGCAATGAATATTGCATTAGGTTTGTGTCGACGCAATGGATATTGCGTTTTGTGTCGATGCAATGGATATTGCATTTGTTTTCCATGTCAACGCAATGGATATTGCGTTTTGTGTCACGATGCAATGGATATTGCATCTGTTTTCCGTGTTAATGCAATGGATATTGCATTAAGTTTTGTGTCGACGCAATGGATATTGCATTTTGTGTCGCGATGCAATGGATATTGCATCCTTTTTTCGTGTTAATGCAATGGATATTGCATTTTGTTTCATGGCGACACAATGGATATTGCGTTTAGTGTTGCGATGCAATGGGTATTGCATTTTGATATGCGCCTTTTTCACTAGGTTGTAATGGATATTACGACTTTCTCTCCGCATAACACTTGTCTGCATTACAACACTTGATCCCCGGCAGAGGCCAAACTACGTTTGGTCTGATTCCTTTTATTAAGGGATACGTAGGCAGCCTACGTTAGTAGGTCCGACCATCAGAGCACTTAATTTGCATATCTGCTTAAAAATTGCGATAACCTGCTATAACTGACTAAAAAGTCTAGGATATGGAGGTTTGTTGCACATTATAAATTGCTGCATTATAACTGCTACTTGTCGCATCTTTCTCCCTCGTTTTATAATTGAACGAAATTGGAGAGTCTATTTCTTATCAACGATGTTCGTCTACTCAGTAAGCTACGGGTTACCCGTAGACTCCATCGTTGAGGGGCTCTGTAGACACCCCAATTTCGTACCCCTGGTATGTGACATGACATAAAATATCAAGACCTGTTAAAACATTAACAAATGTCAAGTTACAAGGTCAAAAGTGCAAAAGGACAAAGCAGGATGCGCAAAAGAGTGAAATGCAGGGTTCAAAGCGTCAAACATTGAAACTGTGAATAGTAGTGGCACCACCCACATGAAGAATGGGCATGGCGCCCAGTTTGGGCTTGGTGCCACCCAAAAAGGCCTTCCCGGCTCCCAGGTTCTTCAACAGTCGCCGTAAAGCTCAAATATCTCTGCGGCTGGTACAATCGATCAATGCGCATGAAGAAAAATTAATTCCTTCAATGTCCCTGTTCAAGCCTATAAATAGAGGCTTTGGGTTCGCCTTCAGAACACATATTTCATCGATAAAAATTCTCCGCGTTCTCGTTACGCTGAAGAAATAGAGAGCGAAGTGAGATTGTGAGCGATCACCTCAAAAAGCCTCGAAACCTGCCAAACCTCCTCCAAACACAAAACCAACTGGTAGAAGTGAGCCTTAGCCCCTAGTTAGGTATCCACCCCATTTCCCCGATCCGAAATCGTGGAAAGAGCAGTTGCTCTGCCCGATTTAAAAGGCCAAATCAGTCAGAAATAAGCACTTATTCTGCCCGATTTCAGCCTACCTCAAGCAAACACAACAACCAAAATAAACAGTTACTCTGCCCAAATCCCGAGGCCGAAAGTAACTTTCAGAAGCAGTCACTCTACCCGAATCCACACAACACACAACAACAACAAAAAAAGACTCCCTCTCACTGAAGGACAGAGCGAGCACACCCTAGGACATCAATAGGTAAGTTTTAAGGTTTTTATTTATAAAAAGTGTTATTTTCAATCCGGCCCAATGTAGATGTATAAGCAATTCTGCTGCCCGGATTTAGTTAGGAAATAACACTAAAAAGAGCCGTTATTATGGTCAAATATTTTCAAGTATATTTGTAATTATTTCTAAAGAGACAGTTGCAAGTCTGTAAATAATGTAGACAAATGGATGTATTTGTAGGCAGTTAATGCTTTATTTAACTGTTAAATAAATATAACAATAAGCATACTTTAGCCAAAAGCGTTTTGAGAGCATTGGGTGCCTAGCTTTAGCCAAAAGCGTAACTTAGCCTCCGAACCTTCCCAACTCGTTTTTTACAATCTCTGGTTTTCTTTTTTTGGTTTTGCTTTATTTCTTCCTTAAAATAAAGATGGCGACTCTAAAACATTTTGGATCCAGTGGGGCCTCGCAACATCTTTCCTTGCACTTTTCCGTTTTTCCCTAAAAAAGGGAGAATGTGAATAGAAAGGTGATGTGTTCCTATGTCTTGGTATCCCCTAAAAAAGGGATAACTTGACGTAGAAAACCCAAAGCACCCATAGTGATCCGAAATAGGCCATAAGGCTATTTTCATAAAATCCATAGTGAGTGCAACGCAACATTCCTTCCTTGTACTTTCCCGCTCTCCCCTAAAAAAGGGAGAATGGGAATGGAAGGGTGATGCATTCCTATATCCTGGTATCCCCTAAAAAAGGGATAACTTGACATAGAAAACCCAAAGCTCCCATATTGGATCAAAAATCCACTAAAGGCAACCGAGGCGCATTCAAACGCGCTATTCTGACAGCACTCCTCTCGCACTTTTGATTTCGTCCTCCCCTAGAAATTAAAGGGAGGGTGGAACGAGAGCAGTGGATGTCACCGCATCCGCACGTATGCGTACCCCTATCCAAGGGCGCACGGGGCGCGGGAGCAATTTCCCGGGAACCCACAGCAAGGACGACAGGTTTTAAAGCAAGTCGTTTAGACTATGCTTGGGAATGTGTTTAGAACTTATACTTGTTTCCTTTATTTAGCTACTTGTAGTTTTATCACTTGTAGTACTTGTAATCCCTTTTGATGGGAGCATTGTGTTAACCGAGCTTTGGTTATCATGTTGATTAGTTCACTACGTATAAGTCTTCCGTTGAGCATCCTATTAGCTCTTATTTAATTATTGTCCATTAACTGCTAGCTTGGGTTCCGACATGTAGTGTCGCCGATGACTTGGTTTAATTGCTTAACTGTTATATTAGGTTTGAAAAGTTTTAAAAATTCTGGTCTTTTGATGCCGAGGCGTGTTACGTCTCCAATGTTGCGTCACGTCGTTTTCTTAAATTGAGTCCTTGCATGTTTATGTTTTTACTTGTTTCCCCCCTATTTGGGCTGTCCGACCCGTGGTTCCACCTTGGGCCCGGATCGGGTCACCACATTCTGTATCTGATTATTTATTTTCCCGAGCATGACAAATGGTAATGAAATTAATTTATTCATCGCTATGCCTAAATCATGCAAGAACTCTCTATACCTATCACATTTTGATCACATATGACACATAAATTAATTGTTTATGATTTTATCCCGGGTTGATATATATATATTTATATATATATATATATATATATATATATATATATATATATTTATATATATATATTTATATATATTGGTACAAGGCACACATTATTTCATGCCTTAGCCACTCGACTCACATAAAATATAAACTTACGTGTTCGTCGTACCTCAAAATTGATGTAATTTTCCCCGATCATTCTAATATCAATATTTAATTACTGTCACTTACATAGATTGCTAGCATGAATGAATATCATCTTATACTCATAAGATTAATTACACAATACATACCCCAAATTTATTTGAAAGGGAAATATGTTTGATTTGCAAATGATGCACTTAAACTTTCAGGTACTCAATCTAAGTCAACTAAGCCTTGGTAATTCTGATAACCATGTCACCCTCTTTTTTAGGGTTGATCCTTCTCATGCTGACCACCTTAAGCACAATTTAGTGCCAACCCAGACTTTCTCAGAGGAAAACTAGCTACAATAACTATAAGTACTTCCCGACCTCAAGGTAAAAACTTACAATCGAGAAGTAGGGGCCCTACCTGCAAACAGAAAAGCCCAAATATATTTACAACCATTGAGACAGCATTAAACACTTTCATGCAACTGACTAATGGCCTTGCTCGTCGGCTGAGTAAGCTGGGCCATGCCCGCCAGCAGTCGTCGATACCTAGGTGATATACTGGAAGCAACTTCGGTGTACAAACATCGGACAGGGCCATGCCCGGTTTGCCGATCACCGCTAAGAGTAGAACCATGTCTGCTAGGAAGTCATCTAGATGTCTACAAGACAGTAAGGGCCATGCCTACAAAATAACTACTAATATACGGGTAACAGCTCTTGTGTTAGTATGTTATCAACACCCAGGTAATATACTGTTAAAAAACCGGTACGCAGCCTCTAGACAGGGCCATGCCCACAAAATAACTACTAATATACGGGCAACAGCTCTTGTGTTAGTATGTTATTAACACCCAAGTAATATACAATTAACAGAGCCGGTAGACAACATCCGAACAGGGCCATGCCCAGTTAACTCATCACCAAAAATACTGGGCCATGCCTGCTTGTCAATTACTTGGATGCCTGCAAGACAGTAAGGGCCATGCCCACAAAATAACTACTAATATACAGTCAAAAAGCTCTTGTGTTAGTATGTTATTAGCACCTAGGTAATATACGGTTAACAAAGTCGGTAGGCAGCCTCCAGACAAGGCCATGCCCAGTTAACTCGTCACCCAAAAAGTTAGGCCATGTTTGCTTGGCAATTACCTGGATGCCTACAAGATAGTAGGGGTCATGCCTACAAAATAACTGCTAATATGTGGGCAACAGCTCTTGTGTTAGTATGTTATTAACACACAGGTAACATATAATTAACAGAGCTGGTAGTCAGTCTCCGGATAGGGACAAGCCTAGTTAACTCGTCGCCAAGAAAGCTGAGTCATGCCCGCTTGGCAATTATCTGGATGCCTGCTAAACAGAGCAGTTAGAGCCATGCCCGATAAGCCTTGGTAAATACCGAGCACATTAAAATATTTTTATGGCTACCTGCACTCATGCTCCCCGCTCGAGTTTACTCGTAGCTGAGCTTTATATTGTCCTCCCGCTCGAGATTACTCGCGGTTGAGCATTATATTGTCCTCATGTTCGAGTGTTACTCGTAGTTGAGTAGTACATAGTACCTACTTATGCCTACGCTCCCCACTCGAGTTTACTCGCGGTTGAGCTTTATATTGTCCTCCCGCTCAAGTGTTACTCGTGGTTGAGTAGTACACAACACCTACTTGCGCCTACGTTCCCCGTTTGAGTTTACTCGCAGGTGAGCTTTATATTGTCCTACCACTCGAGTGTTACTAACGGTTTAGTAGTATACCATACCTACCTACACTTATGTTCCCCCACTCGACTTTACTCATGGTTGAGTAGATTGTGTGTCTTCCCGCACTTACGTTCCTCGCTCGAGTTTACTCGCGGTCGAGTTATTATATGTCTTCCAGCGCTTACGATCCCTACTCAAGTTTACTCACGGCTGAGCATTATATTGTCCTCCCACTCGAATGTTACTCGCATTTAAGTAGTACACAACGTCTACCTACCCTTACGTTCCCTGCTCGAGTTTACTCGCGGTTGAGCATTACATTGTCCTCTCGGTTGAGTTTACTTGCAGCTGAGCTTTATATTGTCCTCCCGCTCGAGTATTACTTGCGGTTGAGCTATATATTATCCTCTCACTCGAGTTTACTCACGATCAAGTATATTATGTTCCTTCTCGCGCTTACGCTCCCCGCTCGAATTTACTCGCAACTGAGCTCTATATTATCCTCCCGCTCAAGCTTACTTGCGGCCGAGTAGATTACACGTCTTCTCGTGCTTATGCTCCGTGCTCGAGTTTACTCGCGGCTGAGCTTTATATTGTTCTCATGCGCTAACGCTCCCCGTTTGGGCATCCCACGACTGAGCTTCTCGCTTCTTGAAGACCCTCACCTCGATAAGGTTGTTGGATTTCTTGAAGACCCTCACCACAGTGAGGCTGCTGGATTTTTTAAGACCTTCACAACGGTGAGGCTGCTAGATTTCTTGAAGACCCTCACCAGGTTGAGGTTGTTGGATTCCTCGAAGACCCTTACCAAGTTGAGGTTGTTGGCCTTCTTGAAGACCCTTACTACGCTGAGGTACATTATCCTCCCGCTCGAGCGTCTCGCAATTGAGCTTTACATTATCCTCCCGCTCGAGCGTCTCGCGGTTGAGTAGATTATCCCTCTGCTCGAGCATCTCGCGGTTGAGCTTAATTTTATCCTCCCGCTCGAGTATCTCTCGATTGAGTAGATGTCTTATTTGTCAGAAAATTATACTCCTTAACCTTGAGATAAATCCCAAGGAATAAGGACTAGGGGGCTACTGAAGTGCCTATATTTAATTTGCCTCAAAAGGCATTTGGGCCTCGCTTAGGCAAGGGAGCTCTCTATTACACCGACCCACTATGCTATACCTTACTATTGGACGCTTCAGGCCAGGCCCATGCGTGACAAGTCAACCCTAACCCCTCAGGTATAAATAAACCCTACTAGCTCATAGTATGGGGGATCTCTCTTTTACAATTTTCACTCCACGCATGGGGGCTACGCGCCCTCCTGTTTTATACACTAGACTGATAAACACGCCTGAGGTTTTGGCAGAGACCCTCCCCATCGGCTCACGGTGGATTCATTTTGCAAACCTACATACAGCCAGATATCCGACTCAGATGATGATTCTACGACCAATCCAGTCAACGGCTGATTCACATACGACCATGACTTTTGGCACCCCTGGTACGATGGTATTTTTGCATCATCAAGTATTATTAATAGATAATGGTTGAGAAACAAATAGTCACACATGAGTGCTTTAAAATGAAGATTTATCTAAAAGATAGTGAAGTGGCACAATCATAGTGATCCTCACCAACATATATGTATTTTTTTTTGCTACTTTGGTTTTCGTGTGTTTTAGCAATTGTGTTCAAAGCATGGGCAAACACAACTCGAGCCCGACATGTGCGACCGACCCCATTGATTTAGATTTTTTTTCTTTTTAATTAGAATAGGGTTCTAAATGTGATCATTGTAAGTTGGGGAGCAAAACTATTCTTTTTAACAAGTATTGGTTTTATAAGCAATAGGGTGTATAGGGTCGGAATCAATTATAACTCAAATATCAAACGGGTCAAAATGGTATTGGGTAATCGGGCCGACCCACCTTAACCTAGATGTTTCCCCAAAAAATCATGGAATAATTACTAGCCGGTACACTTTTTGTAAAATTGTAACTGCTTCACTCCCCTTTTTTTATCCAACCGGTAAAGTGCTTTTTTCAAAAAAAAAAAATCCAAAAATGCCATGAGTTTGTTTCGTCCTATCTCCTTCTCTTTCACTTTTTTCTATGACTTTCTCTCTCTTCCCCATCCTACATTCAACAACAGCGGCACCGATAACGAGATCAAGAACTACTGGAGGACTCATATGAGGAAAGAGGCTCAGGAAAAAAAAGGGTCATGTGTCCATCTAATTCATCAATTTCCAATTTTTCAAATTCTTCATCTTCATCCAACGACAGCAGCACTGAACATCCTCATGTTGATTCCATGCCAATCACCGAGACAAAAGAACGTAGCTTCTACGACATAGGAGGGCTCGAAATGCAGGTGGATGCATCTGCTAGATCAGAAAAGAATAATGTTAAGACTAGTACTACTATAAAAAGTAGCCAAGAAGAGATATCGATGGACGAAATATGGAAGGATACAGCGTTATTAGAAGAAGATGCGACATACGAGGTAATATTGTAACTTGAAAACTTGTATCCTATAATTCTGAATTTGGGCCAAATATATATATAGAATATTTATTCAACCTCATGACATGCTGGATTGAGGGAGTATATTGTTGGTATAGAGTATCTTCCAATTGTAGGTGTTCTCCATCGTAATATTGATTACATGCTAGCGTCGGAGGCTACGATGCCTAAATTGTGGTCATCGTCAGAACTTACGATGCCTAAATTACAGGTATCGGAACTTATGATGCCTAAATTACGGAAACTTACGATGCGAAAATGAAGGCAACTTACGACGCGGGAATGAAGGCAACAGTTACGCGGGAATGAGGGCAAGCAAAGCTAATTTGTGCATCATTGCCTCCAATGTGGGCGTCGAAGACTCCGATGTGGGCATCGTACTCCCAAAAATCAAAACTAGTTGAAAGACAAAAAGTGATGATGAAAGGATGACAAGTTCTGATTAAGTCTTACTTTGTGGAGTATTGAGTAGGACTTCAACGAAGGTCTAAAAGAGAAAGTCAAATATTGTGTAGTCTTCTACGATGCGGGAACCATCTAGGTTTACTTTTTTTTTTCACCTTACTTTTGGATTGTAAATATTGTATTGTCTTCTTCACCAGCAATCAAGTCCGGCAATCCAGTCCGACAACCTTTCCAAATAACTTACAGTATCAACTTTGTTGAGGAAAGAAAAAGAAATTGGTTAGTTGTAATATACAGTAGAGAGAGAAAGTGAATAAATACAGTACAAGTTTTATTGAAGAATGTTAAAGGGAAAAGAAAGAGATGGGATCTCATGATTTCAATGGAAGAAGCAAAGGATGAATGTGAGTATTGGAGAGAGAAAGTGAGAGGAGGAAGAGGGGAAACTGGCTTGGCTGTGGAGAGTCGTCGGATCTAAACATGGGGTTAGTGTTTAGATCTGTGTTGGCAGCGGCTTCGGTAGGAGGAAGGTATATAGAAGCGGAAGGTTGGTGGTTTAGGGTTAGAAGGTTGTCAAGGAAAGGGAGGGGCCAGCGTTGGCAATGGCTTTAGTGGGTAGGTTTATAGAGCCAGAAGGTTGGTGGTAATAGGTGCTAAAGGAGAGGCGGCTGAAAAGGGCCTCGGCAAGCTCGTAAGAGCTTGGTTTGCCGAGGTATCCTTTGGTTGCTCAAAGGGGGGGAACCGACTTGATCTAAACGTAGGGTTGGTGGTCAGATCTTGGTTAGCGGCGGCTATGGTGAGAAGAAGTTTTAGGGTTGCGGAATGTGGTGGTGGTTTTAGGTTTTAAGAGTGAAGCTCTAATACCATGTAGAAACTAATAAAGTTTAGGAATAATGACATAGCTTTTCTATTGATAAGGTAAACATATTTATAGGGTTACAATACTTGCTACACAAGTTTAACCTATATAGTCTAAATACAAGAGGGATTAGGAAACATAAATACATGAGGGATTAGGAAACCTAAATACAAGTAAATTAGGAAAGTATAAACTAAATATCATTATAATATATTACAAATATATTATATTCTTTTATAATCATTGGGTGTATAAGAAGTTTAAAGATAGAGAAACTTGAACAGAATTTAAGGTTGTTCAATCTCTTGTCTTGCATACAGCCCCACAATCCTCTCGGCTATCTTGAGACAATAATCATTTATATTTCAACAACTACATAGATTATTAACGACGGAAAAATCTCTTTTCCAACTAGTTACCTACCCAATTAACTAGGTTCCACAACTTTAGAAAGTACACAAAGAGGGTGTTGCTTCCTATATTGGGCTTTGTTGATATAGGAGATTGTTGATGCATGGAATGATCTTGATCTTGGTGGGATGATTGAAGCCAAAATAATTTGAACATGTCGAAGTGACATTCATCCAATATTGGGGTGTAGTTCGCATTGGAGGTGGGCATTGAGTCATTCATCTTTTTTCTCAAGAGGTTAATCTAAAAAAACTTGTTTTCGAAAAGTTAAGTTATGTTACCAACTGTTAGTTTTTTAGGGCTCAATATAGGCTAGACAGGGGGGTGAATAACTTATATCCAAATAAAAATACAATCAAAGTTTTAACATCAGGACCGCAACTTTAAAAAAAGTGTTACGTCCACTACCAAGATGAAAGGTGAAGA
This sequence comes from Codonopsis lanceolata, assembly GCA_013146195.2. Lineage (NCBI taxonomy): Eukaryota > Viridiplantae > Streptophyta > Magnoliopsida > Asterales > Campanulaceae > Codonopsis > Codonopsis lanceolata. The sequence goes on along the minus strand of CM028378.1, from coordinate 148,217,993 downwards.
GGATACTACCAAGTGCTACATCCACTAAAAAGTTTTTTTCCATTCCCAAGGAGATACTTCAATGCAGCTTTTAATGTGCACTAATTTTACCAGTAGAACCTATTACAAGGATCTCTTATAGATCGTGTACAAAAGTATTTTTGAACAAGTGTTTATGGTGAGATAAATTATTTGTCAAATAGATTTTATCACTCTTGTGTGTGCTGAAAATAAAATAGATCAAATACAATTAAGAGCAAGAAAGAATAGAATCCAAATGTTGTTGTTCTTCTAGGTATTAAATGTTGGATTGGTTGTTTGATCTCTTGAACGCACTTAGAGAATAATAGTGTGAGTTGTTGGAAGGTGAATGGGATACTTCAATGCAACAAGTATTGAATTTTATACTCATGAGAGATCTAGAAAGCCATTAAAAAGAAATCTATTGTTGATGTGAAATCCTTCAAGCATTAAATGCATTTTGAATGCATTAAATGCATTGAACTGTTGGTGAATTATTCCATTTGTTTCGTACAGTCTTCCGCATAGAGACAGGTTTTAGAAAGACAAACTTTGCCAGAAATGACAACTTTGAAGAAGTCAAACATCGAGGTTTCTTGAAGAAATGACTTTGTTGTGGTATCGGCATCCTCGCGCGAGCTCGTCAGCAATCTTGGATGAAGCTTGGTGAAACTAAGGACATCATTCTTCTAAGTCAGCTGGTTTGCAAGTGGTCAGTAATTGCTGATAAGCATTTTAACAAAAATCCATTCTATTACAAAGCCCAGTCCTAAAGAGTATTGCCACACTCACTAATACGCAATGCATTTAGCCTATTCTACTAAGAAGAAAATTGGCCACAAGTAAATATATCTAACAATTGAGTAATAAGATTGATTCTTGGCTTCCGCTGCACAAGAACGTACAAAAACATTTGAATTTTTGGTGGGATAATATTATAGTCGGTTTGGATTTTTATTGTTTTTTCCCTAAAATATTTTGCAGGAGAATACTGAGGTTAGGTCTCAAGCCCCATACAAGACATATCTAGACGTATTTTAATTTTTAACGAATTTGGTGGGAAAATACTATAGTCGAACAATGATTGGTCCTCGAGTGCAAAGACGCAAGGGAGCTTGATTGCTTGACTCACCTGTCCAGCATGGCCGAAAGCGAACCTTAGTGATCCCACATACAGTGCTAAGTGGAAGGACCACGACCTCAATTTTATTACTATATACATACATATACATAAGGTAGTGTGTGTGTGTGTGTGTGTGTGTAAATAAGCTTTATTTTCACCCAAGAGAAAGGCTATAACTAATAATGCACTATTTAAAATGCATTTAATGACTAAGTTAAAGAATGAGTACTCTTGAAGAACATTTAACCCTTCAAGAAGATTTGGTAATATGATTGCATACTACTGGTAGAATGAAATAGATTGAAATGCATTCTTCGTTCTACTATTTTTTTTTTTTCCCAACAAAGAGAAGATAGATCCCAAAAAACATCACTCAGCCATGTAGAATTATTAAATGGAAATTCTCGCATAGCATTTCTGATCATCTCAATTGAGATTTAATACTATATGGTATTTTCAAATTTCAGCATACAAATTTATTCATGAACTTGTATATAGTTTCTTTTTCCATATTTTAGTGTACAAATTTCCAACGAAAATACCATGTCTTCATTTCATATTGTTTGATGATGTATAGAGGTGTAATTGGCGAGAGGAAGCTGTTGCTGCCGCCGCACCAGTATATCAGTACTATAGTGGTGCCTATGAAGATCTTCGCGGCGGTACTTACGATCAGTCACATTGTGGCGCTTACGATCATTCATGCTTCTAACATTGCTATTCACAATCAAAAGAGATCAAGAAATGGACAACACAATGGAAAGGAAAATAAAATTAGATATGGATCGAACGCATAAGAAAATTAAACTAAACGAAGAAGAATATGAAATTTTGATTGAATGAAAGAGGGTACCAATTTGAAGGAGCCCATCCAATCATCATTCTATCAAGATCATAAATCATCAATCTATTTTGAAAGAAGGTTCCTAGAGTAATTTTAAAGATAAGGGTAAATAGTTAGTTAGACACACACACACACACACACACACACACACACACATATATATATATATAATAACAAATGAATCTAAGTATAGTAATTTCCCATCAAAAAATATATTGTTAGAAATAGGAACTCTTATTTATACGACATATATAATGCATTTGTCAAATAATAAGTGTTAGATCCCTACTTGTAAACACAAATATGATTATACAATTATCATTATGCCTTGAATTAATTCACAAGTTCAAATAAATTTTGAATATTTTCTTGGAATTCGCAAATAATGAATAGTTGGTCATGCCTTGGAAATACAAATGTTATTATACAATTATCATGGGTTGCTTGATAAATGATCCAAATAAATAAATTAAATAATAAAAAATTATGTTAATACTTCAAATGTGAAGTTAAAAATTGCAATTTCAAAAAAAAAACATATCAATTGAGTTATTTTCTTGACACATGTTGATTAGAAAATTTATGAATTTTTTTTGTGACTAATACATAATAAGAAAAAACCAAATTTGAAATTATATTCATGAAATTAAACATCTAATTACATAAAAAGTGTCTGTTGGTTCACTTATTAATTAGAAATCTATCCTTTTTTTTTGTTAAGAATAATGGTAATGCTTTCTTTTTTTATTCCTTCCAAAAAAATTATCCCACTTCTAAACTTTTATGTTTTAGAAATTTTTTTGCTAGTTTAATTACCTTTACTTTTTCTTCCTACTTCAATTATAATCACATGCACAAGGGTTTTGATGAAAACCATAAGAATTAATTATATTTAAGTAGTTTTCTTAACATTATTTTTTCTATATTCTTGTAATTTTTTAAATCTTCCTAGTTTTGCTTGATTTTAATTTAATTAAAAAATATATTGTTCGTGCATTTAACGCACAGGTGTAAAACTAGTTAAGTGTTATTGTATGAGTAATAAATTGGGTTAATTGAATTTTAATATCCATTGCCGACACTTTTTTGAAATTTAGGGTACTTGATTTTAATTTTAGCAATTAAGGTTTAATGTTCATGTTCCATATCAATTGGGGGGTCTATCAAAACATAAGTTAAATTTGAGCATAAAGTTGGTCTTTCTTCGATTTATAATGATACTAATTAACTATTGTCATCCGTAAAACTTACTATTAAAAGAGCTGATTGACTCTCGAAGTTATAGTTGAGGCGATGTACACAGACCCAACCATGCGCAAGTGCAACATGGCCTTCGCATAAGGTCCCCCAAATTCAAGTTTTATATAATTATATTATATGTAATGTAATCAAGATTTTCCCAATGTCTTGTGGTCGAATGGATAAGGTGTAGCTATGATATCGAGGCCTGGGGTTCAATATACGTAACCACACTATTATTATATTTTGTTAGTTTTAGGTCTAAAGTTATCATAAATATTATGTTAGTTGACAATCAAATCTTTTTATCAAGGTCATAAAAAAATAAAATTGTTTAAGTTAAAATAAAAGAGCAATTAAAATGACCCGTGAGTATAAAATATCAATATTTCAACCAAAAATCAAGTTTTATTGTTATTTGACTATCATTTTTACTGTTTATGTTTCTTTAATTTTTGGCTTCATTAGTTGGTTGTGTTTCCTTAAAACTTAAATTTGTAGTGCAAAAACATGTATCAAGAAAATATTCATCAGGAGGTCGATTTTTTTTTTTTTTTTGATTTCGTATGTTGTTTGGATTAATTTATTCTCGTCCACTTTGTTGTTATGATATTTAAATTGGCCAACTTAATGCCTAAATCCTTCAAACACTCCAATGGATATGAAACTCAAGTATTAGACCTAAGTTGCTAAAATTAATAACAATTGTAACTAAAACTAAAAGAGCTCATTTCAATTTTGCGTAGCCAAGTATAGAGAAAACCATACACATATTTCATTGGCATAGTCAAATTACTCAAAAAAAAATTATAGTAATTATTTTTTTCTCTTACCTCCAATTATGTTCATTTCTCCAATTATGTTGGCACTATCTAAAATTGCGAAGCAGACTTCCCCACTAGGCTGAAAGAGAATTCAAGAATTCAAGAATTCAAATTTCATTATACAAATGGTGAAGCAGATATCTAGCACTAAACTGAAATATATAAATATACCGTAATACGTAATTATTGAGAGATTTGAAGAAGGTACAAGATTTTTTATTTTTTATTTTTAGACTAAGGGAGTATATATATAATAGCATAAATAAAAATATTCTAGATATGGTTCGATATGCATGCATAATTAATTAATTACCGTCACAACAAGATAATTGTATGGCTGCAATTCAAATTGCACGTTGTGGGCTGCTGGAAAAAATAGGGTCATAGTCTTGAAGTAAGCTGCTACTTGGTCGACTGATCTTATTGGTCGTGAGCGACGCCAACAGATGGGGTAGAATGGGTCTTGAAGTGGTGTTAGCGGCGCTCCAACTAAACTTGCCATTACCTATTAATTTTGAGCAAATAGAATAAACCAGCTAGTTATGGAACAAATTAATAAAGATATAGTACTAGCTAGGTTAAGCATGTGAGAGTGTGTGTGTCGCACAAGTCGAATCATTTCATGAAGGGCACTTGTCTTGAAATGTGAGTAGGTAGAACCAGAGTCGAAAACTATGTCAAGATTCGTCACGGTGGTATGTGTCACGTCGAAAACAAGATTGGCCCGTCCCGGAGAGTAGACCCTTGGGTCACGAAGAGTAACCATTGGAGCCCAGGTGATTGCGTGTGGAAGGACTTGTCCAGCTCCCATGAAGAAATATCCACCCCTTGTACGAGACATACAATGTCCAAAAACCCGTCGAACTATACCCTTATTTACTAGCTGCTCTAAAATGGTTATGGGGTTATTCTTGGATAGCCCCAGTATTCCATCAAATGGAAGACGCGTACTAGTGCCGGGAGGACGTCGATTATCAAATGCACACCTTCATTTCATACAAGTAGTAATAGTTATTATAACATTCTGAAATTCTGATTCGTAGGATTAAGTACTTCCATTTATTTTTGTCAATAAGGCCGATAGGTAGATTAGTTAAGTACGAACCCAATTTGGATGGTGGGAGGTAGGAGAGAGCGGTGAACGTTTCTAAAGGGGAGATTCAAGGAGTCTGCGATCATCTTTCCCTTTGTGTAACTTCCATCAACATATTGCATTACGAAGTGGCATATATCAGTAGTGTGGTTGCACGGATGTTCACTAGGATGTACTACATGATGGCAAAGTGGGCCGCCACAAAAGACGGTATTACGTGCTGGGGGATTGTATGGTGGATGAGGATACTGCAACACCCACACAGAGTAAATAACAGTTAGAAAAGACAATGTGAAATCAATGAAAGAATTGGGAAAAACAAATACTCCTACTAGAAACATACTTGATAATCGGATCTCTGTTGACAGTTGACCCAAGTAACATCACTGCCAGTGTCTATAAGAAAAGAGTATGGTTGGGCATGTTGTCCAAGTTTTAGCATTACACGGTAGCACCTGGCGTTGGTTCACAATTTATAATATACATGATCAAACAACTCAATAATACACACCACACTTATTCATAGATTGTGATTGGTAAGAGTATTAATGTATATATATGTACTACTTAAATTCAAACGGCAAAAGAAAGGAGTAGTAGAACTTATCTTCTGTTCATATACTGAAACAAGTATATGTAGAAATTGAAAGAGCAACTGAAAGTTTTTGAATTTTGAAATAGGAAACTTAATACTAAATAGGGGAGATATATGTGTGTGTGTGTGTGTGTGTGCGCGCGAGAAATGCTTTAAAAAACAACCCTTCGGCAATACTTCCGGTAAGGTCCATGACGGCGACTGCCGAAAGTTGATCCAGGGTTACAAATCTAGAGCTATTGTTTCCAGCAAAATGGTGATTAGTATTATTAGCAAGTGATGAAGAAGCATATGAGTAGTTCATGAATGTTGTTGTATAGAGCAGAACAAACAACACTAGTTGCAGCAACATGAATTGGTTTGTGCCTCGACTCATTTTCGAAGAAATGGGGGGTCTGTCTTTTGGTTTTATCATTACCTGCTTCATTCATATTCATATATATAGACTGGCCTGGACTGGGCAAACCAAAACTTCGACCACGTGCATGGCAATTGTCAAAGGCCCATGAGTCAGTTGATCTAGTAACTGTTTATTGGCCATTTATTATGTAAATATGTAATTCAATTTTGAAGATCCAGTTTTGATGTGTCATAGGATCATGATTGTATCAATCAGTTGGGATTATTCAGATAATCTTTAAATTACTGTTGAGCTGCCCGGCCCAATTAGGCCCAAGCTAGGAGCCACGTGTCAGTTGTGTAAATCTTCCGAGCAATCGAGCAAGCGTGTCACACGAGCAACCAATCTCCGTTGTGGCCGGGATAAATGCTGGAGATTTTAATTATGCGGGCAATATGGATGAGCGAGCAATATAGCTCGATGGCCCCATGTAAGTCAAAACAGTCGAGGGCACTGATGCCCGAGCAATCCAGATGCAGTTGAGGGTGGTTACACCCGAGCAATAATCCCGACTATAAGCCATGATAGTTTGCGGAAGAGTTGATGCTCGTCAGTGGGCAGTTAATGCCAATCATGGGCAGTTAATGCCAATCGTGGGCAGTTAATGCCAATCATGGGCAGTTAATGCCAATCATGGGCAGTTAATGCTAATCATGGGCAGTTATTCTTGATAATGGACAGTTATACCTCCGGCACATATAAAAGCCTAGGAAAAATTGGCAGAGAGGTATGCGCAATCTATTTTCCCTAGCCTAAACTCTGTCAAATTGTGAACTCATTGTACTAATTCACACGCCGGAGGGCTTTTGCAGGGAGTGCCCCTGCCCAGTTCACTTTTCTTCTCTTTCATTGCAGAGTTGGGTTCAGAGAGTTTGAAAGCACGTTGAAAGCCAGGTGCTTGGATTGGGCTGTTTGAGTGAGTCCAAATCTTCTTGGACGCATCAGTTGGTTCCGTTGCCGGGAACTTTGAGCTTATTTTTCTGCTCATTCAATTGTTGTATACACGGATTCGCCTTTGCGAAAGATTTTGCACAAGCCGGATACCTCTGGTCGGTTACTCACCTGGTCAATTGAGTTAACTGAGTTTGATATCGATTATCAGCCACGGCGAGCAATCAAGGCACAAGCTATAGCAGACTTTGTAGCTGAGACAAGCTTCAAGGATCCTATTGAGGAAGTAGAGAATAAAACAACAGCAGCGCGCAGTGCAGATCCAAAGCCAAGACCGGAATATTGTTGGGAGCTTCATGTGGATGGTTCGGCTAGTCGGTTTGGGAGTGGTGCTGGGCTAGTGTTAGTACCACCCGAGCAAGACGTGGAATTTGAAAAAGCATTGCGCTTCAAATTCCCAGCTTCAAACAACCAGGCCGAATATGAAGCTCTAATTGCCGGCCTCGAGCTCGCGCAAGACATTGGGGTCCGGGCAGTGGTTATATACTGTGATTCTCAGTTGGTGGTGAATCAAGTCAAGGGCGACTACGGGGTACATCATCCGATCTTGGTTCGTTATTGTGCAATGGTAAGGGAAATTTTAAAAGATTTCGATTACTGGGAGTTGGTAAGAATTGCTCGGGAGGACAATATGCGAGCAGATTACTTGTCGAAGATGGCAGAAGATGAAATCCAGTCTCTGCATCCTGGAGTCATGATCGAGCACTTGGAGGTTCCTGTCATCGAGAAAGAGGTGGTTATGGACATAGAGCCGGCTGCCAAATGTTGGATAGATGATCTTCGAGCTTACATTGAGAGCGGGGTGTTGCCTGAAGACAAAAAGGAAGCCAGAACCATTCAAAAACGGTCATGCCGTTACATCATCTTAGACAACATTTTGTATCGAAGATCTTATACACGACCTTTGTTGAGGTGTGTTCGTCCAGAGATGACGGAAGGAATATTGGGCGAAGTGCATGAGGGCAAATGTGGAGGTCACCCCGGCCAGCGATCGCTAGCTGAAAAAGTGTTAGCGGCAGGATTTTATTGGATAACTTTGCGGCGAGATGCCGAGGTGTATGTTCGCCGATGTGACAAGTGTCAGCGCTATGCAGATATTCCAAGGTTGCCATCTACCGAGCAGACTCCTGTTATTGCATCATGGCCGTTTGATATGTGGGGAATAGATTTGATTGGACCTTTTCCCGTAGCTCGTTCAAAGTTCAAGTACGCAGTAGTCGCGGTGGATTACTTTACGAAGTGGGTGGAGGCAAAACCATTGGCGACCATAAGTGAGGTCAACGTCATCGACTTTGTACACGAGCACATTTGGTGTCGGTTTGGCGTCCCGCGAGCAATTGTGTCCGATCATGGGACCCAGTTCTCGGACAAGTTTACAAAGGCGTGCGAGCAAATGAGGGTGAAACATTGGCAGTCATCTGTGGCATATCCCCAAGGTAATGGCCAGGCAGAAGCTGCGAATAAACAAATTTTGCATGTTTTGAAGAGGAATTTGGAGGAAAAGGCTGGAAGATGGGTGGACGAGCTACCTTCAGCTTTGTGGGCAGTAAGAACAACAGTGAGGGGTCCAACGGGGGAAACCGCATTTTCTTTAGCATATGGGTCTGATGCTATGGCTCCGGTGGAAATGTACTTGCCCACTCATAGGGTTTTAAATTACAATGCCGGTTCTAATCACACAGCTCGAACAGCAGATTTGGACTTGTTGGAAGAAAAACGGCTGGAAGCTAAAATGAGGATGGCCAACTATAAGCAACGAGCAAAGGCTCACCACGATAAGCGAGTTCGTGGTCGATCATTTGCTGTGGGGGATTGGGTCCTCCGTAAGATTGAGGCCACGGGCCATCGAGCTGAATGGGGGAAGTTGTCACCAACCGGGAAGGCCCTTTTCAAGTTTCGAGAATTGTTAAGGAGGGCACCTACATGTTGCGAACAGAGGATGGTGACGATTTAAAGCATCCATGGCATGCGGATCATTTGAAGAAATACTATTGGTAATTGATTTACAATATGTAATTCTTTGATCTTTTTCTTTCATGGTAAATGGCAATAATGAGGCTCAGTTGACTTTTCAACTTTATGTTTGAAAAATGGCTTTTTTGAGTTGAATCTCTTCAAGTCTTTGATCGAGCATAAAGGTCTTTATGCTTGATCAAATTTGAAGAAATGTTTCAGTTGATCGGGTAACCTTTTATAGCGAGCATAAAGGGCTTTATGTTCGTAAAGGAGGGGTATTCGAGTAAAAGCTAAGCTAAATGTTGATCGCTTTAGAGCGAGTAAAAGCTAAGCTAAATGATGATCGCTTTAGAGCGAGTAAAAGCTAAGCTAAATGTTGATCGCTTTAGAGCGAGTAAAAGCTAAGCAAAATGATGATCGCTTGAGAGCGAGTAAAACTTGTTTAAATTTTTGTCGCCTTGAGAGCGAGTAAAAGATGACTTTTGTTTAGCTAAAGATAATATGGGAAGCTCATTCGAAAACAAAGAAGTTAAAATATTACAGATGAAAAGTTAAATTGTTTTGAGACATGGCACGAAGGCCAGAAAGGCGCGCAGGCCTGCGAATTCAAATAGCAGCAGCAGTGTTCTCCTCAGTTGAAGCGGCGGTGGGTTCTTCGGTATTTTGTTGCGGTGGCATTCGAATTATAACTTCATCCTCAACTTGGTCTTCGGTGGTAGTCGAGGGGCTTGAGATCGCCAAATCTCTGTCATGAGATCGGTAACTGTTGTATCGACGACAGGAGGGGGGATCCAGGGAGACAGACCCTTTGCAGCATCGGCTTCGGCCAAGCCTTCTAGTTCATCCTCGTTGAAGGGCACTTGGGAATGGCCGGCTCGGGCCGACAAGCAAAAGAGGGGGTTAGCTCCCCACTCGGCGAGTTGCTCGGGGCTAATCTCTAGCCCGCTACAGGCGAGCTGCCTCAGAATGTGGTTCATCCCCTGCACAAAAAACGGGTAGGCCTCGCTGTCCACACAGTTGGTGAAGTCGGATGATCTCTTGTAGTCCTCAATGATTTGCAGCTTTTGCTCGTCACTTGTCATAGAACCGACCTCTGACACCAGTTGCTCAAGCTTTGTGACAGTAGCATTGGCGACCTCAGTCATTCGACAAGCCAGCATATTGTTGAGAGACTTTTTGGACAGGTTTAGTTGGGCTTCCAGCGCTGCTTTCTCGGCCTCCACTTTGGAAAGTTCCGTCACTTTGGTGGTGAGGGATTCCTCGCTGTTTTTGAGATCAGCTCGGATACAGTTGATTTTTTCTTCCAAGCCGTTTTTCTCAGCAGCCAGGGTGTTTTTCTCGGCAGTTAGGGCATTGGTCTTGTTCAAGTTGGCGATTAACCGATCATACATCAACAGTGATTTATTGGCGATCTGTTATGAAAAATATCTGTAAGAAATATGAAAGAAGGAAAAATGGCAAGTAAAGGGCGAAATGTGTTACCTCGGTCATGCACAGGCCCATTTCTCCAATCAATACCGAGCTCGCTTGATCGGCGTACTTCTTTTGGATCCCGTTGTGGCGGAGGCGTTTCATTATTCCGAGTCCAGTGGTGGACGGGAAACCACCTCGTTTGTGTACAGCGATGTTGTCGAGATCGGGAACGTTGGCGAGTTCCTTGATGAGGGCAGCCGCCCTGGGTTGATCTTCGGGCATGACGAAGTTTGCTTGCTGCCAAGAAGGAAGGGGAGTGCTTTCTTCGATCACAGCTTTGTCTGCCCGGCGCCTATGTTTCCTCGGGCTTTCTGGTGGTAGGAGGTGAGGCAAAGATGGCGGCTCTCGCGTTAGGGGAGCAGGGATGAAGGTGGATGTGGATTGCTCAGGTTGTTGACGCTTGGTTCCTCGGCTTGAAGTCGCCGCTGGGACTGTAGGAAGGCTAATGGCTGGTTGAGTGGACAGGTGTTTAGCTCGTTTGCTCGAGTTCTTCTTGGCGGCTTGCATGAACTTTGTGACATCGGTCAATTGCCTCATTTCTGCACAAGGTCAAGTATTAGTACCAGGGAAAGCATAAGTATGTGAAGTTGTCGAAGAAAAGACTGATGAAATAAGCAGTTCAGAAATAACCAGAAAGTGAAAATTCAGGTCGGCAAAGGGTCCCAGTGCGAGCACAGTCCTCGCATTCACTTGGGAACCTATTTCCATGGCAGGAACCCCAGTACGGGTGTGGGGTTTCTGGTTCGATTGTAACCCGGGGTTCAATTCCTTCGATGGGGAGGCAGGAGATCCCAGCAGCTCGAAGAAGGCCGAGATCAGAAGTAAGAACTCGCCAGTCCAACACAAAGTCTTGCCCGGCTTGCCCTTCTCGTGCTCCTAACAGTTTCCTAAACGCCTTGACTATTCTTGGTTCCCCAGCTCGGTAGGCGTATTTGTCATTTTCAGGAAGCCCGTAGTCGCTGATATAGGGAGCGAATGGCCATCCAATGCTCGATTCAACGAGCAAGGCTTTCCGCCCCCTATCGACCTTATTGGGGCTGTCAGTAAGGAGTTTGAAAAAGCCGTGGTTCGAGCGGCTGTTGATGCGGCCGGTTTTCTTGTCAAGGGAGAGGAGAAAAAATTTTCGAAATAAAGTCATATCGGGCTCGAACCCGAGTGACCTGCAGGCTACGGTGAAGGATACCAAGAACCTAACAGTGGTTAGGGTTAGGTCACAGGGGAGGGTATTAGAAGCATTCATCAATTCAACGATGAATGGGTCAAGAGGAAGTCGGAGCCCGACTTGGAAAAAATCAAAATAGAAAACCATTTTATCTCCCTGAAAGTTGTGGCCTTCGCTGTCTAGGTTCAAATCGAAGGCACGGACACGGTAAAGTTTGGGGTCCATTCCTAATGAATAGAACCAGGTACTGACCTCGTCCTCGCTGTGTAAGTCTTCCCACTTGATTGAGGAAGAGGGAAAAGAGGGTACAGGAATGAATGGGGCTTGGCTTGGTCCGGTTTGTTGCTCGTTTGGGCGAGGAAAGCTACTCGCTTGTTCGTTATCAAGTTGTTGCATGTTCGCTTGTGAGGGTTTTCGTCGGCGCATGATCAATGGAGCCACCTCTTGCTCGCTTTCTTCAGAAGAAGATGAAGATGGAGTCATTTCTACTTGAGCCCTATGGTCGTAGCACTGTCCTTCAATTTCGGATACTGTTCCTTCGCTAGACATCCTACAGGAAAAGGAATCGAGAAAACAGGTTAAAAATTGACTGGGAAAAGTGTGGCAAGAGAATTGGCTGTAACATTTGGGTCGCAAGATCAGTAAACGGGGTACCGATCATGGTTTCTCGATTCCTTGGGTCTGGGTCACTAATTCGTGAAAAGGCAAAGGGGGTTTACGCAGAAAGAGGGGTTTACGCAGTGTAAACCCTAGATCAGAAATCAAAATAAAAGGGCAATAGTGGAATGATGAAAAGGGCGATGCAGTGAAATACCTGGAACACTTGTTGAAAGCCTTGATTTTGTTCTTGAGATGAGACAAGGGTGTGATCTGGGAAGCAATTCTTGATGAAGATCTGTGGAACGCACCGTATGTTTCGTATGACTGCTTGAAGGCTGTGTGAGTTGCAATGAAGCGTAAAAGTGGCAAATGAATTGAATCTTACCTTTTATAGTCTAGGAAGCCGTCGGTTGGAGAATCAAATCATTGGGCTCAAAGCACGAGGCGCGGTGAGCGAGGCCGCATTTAATGTACATGGGAAGTTGAACCTACAATTCCCACTGGCGGCTGACGGCTGACGGTTGACGGCTGACGTTTCGTTTTCCTAGGAAACGTTTGTTTAAGAAGCTTTGTGAATTACCGCCAAGCTAGATGTTGGGTTTTTGAATAATTGGGGGGAAGCTACTCTGAAATTTTTGAGATCCTCCTCGTCATGAGCATGAATACTCGATAAGACAAGGAGTTGGGGGCTACTGAGCTGCCCGGCCCAATTAGGCCCAAGCTAGGAGCCACGTGTCAGTTGTGTAAATCTTCCGAGCAATCGAGCAAGCATGTCACACGAGCAACCAATCTCCGTTGTGGCCGGGATAAATGCTGGAGATTTTAATTATGCGAGCAATATGGATGAGCGAGCAATATAGCTCGATGGCCCCATGTAAGTCAAAACAGTCGAGGGCACTGATGCCCGAGCAATCCAGATGCAGTTGAGGGTGGTTACACCCGAGCAATAATCCCGACTATAAGCCATGATAGTTTGCGGAAGAGTTGATGCTCGTCAGTGGGCAGTTAATGCCAATCATGGGCAGTTAATGCCAATCGTGGGCAGTTAATGCCAATCATGGGCAGTTAATGCCAATCATGGGCAGTTAATGCTAATCATGGGCAGTTATTCATGATAATGGACAGTTATACCTCCGGCACATATAAAAGCCTAGGAAAAATTGGCAGAGAGGTATGCGCAATCTATTTTCCCTAGCCTAAACTCTGTCAAATTGTGAACTCATTGTACTAATTCACACGCCGGAGGGCTTTGCGGGAGTGCCCCCGATTCACACTTTCTTCTCTTTCATTGCAGAGTTGGGTTCAGAGAGTTTGAAAGCACGTTGAAAGCCAGGTGCTTGGATTGGGCTGTTTGAGTGAGTCCAAATCTTCTTGGACGCATCAACTGTGCAGATGCTTGTAATATCTGGTTATATTGTAGGCCAGTCTAATGTATTTTTTAGGAAAAATTGTGGGTCGGTCCACTTTTCAAAGTATTAATTCGTTTTATTATCGTGTTTTTTTAATCGAAAATGGACACTTTTGAGAGTAAAATGACTGCAAAACCCTTAATGAGCATAAACCGCGCTAGAAAAATGCACCGCGATTCAAAAAAATTATGAACCACGATTCAAAAAAAATTATGAACCGCGATTCAATTTAAAAAAAAAATGCACCGCGATTCAAACCTTTATGCACCACTATTCAAAAAACTTTTAAACCGTGATTCATTTTGTTTTGAAAATGCACCGCGATATAAAATTATAAAGAATCAGACCACGTCCTCTACCTTCTTATTCCATCTCCTTTGTCGTAAGCCTTCTTCTTCCTCCTCCTCATCCGCCTTCGTTTCTACTGAAAAATCTCAACACATAATAGATTCAGTACAGTTTCGTGATTCATAAATTTTAAAAAAAAATGTTTACCTTTCGGGGGCATTGCCCCTGAACCCCACAAAGGAGCGCTTCCCCCTCGACCCCAGCGACCTGACCGAGCAAGTCGATCCCTATTTCGTTGCGCAACAATGTTGATTTTTGAATTCAAAGTGTGTTGTCGGAGCTATTGAAGGAGACGAAGGCATTTTCACAACAATATTTCGAAAAGTGGTCTTTTGCGGTTGAAAAAAAAATGGTGGAATTTTGGGGTAATAAACTAAGAAAAATGGACCTGATAGAACTTTACCCTATTTTTTATTAGGTAAAAACTTGGGTAAAACGGTCTTATGGAAATTTTTTGTAACACGGATCCTCTTTACCTGACTCACCGTGTTTTGATAAGTTAAGCTCTTAGAGACTAGGGCCTAACCTTACGAATTAAGATCCGTAAGATGGTTTTACAAGAGACTTACTTTTATTATGCACTAATTGCAACAACAAAAAAAAAAAAAAAAACTCTGACCTATTTTAATTTTTTTTTAAACCATGTGTTGTTTTTCTTTTTGTATGAAAAACCTCAACCAATTTTTTTTCCCAAAAAATACCTTCCGTCCAAAGACAGTTAGTTTTGTGGCGACCCGACCCGGATTCCGGAACGAAATCCCAAAGTCGTGCCGCAAAGACAAGGCAAGAAGAGGACAAGCACTTGCAAAACAGTAGTGCGAGTCGGACAGTTGAGCTAACGAGCTTAACAATGTTAGAGAAGTCGTATACAAAAATACGGGTTAGGAAGAAACGAATCTGCGGAAGCGGTAAGGGAAAGAGCCCCAAGCTTAATGCTCGAAAACAAAGTCAAGAAACCAAGAGAGACAATCTTCTCCCGAAGAGGAAAACAAAACTCGCGTGCCGCAACATTGCAGACGCTGAACAAACCATCGGCACTCCAGGCCGGCGTTTCATCAAGAACAAACCTGATAACAATTACCCACGGCTAAGGCATACCGGGGTTAACCAACAGCAATAGTTACTAAAATAGAGAAGAGCCCCAAGGCTACTGCATGCCCGGGAGACAACTGAAATAGATATGGAAAACACGAACAAGGCACGACACAACACGTTGGCCCAAGAACGAACTAATACAGAAACTCAAGTATCTACCCGACCGTAAAGTCTAAATAACTTTACAAGATATCGGTCTCACAAGAATAGCAAGGTACATGAACAAGAGACAATGATAAAAGAAGTAGAACGCCACAAGCTACTGCTCGGGAAGTCAGCTACTAGAATCACGAACTACACGATCAAGTCTCGATCTATCGGTCAACCGCGATCTGCTACAGTCACGATCTACTCGGCCTCTACACAGCTACTGAAACTGCAACTAGAAAACAAGTACGGGATGAGTCATAATGACCCAGTACGCTACCACTAGACAATATAACATAATCGTAACATTTTCATAAGTAGAAATGAAATCGGGTTACGACGACGAAGAACCATAAGTCAGTTGTATGCATGTAACTGTTCCTTTACCAAAGCTACCAAGATGAACTAGGGTGAATTCCCTGTTCACAAACAATCAGGTAAGTCAGGAGGCAAGTGACAAGAATAATCGTACAGTTAGGGACGTATGTCTTGACATGAAACATCCCAGGTATCTTATAGAACAATTAAGTAAAAGTATGCATATTTACATGTATACATGTATCAAGTCTCTTGTAGAATCATTAGGTGGAGATGTATAAACTCATCACAATTGTCAAGCAATCAAGGACAAGTATATATGAGCATATAGATCATATATTCAAGATGCACATTATTGCACATAGTTCACATAATGTGAGGATATAGAGCTGGGCCGCTACGTAGACCTGCAAAACAGACACCTTCATGACGTGCATGAATCGATGGGTGTGATAATACATCGATCTTCCGAGGATATTCTCGGGATAAACATGAAGTCAATCTCAATGGTCGCGTATTGGTTGGCCAAGGAGAGCTCTTCCCCACTGTGGCCAGCAGTGGAGGGTGTGTGACATGATCAAGTACGCCAGCTGGACTCATGCAATGCCAAGAAGTATTTACTCAACAATCAATCAGTATGGAACGAGTCCGGCAAGAGCGTCCTCGTTCAAGATTAGTATATAATCTCATCAATAAACAATCAAGATTGAGCTCAACAAGAGCGAACTCAATATATCAAGTATGCATTTATTATGTCATAAAGATACAAGCATGACAATCAATTCATTTCAAGAGTGAACTCAATAGTTCAAGTATGCATTTATTATGTCATAAAGATACAAGCATGACAATCAATCCATTTCAAGAGTCTAGAATTAGTTTTCTAGTTGAACGCATGTAATAACGTCGTAGGGATTAATCATTGAGCTGGTATTGTTCACTAGGTCACTAATGTCGACTCCGTTGAGTCATTTCTATAATTTCAACCAAGTAGAGTGGGAACACTATATGTGTTCCAAGACTCTTCTCTATGTTCTCGCTTGAAGCATGACTAGGTTCTTGTTCCAATTAGGAACCTTAGTGCAAAGTCACTAAGTCAAGTATATACGGGGAGCCTAAGTTGATCATTATCAAGTCAAGCTTAATTCAATTCCAATTCATAATTCCACTTAATAGTAGAATTCAAGTTCAGTATAAATCATTAACTGAAGAACAGATCAAGCATGGGGGCAAGTACATTCAATATGCTTATAATTCGTATTATAGAAACATGTAGAAGAATCAATTCATGACAAGGTAGGAAATCATGCTTTTAGCCATAATATCAATTGTACCTAGTATTCCATATTTATATGTGAAACCAAGTTAGGTTGTAACTCAGCCCTCAATCCATCATACAGTTAGTCTAGGATCATAAGCCATTTACTTGTAGATAATAAAACCTTCCGAGAATAATATTTCATTCTATAACCCAAAGGTCTATAGTAGTCCAATACTTAGGTAAACACTAGAGTGACGATCATTCGTAAGGTCAACCGTACTGGTGAGTCTTAGATAACAACTTAGTCATCCTAGCGACTTATACAAGTAGACTACATGTGCAGTGTACTAAGGAAAGTCCCAATTCAAATCATCTCATAGAATGGTCCTCAATTTCGTTATCTTGATTTTTCCCAAATTATTCACAAGGCGACTTTAGAGAGTCGTCATTCAATAACAACCATCATGATTCCTTAGGTTTCATACAAGCATAGATCACATCCTTACAAGTTTCGGGGCTTCATTGAAGTCCAACAAGTACCAACAGTTCTAATTCATAATCAAAACAATCCAAAGGTCTTTCATTCAAGCCATGCATTTGTGACCCACACAAACCCAATCCAAAGACTAGCGATAATCTTGTACTTAAAATCACTAAAGGTCCTCTATTAGAGTCCTAAGCCACAAATCGATCTTAACACCAATTCGGTCTCACCCGACCAAACCTCAAGATTTCATGATTTAGATTCAACGATTACAAGTAGTCATAGGGGTTTATCCTAAGACTTGAATAACAACTTTTATAATTCAATGATTCCATTTGAGTCAAATTTCAAAGTCTCAAACTCTAGGTCAAGGCATAATTTCAGGATTTCCAATTTATCCGGGTTTCTAAACCCAACCACAATCAATCTTAAACCATAACTATTCCAATATACCCAGTCATAATCATTTGGGTTCAAACCCTAACTTTCATAGATTGATATCCATCAATAACATCTCATTTTGACATGTATTACCACGACAAATCACAAGGAACAAGTCTCTAGCAACCTAACATCAACATTGAGTTAGAGAAAGAAACTAGGGTTTCGGTAACGTACCTTTATCGAGCCACAAACGACTAGGAAGAGGGAAACAAACCCAAGGGAAATGATCTTCTCGTCAAGGGCTTCGCGACGCTGGTCTTGGCTCGTCAAACGGATGACCAGAACTCCAGGAATTGCCAGAACACGCACTAGTCGCACGCTCAATCTCCCGCACTCTCTCCTTCCCATTCATGGCTGAAGGCGATCACAAATGAAGAGAGGAGAGGAGTGTTTGGGGTTATAAGGGTGATTAAGGACTAATATACCCTCAAATAAGTGAAGGGGCAAGGGTTAAGTAAGGGTAGAATAGGAGTTTCACGCCAGAAATCGCACCAACACAAAGCTGATGTCGGGAACTCTGTTCGATTGTCTGGACCGAACTTTTCACTACCTGTTCGGTTGCTATGGCCGAACTCTCCCCAAGGAGTTCGGTTTGGCTGGCCGAACATCTTCCAGGATGTTCGGTTGTCGAGTTGGAACGATGGTTTAAGTCTAAAACGAAGCCGAATGGGTCTAGGACTGAAAGTGATGCACCGGTTGGGTGAATGCAACTCAAACAAGCATAAAACTTGTGTACCAAGGCCTTATGAGACTCAAATAACCCTCAAGACAAGTGGATGAATGACTAAGAGTACAATCGAGGTCTCACGAAAGAACTACGCGAGAAAACTCTAAACCGAGTCGAGTAACGAACAGCGTCGGTGTGCGACTTGTAACTTTAACTAGTTAAAGTCTATGGAACATATGGAACTAAGTATTGGCCTCTAGATAGCCTACCTACACCAATCAAGGTTCTTTTCCTCAATCCAAGTAAGCAAGGTCACGATTAAACGACACGCAAAGCAAGAAGGTCAATTACACAAAGGTTCGGGGTCTTACAAGTTTTGGGACGGGAAAGGTGAATGGATTTCGACGTGGCCGCCTATGTGGACTTGGGTGGAGTCTTCACGTCCACGTCATTTTCCCGTCAAAAAACAATTTCATTTTAAACCATGTCCTATTTTTTAATTTTAAAACCAAACTTTTTTATCAGATTTTTTTCAAATTTGATTGCAAAAAAAATCTCGTACAATTTTTAAAACTTCGTAATGAACCCTGATAGTTTGAATATATATATATATATATATATCCAATTCATCCAACAATTTTTATTTCATATTTTTACCAAAATGAATAGAGGAGATCATTATCATTATGGAAGGATGACTGTCATGAGGACATCATGGACAGATAAAAATCCAGCAATATGTTGTTAGGTTGTGAAAGATATAAAGTAAATTATTTATTTTCTGTGATTAATTAACAAATTAATTTTGCAAGAATTAAAATATTATTGTTAATTAACTGATTTTTTTTTGTTCTTACAGAATGAGCACACGAGATTCCACTGAGATCCCACCTATTGAAGAATAATATTTTTATATTTATTTGTTATTATTATTTCCCTTTATTTACCTTCCTTGTATATAGTTTCTTTCCTTGTGTAACTCTTTCCTTATTGTAATCCCTTCTTATAAAGGTTTCTTGTACTACACTCCTAGTGTAACCTAATTGTACCTTCATATATAAATAGGTGATTCGATCAATGGAAAGACTAAGACATTATTCTTGAAGTTTATTATTTTCTGCATAGTATCAGAGCAAATAAGTTGAAGGGGACGAGAAGAGACAATAGTAGATAAAGCAAACGGAAGTTTGTGACTTTTATTGATCAAACATGCATTACAAAAAAATGGAAGCAACTCTATTATGCTTAAGAGAACTTAGACTCTAGGTGACGTTGAAATGGGGGAGAAGGGTGACCGAGACGATGATGCCAGTCAAAGGAAGAGCTCGTGGAACTGGTAAAGGCAGTAGGTTGCGAGGAGGAAGAGAGCTCGGCCATTCATACAAACCATCCTTAGATTGTCCTGTCAGTATGAAGGTCCTGGGCTTTAGATCCTTCACATAAAAAGAAGTTTGTGAAAATTCAATAGATGTTTTATTGGATGTACAAAATTAGGAAATAGAAATGAGATTTTGTTGCATGCTAGGAACAAATAGAACATTATGTAATTGAAAAGTAGTAGAGGGTGTAGGAAGAGTGGTTGAACCCACGTTGGCAATAGGTAAACTAGTGCCATCACCAATGACCATGTCGTCGTTACCCGAGTAAGGCTGATGGAGAGACAGATTCCCAAGATCATTGGTGACATGATGAGATGCTCCACTGCCGATGAGCCAACTCGAAGAAGGGTTACCCGTGGTTGTGGCTATATGAGAACGAGGGTGCCACCTACCTGTAGCCTTGACATTTGCCGAGGTACGGATGATGAGAGCCCGAGTTGGTGGTCAACGAGGAGCGAGCTACTTGAGTGGGTTGCTGTGAGCGATGATGCTAGGTAAATCCATGTGTCCTCGTGGACAGGGTGTTGGCCGTGACTGGGTGAGGAGTTGGAGCAGATTGCTTCAGAACTAGCTCGCGATTGATGAGCTTCTCATAGAGTTCATCAAAAGGTATGGGAGTGTCACGATCTTCAATGACATCAGCAACATGGCGATATTCCTCGCCGAGACCGCCCAGCATTGTCTCGATAAGATCCTCATGGTCGAGGGGTTTGCCTAGGGCGGCAAGTTCATCAAACTTCCCCTTGATGAGCTGCATATACTCGAAAATCGACTGAGTACCTTTCGTAGCCCATTTGAGTTGGTCCTTAATTTGCTTGATGTGCCTACGGGAGGGGCGAGCAAAGGTGTCGGTGAGAATGAGCCAGACATCCCAAGTAGTGGCCGTTTGATCAATGAGCGGCACTAGAGACGAGGTGAGGAAGACGACAAGGGCACCAAATAGTTGCTTGCCTTGGCGCATCCACGGGATGTAGGCCGGATTAGGGACAACGGCATTATTGACGGTGATGGTGGTTGGAGGACAAAGGGAGGTGCCATCGATAATTTTTTTACAGATCGTACCCGATGAGTGTGGATTCAACTTGATGTTTCCAGGCTAGGTAGCTGGTAGGGGTGAGTTTGGTGATGTTGTGGTTGGAGATGTTTATGAGTTGGTAGGTTTTGGTAGCATCAGTGGGATCTTGGATAGTAATGGGGTTGGAGGCCATGCTGAACCTAGAGGGTGATGATGGTTATAGAGTTGTGGAAGTTTGGTGGTTTAAAGGTTTAAAGGTTATAGGATACATTGCCAAAATCGTAGCTTGCACTGGTATAACTGATGCTCACCTAGAGGCGACCCCCCACTAGCCACCTCGCCGGTCCTTTCTCTCCAGTCTGGTACAGCCCTTACGAATCCCATTGAGTACCGAGCTATCATAGGGAGTCTCTAGTATCTCTCCCTTACCCTCACATAGATCGCCTATATGGTCAACAAGCTCTCCCAATTCATGCACAGGTCGACCTCGGATCACTGGCTCGCGACCAAACGTTTTCTTTCGTTATCTTTGTGTCACCATTGACAAGGGTATATTTCTTCATCGGCAGTCTCCTCTCTCCCTCCATACATTTGTTGATGCCGAAAGGGCAGGGAACAGGGACGACTACACCTAGACCAGTTCTTACATCGTTTATCTTGGTCGCAATCCTGTCTCCTGGAGCTCGAAAAAGTAGTGTACTATTGCTCGCTCCTCAATAGAGGCTGAGTACTGGGCTGTTGATGCAAATGCAACTAATGTTCGCTGGGTTACCTCGCTCCTTGGCAAGCTCGGCATCTCCTCCTCGAAGCAACCTTATTGTAACAATGTTGGCGCTACCAGTCTATGCTCCAATCCAGTGTTCCACTCTCGCATGAAACATGTTGCTCTGGATTATCATTTCATCCGCCAACAGGTTCAATATGGGATCTGATGGGTATCTCATGTCTCCTCGGCAAATCAGCTCGCTGATGCTCTCATTAAGTCACTACCTTGGCAGCGCTATCAGCTTCTTCTTAACAATATTGGTCTCTCCTCGCGGGGATCCATCTTGCGGGGGCATATTGGAGAATAATATCTTTATATTTATTTGTTATTATTATTTCCCTTTATTTACCTTCCTTGTATAGTTCCTTTCCTTGTGTAACTCTTTCCTTATTGTAATCCCTTCTTGTAAAGGTTTATTGTCCTACACTCCTAGTGTAACCCTAATTGTAACTTCATATATAAATAGGTGATTCGATCAATGTAAATGTTAAGCCATTATTCCTGAAGTTTATTATTTTCTACACCACCTTCTGCAAGAACAGGTCTTCTTCATTCTGCAAGAACAAAAAAAATCAGTTAACTAACAATAATATTTTATTTCTAGCAAAATTAATTAGCTAATTCATTACAGAAAATAAATAACTTACTCTATACATTTCACAACCTAAAAACCCTCTTCCTGGATTTTTATATGTCTGTGATGTCTACATGACTGTCATCCTTCCACAATGACAACGAACTCATCAATTCATTTTATTAAAAGTATGAAATAAAAGATAACGAACTCATCAATTCATATATATATATATATATATTGTTCTAGGTTTTTTTTGTAATCAAATTTGAAAAATATATATATAATAAAAAAGGTTGGTTTTGAAATTTAAAAAAAAACAATGTTTAAAATGAAATTGTTTTTTGGTAGGAAAATGACGTGGACGAGAAGACTCCCGCCTAGTCCACGTAGGCGGCCACGTCGAAGTCCAATCACCCTTCCCATCCCAAAACTAGCTGGCTTTGGACAGAAGATTTTTTTTGGGAAAAAATTTGGTTGAGGTTTTTTCATACAAAAACAACAATACAAGGTTTAAAACGAAAAAACTAAAATAGGTCAGTTTTTTTTTTGCAATTAACTTTTTTTAATTATTGCACTTAACTTTAAATATCACTTTAGCTACTCTACTATCATTTCGATCATTTTTATCATGTTACTGATATTTTTATTTCTAGGTTTGTTTAAATCTTATCGCATGAGAGTTAGTGACACGGTAACATTTGAGACATAAATAGATTGATGAAAATGAAAAGAGAAAAGCAATTTTATCCGGCTCGATCTGTAACTACTTTAAAATAGTGCAAAGTATGGTTTTCAATTTTTGAAAAGGTTAACTATTTATTTAGTTAATTTTTAAAAGCTATTGGGGTTTGATTTGCAAAATTTTTAGGATGAATTGCCCAAATCGTCCCTATACTTTATCACTTTTTTCAACTTTGTACTTGAAAAAAAATCAAATCGTATTGATCCTTGTACAAAAAGTTTTGACGCAATTGTTCCTTCCGTCCAATTTCGTTAGTTTTTTTTCCGTTAGGTCAATGCACATGCGTCATACGTGACATTAGCTAAGGGGTAAAGTAGTCATATTATCCAAAAAAAAGTACAGGAACTAATTTTGGATTTTGTAAAATTTGGGGGTGACAATTGCCAAGTAAACTAATTAATTAATTTGGGGGACTTTGACACATCCACACAATGATATAGCCCCTCTTTTCTTCGATTTCGATTCTCTATCCTCTCTCTCCCATGCTTCTCACCTTTTTTTTTTGTTGCTTCAATCGAAAGAAGAAGCTCGATGAATGAGGCGGCAGCGGTACGTGCTCCCATGGCAGCCTCTATATTTTTTTTTCTTTTCTTCGATTTCCCCATGCGCTCTCTCTCTCTTTCTTCCTCTTTCATTTCTTTTTCTCTTTTTTGTTTCGATCGGAGGAAGAAGAAGCTCAAAGTTATTAAAACCAGATATGTGTGAATTGAATTTACTAAACCCAAATTTGAAAATTGTTCTTTATTAAACTCATATCTGAAACAAACCCAAATTTGAATAAGTAAGAAATTTTTTAATTACAAATTACTTCTTCTTTTTTTACGACAATGGAAGTGGTGGTGGCTTCCATGGTGGAAGAGTAGGGGAGGGGGAGGGGGTTGGGAAATTTACATGCCTGGAGTGTAAAGGTGGGGATTTGAATGAGTAGGAATTTTGTGATCTCATGCGCTAGGAAAATGCCAATGCCTTGAATTCGCTTTGCTATAAATAAGAATAAGATCTAGGCAACTACTGAATATGTGTGCCTGTGAGGGATGAAGGCACTTTGAATCAATGGTATGTTCAGCCAAGTATTGCTAACATTGATGTACTTTATAGAAAATTCTCTATTTAGTATCAGTTGAGTAGCTTTCTTTCCTAGAGTAAGCCGGAAGCCTATCACAATCTCTAACTAAGAAGGATCCGTAGCAGGAGCGCCTATTATGTGAACTCAATAATTTTTTTAATAAACAATAACTTCATTATTATTTGTTTGCCGGCAATTGCGGTGGTGGTGGCAGCCATGGTGGAAGTCTGGAAGAGTAGGGGAGGGGTTAAGAATGGAGAAGAAAGGATTTAAACATTATAATATAGCTAATTACATCATAACCCTTGTAAGTAGTTTAAAAAACAAAACAATCTTGGGTATTTTTGTCTATTTAAAAAAAATGAATACATAGACAAATTTACCCTTGGCCAATATCACGTCAGACACACATGTGTCTATTTTATTTTTTTTATTTTTTTTGGGACGAATTTGAAAAAAATGTAAAGTATAGGGATGATTTGGGTAATTCATCCATTTTTTTAAGTCCTAGTGTACTTGATAGTCTTGATGTACATTTATTTGTGTACTTGATGTACATTTATTTATTTTCTGTTCTTTTTGTTTGTTTATTAAGGCAGTCCCAACTCCCAAGCATGTACACTCAAAATTAATTCTCAAGTTGCCCTCAAGGGTTTAGCTAAATTGGTTAAGAGCTAATAGATTTGAAACATGATTAAGAATTGAATCCTAGCAACCACAGTGTGGGAGTTTCATCCTCTTGTAGGGGTGGCTCCTTGTAGGTACTAGGCACGGGTCCTTCTAACTTCTTAATCGTTGAATCACCGTGATTTTCCCTCTCACATTCTCATGAGGCTGGGATGTAGGGACTCTCGAAGAGAGAGTTTCCCCTTTTGGAACAAAATTAATTCTCAAGTCAAGTAAGACGACAAGTGCAGTAATTCTCTCCTACTAAGTTTTGGAAGTAATTTATTTTTGTTACTTTGGATTTTGTGCGTGTGTAGAACAACATCAAATTAAGTGGGAATTAAAACTAAAATCGTCATATTTTCAACAAAATTAATTTCAACTACCCTAAAGCTTTTCATAATAGTGGGATATGATTTTCGGAGTTCTTAAGGGAGTCTTTTTTCTTTTTCATTTCAGAGTTAAAAACAAGATATTTTATGAACAAAAATAGAAGGAAGGTCAGAAAGATAAACATAAAAGCAAGAAGGAAATGAATTATCTTCTAAATAGAAAAATAAGATGTCGTATTTAATGTAATTACGATATACACTTTACCGTTTTGTATTATAACATAATAGAAATATAATAATAAAAGAACATAAAAGATATACTATAAATGTTTAAAAAATTAATTACCTAATTTCAAGAAAAGTTAATCATGAAATTATATTTGTTAGTAATTGGGCTTGTGGTCCGATTATTTACTTCTGCCCACATAGATTATATTTATATTATTAATGGTTAATTAGTTTCCTAATCCGAAGGGGTTTAGGATTGACCTAACTTAACTTACAAGAAATATGGTTTATTGATAATAATATAAATAGGGCAACTAAAGGGGTAAAACACTAACACAAAAATTAGAAGAACACGTTTTCTAGCAAAGTGGCCGCCCCCTTTCTCTCCTAATTCTATCTCACCAAATACTCACAAAAAGGCTTGGATTTGCGGTATGAACCAGTATTGATATTCGTGCTACGTGATATCAATACGACGAGAGAGACATGGAGGATTCTTGATCGTGACATACGCAGATCGTAGATCAAGCAGAAAGTCTTCCGCTTCGCTCAAAGTTCAAGTTCGTAAAAGGTAAGTCATGATTACTGTGTGATATCGAACTTGTGTGATATATGTATAGATATATCATTCATTGGTATCAGAGCCTATATGCTTGATTGCTCGCATCGTTATGCCATGAATTGCATGTTTTTTATTTTGGGTTTGTTTAAAAGTTTTACCCGATAACGAATCAAATGAGTTTGATTATTTTAAGTGTAAAACAATTTTATTTTCGAGAAAAATTTATATATCTAAGTTCCCTATGATGAGGCGAACAACATACTAAATTCTCGTTGAAATCCATTCGGTATTTTTCAAAATATCGCAAACCCAAGTTTTGTTGAAAATTGTTTTTTCGAAACTTTGCATGTTGTTATGACATGTTTATATTCTGTAAAACCGTGGTTTTATGAACTGTACTTGTAGTACTGCGCGAGGGCTTTCCAATGACATATTATATGCTTAATTAATTTGGACTTAAAATGAACGTTTTACGGCCTCGCAAAGTTGGCTCGCGGATCACGTTCGCGAATCGATTTTTTAAGGGTTAAAAAATTGCCATCCTACAAACTCCACTCTCGGCCTCGATATACGTGTTTTTTGTGGCACTCCTTTCGATGTAAAAAGTACATGACTGGAAAGTACTCGACGAGACGAATCCAACGCCACCCTCCGCGACCTCATCGGAGCAACGGAAGGCGGCGTGTGGAGCCCACTCTCCGACTGGGCGCGTGGGAAGGTAGCGTAAAAGACCAGTCAACTGTTGACTAGTCAATGGTCAAACAGTTGACTGATGACGTGTGTGTCACATCACCTGCCACGTCAATAAGTGGGACTCACTCCAGTGACTCAGTTTTGATGACGTCATCAGTGACGTCAGTCGCCACGTCAGCCCTAGCGTACAGTCAGCGTCCAGTCAGCTTCTCCAGGAAGCCCACACGTGCAAGTAGCACGTGGGGGTGCGTGCGACATCTCCAGAGCTCCGTTTTGGAAACCGCCGGTGCGTCTGGATGTGTTTTGACCTTCTGAGTCCAATGGTGGCTTCTGTTTTGATCAATTCAGCCTGGATATATTTGTTTTTGTTTTTTCATTGTATAAAAACATGTTTTTTGATTTTTTTAAAAAAATTCAAAAATAATATGCAAGGGCTGTTTTGTCATTCTGTTACTGTTAAGGGCTATTTGGGACTATTGTGAATTTTTTTAAAATTCTTTATAAATTTTAAACTATTTTTAAGTCATTTTTCGCATATTTAATTGTCGTTTTGGGTTCTAAAATTACGATTGGGACTATACGAGACCCAATAATTTTATTTTCAGTAGTGAAAATATTTATGTACATGATATGTGTTTGATAGATTTGTTCTATCTTATTTCTTTTGTTTAAATTATCAATTTATGAATATTTTTACGTTGTGCATACTTTGGTTGTGATTACGAGCCTCACGGATTTTCCCTCCTTACGTGTATGATGTAATTATATTTAGTAATTGATTTTTTAGAACAAAAGTGAATCGAAATATATATGCTTATGTCATTTTTTCTTACAATAAGTTGTAGTGAAATGGCTTCTAAGAATGTAATCGCTGACCTTAACAATGATAAGAAATTGTGTTGCTCAAACTATAGTGTTTGGCAAAGAAAAATCACGTGTTTGCTACACGAGCAAGAGGTTCTGGAGAACTTAGATGCCGTGATGACTAAACCAGAAATTGGTAATTCTACCCTAACTCAAAAATCGCAAAGATAAGCTTGTGGCTAAGTGTTATGATACGAGTCGCACAATAAGTGTTGCAACTTATGACCTTGCTCTTGTTTCGCTTTAGGGTACACGCAAGCCATACGGGCAGCGTAAGAAACAAGTTAAAGGAATACAAACTCAGTATCTACCAAAACTAAGTAAGATCACTAATGCATTAGGGGCAAAAAGAATATGGCCAAGCATAGGTGCTACAAATATGATGATACATTGGGTCATTTAGCTCGGAATTGTGATCTTGAGCCCAAGAAGGTATCTCTAAATCCTAACTCTCCACAAGTTTGTGTTTGCTCTCATGTTTTATTAGCCGACTCTCTCCCTTTGTGGATTGTAGACTCGGGCTCCACAAAACATGTGACTAGGGATCGAGGAGGATTTGTAGATTATCGAAAAGTTCCTGCGAGTACAAGAAGAATTTTCATGAGAAATAGTTCGTCTGTTGAAGTCAAAGGAGTTGGCTCATACCAACTTCAATTGCGGAATGGACGCACATTAACTCTTCATGAAGTTTTTTATGCACCTGGAATTCGACATAAGCTATTATTAGTAGTACAATTGCTAGGACATGGATATTCTTTTAATATTAGTGATGATCACTTGGATATTTGTTTTGGTGATGAGATTTTAGGACATAGTTTTTTGTCAGATAATTTCTTTAAATTAAATTTGTTAGATTCCCATAATTCTTCTGTTAATTTTTCTTCTTGTATGGTTTTGATGATTCTAATTCTGAGTTATGGCATGCTAAACTTGGACATATAGGAAAAGATATGATGACTAGATTGGCTAGAGAAGGTCTATTGGGGTCTCTCACCAAAGTTAACCTACCTTTGTGTGAATCTTGTTTGGCAGGAAAAGCTTGCCAAAAGCCTTTTGGTAAGGTAAAAAGAGCCACACATCCATTAGACTTAGTCCATTCAGACATTTGCGGAACAATAAATGTAAAGGCACGTCATGGAGCTTCATACTTTCTCACTTTTATCAATGACTATACACGCTATGGTTATGTTTACCTTATTTCTCACCGCGATGAAGCTCTTAAGTGTTTTGAGCGCTTTCTCGCAGAGGTTGAGAATCAAAAGGATAAAAGCTTTAAAACTTTTAGAACTGACCGGGGCCGTGAATATTTATCTGATCAATTTAAAGAGTTGTATGAGAAAAAAGGAATACGCCAACAGTTGACAATTTCTAAAACTCCGCAAGAAAATGGTATTGCAGAACGTAGGAATCGAACATTGTTAGAAATGGTTAGGTCAATGATGGCACAGGCCAACCTCCCAATTTCGTTTTAGGGGGATGCGCTAATGACTGCCGCCTACATACTTAACTGAGTGTCTTCTAAGTCAGTTCCCACAACCCCTTATGAACTTTGGAAAGGCGAGAAGCCTAAATTGGGGCATCTTCATCCTTGGGGTTGTGCAAGCTATGTCCATAGTACCTCCAATAAGTTTGGAAAACTAGGCCCTCAAGGAAACAAGTGTGTTTTCATAAGGTATTTAGATACCTCAAAGGGTTATGTTATGTACGGTGGAAAACCTAACGTAGGACTGACTGAAACAAAGTCGCGCAATGTTGATTTCATTGAGAATGATTTCCCACATATAGGTAAAGTTAGGAAAGACTTTGAACTTTTTGAGATGGAAGAAAAACATATGACATCTTTTGGCGTAGGTGGGTGTAGGCACCCCAATTTCGTACCTCTGGTATGTGACATGACATAAAATATCAAGACATGTTAAAACATTAACAAATGTCAAGTTACATGGTTGAAAATGCAAAAGGACAAAGCAGGATGCGCAAAAGAGTGAAATGCAGGGTTCAAAACGTCAAAAACAAAGCAAGTTTGAATAGTGCTGGCGCCACCCACACTCAAAGTGGGAGTGGCGCCCAAAGTTAATATGGGTGGCGCCCATTTCCTCCAAACAGTACTATTCCTTTGGTAAAGTGCAATTCCTTCCGCGTTTTGTACAATCGGTTGATGCGCGAAGAAGGAATTTTAATTCCTTCGGTGTCCTCATCCCAGGCTATAAATAGAGCTTCGGGGTTCGCCTTCAGAACACACAATTCATCCGCAAAACTCTCCGCGTCCTCGTTACGCTGAAGAAATAGAGAGCGAAATGAGATAGTGAGTGATCTCCTCAAAGCCTCGAAACCCTACCAAACCTCCTCCAAACACAAAACCAACCGGTCAAAGTGAGCCTTAGCCCCCCAGCTAGGTATCCACCCTATTTCCCCGGTCCAAAAATCATGGAAAGAGCAGTTGCTCTACCCGATTTAAAAGGTCAAATCAATCATAAATAAGCCCTTATTCTGCCCGATTTTCGCCTCCCTCAAGCCAACAACACACACAACAAAAAAAGACTCCCTCTCCCTGAAGGATAGAGCGAGCACACCCTAGGCCATCAGTAGGTAAGTTTTAAGTTTTTATTTGTAAAAGTGTTATTTCCAATCCGGCTCAATGTAGATATATAAGCAGTTGTGCTGTCCGGATGTAGTTAGGAAATAGCACTAAAAAAAGTCATTATTATGGCCAAATATTTTCAAGTATATCTGTAATTATTCGTAAAGAGACAGTTGCAAATCTGTAAATAATGTAGACAATGGATGTATTTGTAGGCAGTTAATGCTTTATTTATCTGTTAAATAAATGTAACAAAAATCATACTTTAGCCAAAAACCGTTTTGAGATCGAAAGGGCGGGTTGGGTGCCTAGCACCTTCCCAACTCGTAACTTAGCCTCCGGACTCATTTTCATTATCTCTGGTTTTCTTTTTTGGTTTTGCTTCATTTCTTCCTCAAAATAAAGATGGCGACTCTAAAACATTTTGGATCCAGTGGGGCCTCGCAACATCTTTCCTTGCACTTTTCTGTTTTCCCTAAAAAATGGAGAATGGAAATGGAAAGGTGATGTATTCCTATGTCCTGGTATCCCCTAAAAAAGGGATAACTTGACGTAGAAAACTCAAAGCACCCATAGTGATCCGAAATAGGCCATAAGGCTATTTTCATAAAATTCATAGTGGGGGCGCCGCAACACTCCTTTCTTGCACTTTCCTGTTTTCCCCTAAAAAAGGGAGAATGGGAATGGAAAGGTGATGCATTCCTATATCCTGATATCCCCTAAAAAAATGGATAACTTGAAATAGAAAACTCAAAGCTCCCATATTGGATCAAAATCCACTAAAGGCAACAGAGGCATATTCAACACGCTACTTTGACAACACTCCTCTCGCACTTTTAATTTCGTCCTCCCCTAAACAAAGGAGGGTGGAATGAGAGCAGTGGATGTCCCCGCATCCGCACGTACGCGCACCCCTATCCAAGGGCACGCGGGGCGCGGGTGCATATTCTCGGAAACCCACAGTGGCGACTCTGCTGGGGAGATCGTTTTTATTTTAAATAAAAATGGAAGGCTAGACTCAGTAACCAAAACTTTTTTTTTCTTTTGTTTCTGGCTAAAGTATGCTTGTTATATTAATTTAAGCACTTGAATATTGCGTTCCTTTAACATCCGTGTCTATATTTGTGGATATGATCCTCCATCTTGCAGCAGCTTCATTTCAATCATTGTTACGGATATACTTCAAAATATTTGTATCTTTTAAAAAAATTGCAAAAAAATAATAATATATATATGCAGTATTTTATGTGCAATAATTTCCGGGCAGCACAACAAAAGGGCCGGGGCTTTATTTTTAATATCGCTTCATTTTCGGCCCTATATATTATTTTATTATGCTTTATTTTCATTCCGCAAAATATACATATATGTATTAATTCTGCCATTTTATTTTGGGGAAATAGGACAAATGTGTAATTAATAGGAATAGATAGATTCCCCACTTTTCTTTCTATTTCTTGAAATGATATGCTTGCTTGTTCGCACTCAAACTAAAAAGTCGAGAAAATCCACAAATAACAGCAAGACATGTCATATCTGTTTTATTTTCTATTTCTATATCTGGAAAAAAAAAAGATTTTAGTGCTTATTAGATACCGCACACACGCGCACATGCATATAAATATATTCCGAACTGTTACCCTACATCATGGCCAGCCTACCCCCTGCATAAGCCAACGGTAGACTGCATATAGATTCTCAGGACACTTCAAAGACCGATCGGTTTTGCATTTTAAATCAAGGGTCAGCCCTTGTCGGAAAAAAAATATGTGTGCAAGTCAAAAAAAAATGTGCATGTCAAAAAAAATATACGCTGGGGCTGATTTATTATTTTCTAATGCTCGACCTAGACTATTTCGAATGGTGGATCCCGAAAAGAGTATAGGCCCTTCGCCTGGGATCAATCCGATCTCGGGGAGTCGAAAAGCAGGTGGAATACGTTGGTCCTATACTCTGGAGAAAGAATCCACTGTTCCAGGAAAAGTCCTGAGACTGTCAAAATTAAGCAGGTGCTTGTCCGGTCAATCTGTAGGGATAATACTAAATAATAAAATATACTAATAAAGGCACGTTGTACTCCAAGCCCAGAAAGCCTTCAGCCAGCCTTCTGATACATTCAAACTCATTTTCCTCAGAAACCTAGCCCGAATTTGGAAAGGCAAAGACAGTACTGGCCGGTTGATATGGGAAACAAGTGCAGAAATCAGATCAGAGGATATCAGAAACAGATCAGACAAAGGCAGAATCAGTTCAAAGGGTACAGATCCAGGCAGTATGGCAACAGAAAGTGAGCAGTCCGCTATAGGTACAGATACAGGGGCTCCGGGGTATGCTCCGACTCCAGCAATGCAGTAGTGGCTAGACCAAAATTTGGGTGCACAGGCTGATCGTATAATGAGCCAAATGGCTAATCTGGTACAAAGCTTAAAATCCAGTGGTGAGGTAATCCCTTCCCCTGCAATCCCCCAAGAAGCATCAACCTCACATATGCCTCCAAACCCAAGTCCTCAGCCAAACACTAACCCACCAAATACGGTCACTTCCTCAAATCCAAATCCTCTACCAAGTCCCTGCTACCCAAATATTAACCATTTCCTACCCTATCCTCCATATCCTTTCCCAAACACCAATATCGCCCAGAATCCAAATGACCTCCTCTTTCCCATCGCTAGTCCACTCTAGAACAGCCCGCATATGAACCCAAAAAGCTATAACCCGCCAGGCCAAGTTACAACCTATCTACCTCCTAATGATCCTGGCTGCCAAACCGAAACCGCCAATAACCTACCTGCCCAAAATCCATATCCAACCCAAAATCATTACCCAGTACCATAGCCAGAAACTAACCCAACCTTTCCTAATCCTACCAGCATATACCAAAAACAAACTCCCCCTCCAACCAAAATAGAGGCTGACATGGAAAAATTGCAAAAAATGATGCTCGAGTTTCTAAACAAAGAAAAATTTTCTACGAAGGCATTAACATTAAAACCCTCAGCCATACTACTTCCAAAATTCAAAATGCCCGACATAGAAAAATTTGATGGGACTGCATGCCCTATATCTCACCTAAAGTCTTATGCTACTGGCATACAATCACGAGGGGCTAGTTTCGAAGCCATGGCCTCCAATTTCCACCTTACCTTGATAGGGGCTGCTAAGCAATGGTTAATGTTAGCAGATGATAGCACCATGGGCACTTGGGACCAAATAGCTGAAGGGTTCCTAGAAAGGTATAAAGATAATACTACCTCCGAAAATAAAAGAGATCTTGAGGCATGCCCCCAAAAAGAAAATGAAACATTTGCAGAATTTGCAGCCAGATGGAAGGGAAAAGTTGCCCAGACTTTGGACAGGCCTGATCCGGCTGAGTCATGCAGAATGTTCATCAAAAACCTCCAGCCCATTTACCTGGAGCACATGCGATATCTCCCCTATAGCAATTTCAAAGAAATAGTGGAGATAGGAGTCCGTATTGATGAAGATATACGCAAAGGATCCCTAGAAATTGGTACACCTCCAAGTTCGTTCTGCCATTCTGGATCAGAGGAAGAATCTACAGAAGGAGTTAATATTATAGAAAAAAAAACCCCGAATGAACAATACAGTGATGTGCCATGGACATATAGGGCAAACAAATCTGCCAATTTTGTTGAAGGAAGTAGTAATACCAACAAGAGTGTCATACGGCCTCACAAAGGAAATAGAAGGCACTTCGATGAATTGAATGCCCCAATGTCACAGATACTACAAGGGTTAACAGCAGAAGGAGTCCTTAAGCCCCTTGAAACTATGAACCTCCAAATCCATTACCTACCAAATGGAGCCGCAACAAGTATTGTGAATACCACCAATCCAGTGGTCATATCACTGACAAATGCTTCTCACTCAGGAATGATATCCAAGACCTTATCGATGATAAAATCATTGAGAAGCCGCACCCATAATTGTTTTTGATAAAAAGTGAAAAAGACCTTAGCATACCTTCTTGTACACCTCGAGAAAGCTTTTTCCTTTAAATCTCCTCTTGTCAAATAAAATCTTCTGGAAACAACTTTTTTCAAATTCAGCGTCACTTTTCATAGATTCTAGGATCTTTATTGTTTCTTTCGGTACCACTAACAATTTTGCAGGGGCTGAAAAATGAATTTTTTAACTAATATCATTTACTCTCCTGAGAAGACTGCCCCGAGGTACGTAATCGATACATCTCATTTCAAAGATTAAAAAAAACAAAAAAAAGGAATTCGTTCTCTAAACAAAAAAAGTCTCTATTCTTTCAAATTCAAAAAAAATATATATATATATATATATATATAGATTAGCAAAATGAAAATTTTTCTGCCAGAGTTGAACTACGATGACCTGAGCCTCGAAATGAGGAACGTAGGCAGCCTCCGGGTTCGGTCAAATGCTTAGATTTATTCTTCAAAAAAAAACAAAAAAAGAGGTTTTTCTATGTGTTTTCTTTTGTTTCTCAAAACATGGAAAGACAAGAAACCCCCTCACCACTATTCTTAATCTCCAAATGCATCTTCCCTCTTAACTTCTCATAAATGCATCACCAGTTGATAAGTGCATCATTCATTCTTGATTTCAAAAAAAAAAAAGAAGTAAATCCTACTTTGAGATGTCAAGGTCTACCACTAAAAAAAATGAATTACAAAAAAAAAAGACCGATAGGGAGCCGGGAAAGAAAGGAAAGTTCGAAAAGCCAAGAAGCCAAAAAGACAGGAAATCCAAAAAGGCCGACTCAAGGATCATACACAACACTTAAGGACTAGGGGCTTTCAAACCCAGAGGTATCTCTTTTGCCCATATTGATGCCTACGGCCCATCCTTGCAGAGTATGCTCACTAGTCCATTTGGTCTCCGTTCTTTCAAAAGTCCAATCGAGTCCTCAGATCGAGCTTTCCAAAGGTATCCATCTCTATATTCGAGTCTAGTAAAACTCTTGCTTCTCCTATATTAGCTTGTCGAGTCTTCTTCTTGATCTCTGAGCACCACCTATCGCCAAAAATATCTATATATATATATATATATATATATATATATATATATATAAAGAATTATGAATCAACTCATGTAAAAACATGATAAAACTACACGGGTTGATAATGAGTCATTTCGCAATATGGACCCACAAACCATTAAAAAAAATTGTTCGATGAAGCAACCTTCTGTCTTGGTAAAAGGTCATCTTCGACCCATTGCGACCGAGCTATTAAATGGCACACTAGGGGCTTCCAACCATACACCAAACCTCTTCCAAATACCTGAACAAATCCACCACATACCAAAGCCTAACCATCTCTAAGAGCCAGCTTCTCAAAACTGGGGCTGCTCCACCCTTATATATATCCACCAAGAGTGACAACCTTTTTTATCCCAAGAAAGAGAAGGCATATATCTCTTCAAAGCACTCTCCAAAATTGCTCCGAGAGGTCAACAAAAAAAAAGCCTCTCTTGAGAGATTTCCTCAAAATTTATCTCTCGCAAAAAAAAAGAGAGAAAAAGAAAAAAAAAACCTCTCCTGAGCAATTTCTTCAAAATATTTCTCTCGCAACAAAAGAAAAATATCAATCACTCTCAGACCACCCCATAACCCACAACCAAAGCCAAAAGCCAATCTCCCAACCATACCTACAACCAGGCCTAGAAGCCAAATTCTCATCCAAAACCCATAGCTTAAAAGGCCAGCCAACGATCGCTTTGCGATCGCTTTTTCAAGAAAATAATAATAATAATAATAAACAAATCCACAGCCCAAAATCCCTTTGAGCAAAAGGCCAATCAAATCCTCAACCCTGAAGCAAATCTATCCCAAATACTTAAACACTATACCCTAACCTAGTTGCCACCTATAGCTCTGTTTCAATCGGTTGTAACGTGATCTGGGGTCCAGGATAGAACTCCTTGCTAAAGACACATGAAATTATCAAAAGATAAATGTTAAGTAGGGTCCATGAAACTCATGATACTTGGTGATAAACTCTGGATCATGACTCTTCTTTTTGTCCATTAAAGTCATCCTCTTTCTCTGAGCATACTCATTTCTATCTCCCACAAAAGTCTCTCCAAATCGAGTCTGTCTGGGGTTGTCCCTAGTTTATTTCTCCAGGAACATTCCCGTCATGCAAAATTTGGTTGATCAAATTCATCCTGGGGCTTCTCCCACCAAACTCATGGGATACATAAAGACTCATCATCTCCAGAAGCAGCTGTCATTTCCATCTCTGATTGAAGAAACGAAGAAACTACAAAGGCATGATCCTTCGAAAACAAGCGGCTTATCTTCGCATGCATTGAAAGACTGACTCCCTATAAGGTAAAAGCTCGCTAGGTTGAAAACCCGAAAGGGCGGCCTAGGCAAAAGTTAGAGCACAAAAAAAAAACACAAAAAAAAAAAAAAAGCAAAGCAAAGAAAAAAAAAAGGGGGTGGCCCCTCTGAGGCATCGATTAGTAGGATTTACTAATCTTCTGATTGAATTCCTTTCTTGAATGATGCACTAGTCAAAAGACCAAAAAAGCAACCCTAAACTTCACTCACCTTCATCTCAAATATCACCATCAACTCCTATATTCATAACTCTTCAAAGCCAACCAGAAGCCACATCTCAAGCTCTTATATTACATTTCCATCACCTTGCCTTATCTTGTCTTAACATGTTTAAGAAACGGATGATACACATACACATTCAAAAGTCCTTTTTCTAAGAAAAAGAAAAATTGCATTCGCATGCTTGCATCTTTTGTTTGCATCCTTTTACTGCATCTTATCAGGTCTTCTGCCGCATCGGCCTATAAATGTTCAGCCGACATCTCGCCAAGGATCACCTCCCAAAGATCCTCAGCAGCATCATCAAAAGCTACACAAGCCGATCATCGACAGCATTCTGCCACAACACTTCATAAATCATCGCTTCTCCTATGCTGGGATAAGCATTTTCAAAAAAAAATTATCGCTTCTCCTATGCTGGGATAAGCATTTTCAAAAAAAAAAAATCATCGCTTCTCCTATGCTAGGATAAGCATTTTCAAAAAAAAAAATCATCGCTTCTCCTATGCTGGGATAAACATTTAAAAAAAATCATCGCTTCTCCTATGCTGGGATAAGCATTTTCAAAAAAAATATCACCGCTTTCCCTATGCTGGGGAAAACCCATTTTCAAAAAGCTCCAAAGCTTTCCCTATGCTGGGGAAAGCCCATTTTCAAAAAGCTCCAAAGCTTTCACTATCCTGGGGAAAGCCCATTTTCAAAAAGCTCCAAAGCTTTCCCTATGCTGGGGAAAGCTCATTTTCAAAAGCTCCAAAGCTTTCCCTATGCTGGGAAAAGCCCATTTTCAAAAAGCTCAAATGCTTTCCTATGCTTGGGAAAGCCCATTTTCAAAAACTTCAAAGCTTTCCTTATGCTAGGGAAAACCCATTTCAAAAAGCTCCAAAGCTTTCCCTATACTGGGGAAAGCCCATTTTCAAAAAGCTCAAAAGCTTTCCCTATGCTGGGGAAAGCCCATTTTCAAAAAGCTCCAAAGCTTTTCCTATGCTGGGGAAAGCCCATTTTCAAAAAGCTCCAAAGGTTTCCCTATGTTGGGGAAAGCCCATTTTCAAAAGCTCCAAAGCTTTCCCTATGTTGGGGAAAGCTCATTTTCAAAAGCCCCAAAGCTTTCACTATGCTGGGGAAAGCCCATTTTCAAAAGTTCCAAAGCTTTCCCTATGCTGGGGAAAACCCATTTTCAAAAGCTCAAAGCTTTCCCTATGCTAGGGAAAGCTTATTTTCAAAAAGCTCCAAAGCTTTCCCTATGCTGGGGAAAGCTCATTTTCAAAAAAGAGCTCCAAAGCTTTCCCTATGTTGGGGAAAGCATGTTTTAAAAATAAATAAATAAATAAATAAAAGAGCTTCCATCACTTTCCTTATGCTGGGAAAAGCTTGTTTTAAAAAAAATGTTCCATCGCTTTCCCTATGCTGGGGAAAACGCATCCGAGGTCCCACCAGTTTTGCCTATGCTGGGCGAAACGCACCATCCATCCCACCTGGTTGTTGTATGTTTGCTTGAGGCCGAACTACGTTTGGTCTGATTTCATTTATTAAGTAATACGTAGGCAGCCTACATTAGTAGGTCCGACCATCAGAGCATTTAACTTGCATATCTGCTTAAAAAGTATGATAACCTGCTATAACTGACTAAAAATGTCTAGGATATGGAGGTTTGGTTCACATTATAAACTTTCGCATTATAACTTCTACCTGTTGTATCTCTCCCCCCGTATTAAATTGCGCAAAATTGGAGAGTCTATTTCTTATCAACGATGTTCGTCTACTTAGTAAGCCGCGGGTTACCCGTAGACTCCATCGTTGAGGGGCTTTGTAGACACCCCAATTTCGTACCCCTGGTATGTGACATGACATAAAATATCAAGACCTGTTAAAACATTAACAAATGTCAAGTTACAGGGTTGAAAATGCAAAAGGACAAAGCAGGATGCGCAAAAGAGTGAAATGCAGGGTTCAAAACGTCAAAAACAAAGCAAGTTTGAATAGTGCTGGCGCCACCCACACTCAAAGTGGGAGTGGCGCCCAAAGTTAATATGGGTGGCACCCATTTCCTCCAAACAGTACTATTCCTTTGCCGTAAAGTGCAATTCCTTCCGCGTTTTGTACAATCGGTCGATGCGCGAAGAAGGAATTTTAATTCCTTCGATGTCCTCATCACAGGCTATAAATAGAGCTTCGGGGTTCGCCTTCAGAACACACAATTCATCCGCAAAACTCTCCGCATCCTCGTTACGCTGAAGAAATAGAGAGCGAAGTGAGATAGTGAGTGATCTCCTCAAAGCCTCGAAACCCTACCAAACCTCCTCCAAACACAAAACCAACCAGTCAAAGTGAGCCTTAGCCCCCCCAGCTAGGTATCCACCATATTTCCCCGGTTCAAAAATCGTGGAAAGAGCAGTTGCTCTACCCGATTTAAAAGGTCAAATCAGTCAGAAATAACACTAAAAAGAGCCATTATTATGGCCCAATATTTTCAAGTATATCTGTAATTATTCGTAAAGAGACAGTTGCAAGTTTGTAAATAATGTAGACAATGGATGTATTTGTAGGCAGTTAATGCTTTATTTATCTGTTAAATAAATATAACAAAAAGCATACTTGAGCCAAAAACCGTTTTGAGACCGAAAGGGCGAGTTGGGTGCCTAGCACCTTCCCAACTCGTAACTTAGCCTCCGGACCCGTTTTCATTATCTCTGGTTTTCCTTTTTGGTTTTGCTTTATTTCTTCCTCAAAATAAAGATGGCGACTCTAAAACATTTTGTATCCAGTAGGGCCTCGCAACATCTTTCCTTGCACTTTTCTGTTTTCCCCTAAAAAATGGATAATGGAAATGGAAAGGTGATGTATTCATATGTCCTGGTATCCCCTAAAAAAGGGATAACTTGATGTAGAAAACCCAAAGCACCCATAGTGATCCGAAATAGGCCATAAGGCTATTTTCATAAAATCCATAGTGGGGGAGCCGCAACACTCCTTTCTTGCACTTTCATGTTTTCCCTAAAAAATGGAGAATGGGAATGGAAGGGTGATGCATTCCTATATCCTGGTATCCCCTAAAAAAAGGGATAAATTGACATAAAAACCCAAAGCTCCCATATTGGATCAAAATCCACTAAAGGCAACCGAGGCGTATTCAACACGCTATTTTGACAGCACTCCTCTCGCACTTTTAATTTCGTCCTCCCCTAAACAAGGGAGGGTGGAATGAGAGCAATGGATGTCCCCGCATCCGCACATTCGCACACCCCTATCCAAGGGCACGCGGGGCGCGGGTGCACTGTCCCGGGAACCCACAGTGGGGAATCATCTCAACCTAATTCTACGGTACAACATGAGGATGAGCCTATGGAAGTCGCCAATAAGAGCCAAGGTGATCTTCATCCGAGTGGGAGTTCTGATTCTAGTAGGAGTCTGATACTAGAGCGAAAAAGTAAACGTGGAAATATGCCTCGTCGTCGATTCGCGATCGAAGAGGAATCTTTCCTAACTACTTCTTATAATTCTAGTGAGCCTACATCGTTCAAAGGAACTCGATCTTTCTTTACCTACAAACAATGAATGGATGATTGCAATGGAAGATGAAATTTCCTCTATGAAAAAGAATCAGGTTTGGGAAT
This sequence comes from Codonopsis lanceolata, assembly GCA_013146195.2. Taxonomy (NCBI): domain Eukaryota; kingdom Viridiplantae; phylum Streptophyta; class Magnoliopsida; order Asterales; family Campanulaceae; genus Codonopsis; species Codonopsis lanceolata. The sequence goes on along the minus strand of CM028378.1, from coordinate 148,177,919 downwards.
TAGTTGATCTTCCGCAAGGTCGCAAGACTATTGGAAATAAATGGGTTTTCAAAATCAAACGAAAGGCAGATGGATTAATTGAGAAATATAAGGCACGTCTTGTGGCGAAAGGCTTTACCCAAAGAGAGGGTTTAGACTATGAGGAGACATTATCCCATGTGGTGATATTTTCCTCTGTTCGCCTAATCCTAGCGATAGTAGCACACATGGATCTAGAACTTTATCAGATAGATGTTAAAACTACTTTTCTCAATGGAGAATTAGATGAAGAGATCTAGATGACTCAACCAGAGGGTTTTGAAGTTAAAGGACAAGAACGCAAAGTGTGCTGACTCAAACGTTCCATCTATGGTCTCAAACAATCATCTAGACAGTGGTACATTCGCGTTCATCAAGCGATAACCTCAATTGGCATTGTGATTATTGAGGAAGACCACTGTGTGTATGTTAAACGATCCAAGAAAAATATCTTGATTCTGTCATTATATGTTGATGACATCCTACTAGCTGGGAATGATATGGAGATGATAAATGCCACTAAAGAGTGCCTATCTGCGCTTTTCGATATGACAGACTTTGGTGAAGCAAGCTATGTGCTTGGAGTAAAAGTTATTAGGGATCGTTCGAAAAGATTTCTCGGTTTGTCTCAAGAGACTTACATTAAGAAAGTTATCGAACGATTTGGTATGACTAACTCAAAACCCGTTGTCACTCTAATTGAAAAAGGATGTGTCCTTAGTATAAACCAATGTCCTAAGAATGAAGAAGAGAAGAAGAGAATGTCTACGACTCCATATGCGAATGCGGTAGGAAGCCTGATGTATGCTATGGTGTGTACTCGGCCTGACCTATGCTTTGTAGTTGGGATGTTGAGTCGATTCCAAAGTAATCCTGGACCTCAACACTGGATGGCAGTGAAGAGGGTTCTGCGTTACTTGGTGGGAACCACAAATTTAACCATATGTTACCAATGTGAGGAAAGAGGCTCAGGAAAAAAAAAAAGGGTCATGTGTCCATCTAATTCATCAATTTCCAATTTTTCAAATTCTTCATCTTCATCCAACGACAGTAGCACTGAACATCCTCATGTTGATTCCATGTCAATCACCGAGACAAAAGAACGTAGCTTCTACAACACAAGAGGGCTCGAAATGCAGGTGGATGCATCTGCTAGATCAGAAAAGAATAATGTTAAGACTAGTACTACTATAAAAAGTAGCCAATAAGAGATATCGATGGACGAAATATGGAAGGATATAACATTATTAGAAGAAGATGGCGACATACGAGGTAATATTGTAACTTGAAAACTTGTATCCTATAATTCTGAATTTGGGCCAAATATATATATAGAATATATATTCAACCTCATGACATGCTAGATTGAGGGATTATATTGTTGGTATAAAGTATCTTCCAATTGTAGGTGTTCTCCATCGTAATATTGATTACATGCTAGCGTCGGAGGCTACGATGCCTAAATTGTGGTCGTCGTCAGAACTTACGATGCCTAAATTACGGGTGTCGGGACTTATGATGTCTAAATTACGGAAACTTACGATGCGAAAATGAAGGCAACTTACGACGGGAATGAAGGCCATAGTTACGCGGGAATGAGGGCAAGCAAATCTAATTTGTGCATCATTGCCTCCAATGTGGGCGTCGAAGACTCCGATGTGGGCATCGTACCCCCAAAAATCAAACCTAGTTGAAAGACAAAATGTGATGATGAAAGGATGACAAGTTCTGATTAAGTCTTGCTTTGTGGAGTATTGAGTAGGACTTCAACGAAGGTCTAAAAGAGAAAGTCAAATATTGTGTAGTCTTCTACAATGCAGGAACCATCTGGGTTTACTATTTTTTTTTTCACCTAACTTTTAGATTGTAAATATTGTATTGTCTTCTTCACCAGCAATCAAGTCCGGCAATCCAGTTCGGGAACCTCTCCAAATAACTTACAGTATCAACTTTGTTGAGGAAAGAAAAAGAAATTGGTTAGTTGTAATATACAGTAGAGAGAGAAAGTGAATAAATGCAGTAGAAGTTTTATTGAAGAATGTTAAAGGGAAAAGAAAGAGATGGGGATCTCATGATTTCAATGGAAGAAACAAAGGATGAATGTGAGTATTGGAGAGAGAAAGTGAGAGGAGGAAGAGGGGAAACTGGCTTGGCTGTGGAGAGTCGTCGGATCTAAACATGGGGTTGGTGTTTAGATCTGTGTTGGCAGCGGCTTCGGTAGGAGGAAGGTATATAGAAGCGGAAGGTTGGTGGTTTAGGGTTAGAAGGTTGCCAAGGTAAGGGAGGGGTCAGCGTTGGCAACGACTTTAGTGGGAAGGTTAATAGAGGCAGAAGGTTGGTGGCAATAGGTGCTAAAGGAGAGGCGGCTGAAAAGGGCCTCGGCGAGCTCGTAAGAGCTTGGTTTGCCGAGGTATCCTTTGGTTGCTCAAAGGGGGGAACCGACTTGATCTAAACGTAGGGTTGGTGGTCAGATCTTGGTTAGCGGCGGCTATGGTGAGAGGAAGTTTTAGGGTTGCGGAATGTGGTGGTGGTTTTAGTTTTAAGAGCGAAGCTCTAATACCATGTAGAAACTGATAAAGTTTAGGAATAATGGCATAGCTTTTCTATTAATAAGGTAAACATATTTATAGGGTTACAATACTTGCTACACAAGTTTAACCTAGATAATCTAAATACAAGAGGGATTAGGAAACATAAATACAAGAGGGATTAGGAAAACTAAATACAAGTAAATTAGGAAAGTATAAACTAAAGATAATTATAATATATTACAAATATATTATATTCTTTTATAATCATTGGGTGTATAAGAAGTTTAAAGATAGAGAAACTTGAACAGAATTTAAGGTTGCTCAATCTCTTGTCCTACATACAGCCCCACAATCCTCTCGGCTATCTTGAGACAATAATCATTTATATTTCAACAACTACACAGATTATTAACGACGGAAAAATCTCTTTTCCAACTAGTTACCTACCCAATTAACTAGGTTCCACAACTTTTAAAAGTACACAAAGAAGGTGTAGCTTCCTATATTGGGCTTTGTTGATATAGGAGATTGTTGATGCATGGAGTGATCTTGATCTAGTTGGGATGATTGAAGCCAAAATAATTTTAACATGTCAAAGTGGCATTCATCCAATATTGGGGTGTAGTTCGCATTGGAGGTGGGCATTGAGTCATTCATCTTTTCTCTCAAGAGGTTGATCTAAAAAAACTTGTTTTCAAAAAGTTAAGTTATGTTACCAACTGTTAGTTTTTTAGGGCTCAATATAGGCTAGACAGGGGGGGTGAATAGCTTAAATCCAAATAAAAATTCAATCAAAGTTTTAACATCAGCACCGCAGCTTTAAAAAAAGTGTTACGTCCACTACCAAGATGAGAGGTGAAGAGGATACTACCAAGTGCTACATCCACTAAAAAGTTTTTTTCCATTCCCAAGGAGATACTTCAATGCAGCTTTTAATGTGCACTAATTTTACCAGTAGAACCTATTACAAGGATCTCTTGTAGATCGTGTACAAAAGTATTTTTGAACAAGTGTTTATGGTGAGATAAATTATTTGTCAAATAGATTTAATCACTCTTGTGTGTGCTGAAAATAAAATAGATCAAATACAATTAAGAGCAAGAAGGAATAGAATCCAAATGTTGTTGTTCTTCTAGGTATTAAATGTTGGATTGGTTGTTTGATCTCTTGAACGCACTTAGAGAATAATAGTGTGAGTTGTTGGAAGGTGAATGAGATACTTCAATGCAACAAGTATTGAATTTTATACTCGTGAGAGATCTAGAAAGCCATTAAAAAGAAATCTTTTGTTGATGTGAAATCCTTCAAGCATTAAATGCATTTTGAATGCATTAAATGCATTGAACTGTTGGTGAATTATTCCATTTGTTTCGTATAGTCTTCCGCATAGAGACAAGTTTTAGAAAGACAAACTTTGCCAAGAATGACAACTTTGAAGAAGTCAAACATCGAGGTTTCTTGAAGAAATGACTTTGTTGTGGTATCGGCATCCTCGCGTGAGCTCGTCAGCAATCTTAGATGAAGCTTGGTGAAACTAAGGACATCATTCTTCTAAGTCAGCTGGTTTGCAAGTGGTCAGTAATTGCTGATAAGCATTTTAACAAAAATCCATTCTATTACAAAGCTCAGTCCTAAAGAGTATTGCCACACTAACTAATACGCAATGCATTTAGCCTATTCTACTAAGAAGAAAATTGGCCACAAGCAAATCTAAACAAGTAAATATATCTAACAATTGAGTAATAAGATTGATTCTTGGCTTCCACTGCACAAGAACGTACAAAAACATTTGAATTTTTGGTGGGATAATATTATGGTCGGTTTGGATTTTTATTGTTTTTTCCCTAAAATATTTTGCAAGAGAATACTGAGGTTAGGTCTCGAGCCCCATACAAGAAATATCTAGACGTATTTCAATTTTTAACGGATTTGGTAGGAAAATACTCTAGTGCAAAGGCACAAGGGAGCTTGATTGCTTGACTCACCTGTCCAGCATGGTTGAAAGCGAACCTTAGTGATCCCACATGCTAAGTGGAAGGGCCACGACCTCAATTTTATTACTATATACATACATATACATAAGTTAGTGTGTGTGTAAATAAGCTTTATTTTCACCCAGGAGAAAGGCTATAACTAATAATGCACTATTTAAAATGCATTTAATGACTAAGTTAAAGAATGAGTACTCTTGAAGAACATTTAACCCTTCAAGAAGATTTGGTAATATGATTGCATACTACTGGTAGAATGAAAGAGTAATGCTAGAGTCACTCATGAGCATTCAAATTTATGCACCAAATGATGTGGTTTTCAATGTGTCATCTTATTTGGCATTTTATGGACTCCACTATAAGTTAAAAAGTTATGTTAACAATATGACACATAAGATGTCACATCATTTGGTACCTAAAATTGAAGTGTTATTAAAGTGATCCTAGCATTACCCAGAATGAAATAGATTGAAATGCATTCTTCGTTCTACTATTTTTTTCCCAACAAAGAGAAGATAGATCCCAAAAAACATCACTCAGCCATGCAAAATTATTAAATGGAAATTCTCGCATAGCATTTCAGATCATCTCAATTGAGATTTAATACTATATGGTATTTTCAAATTTCAGCATACAAATTTATTCATGAACTTATATATAGTCTTCATTTCATATTGTTTGATGATGTAAAGATGTGTGATTGGCGAGAAGAAGTTGTTGCTGCCGCCGCACCAGTATATCGGTACTTACGATCAGTCACATTGTGGTGCTTACGATCATTCATGCTTCTAACATTACTATTCACAATCAAAAGAGATCAAGAAATGGACAACACAATGGAAAGGAAAATAAAATTAGATATGGATCGAACGCATAAGAAAATTAAACTAAACGAAGAAGAATATGAAATTTTGATTGAATGAAAGAGGGTACCAATTTGACGGAGCCCATCCAATCATCGTTCTATCAAGATCATAAATCATCAATCTATTATGAAAGAAGGTTCCTAGAGTAATTTTAAAGATAAGGGTAAATAGTTAGTTACACACACACACACACACACACACACACACACATATATATATATATATATATATATATATATATATATATATATATAATAACTAATGAATCTAAGTATAGTAATTTCCCATCAAAAAATATATTGCTAGAAATAGGAACTCTTAGTGTTAGGTCATTCCTTGTAAACACAAATATGATTATACAATTATCATTATGCCTTGAATTGATTCACAAGTTCAAATAAATTTTGAATATTGTCTTGGAATTTGCAAATAATGAATAGTTGGTCATGCCTTGGAAATACAAATGTTATTATACAATTATCATGAGTTGCTTGATAAATGATCCAAATAAATAAATTAAATAATAAAAACAATATGTTAATACTTCAAATGTGAAGTTAAAAATTGCAATTTCAAAAAAAAAAAAAACATATCAATTGAGTTATTTTCTTAACACATGTTGATTAGAAAATTTATGAATTTTTTCTGTGACTAATACATAATAAGAAAAAACCAAATTTGAAATTATATTCATGAAATTAAACATCTAATTACATAAAAAGTGTATGTTGGTTCACTTATTAATTAGAAATCTATCTTTTTTGTGTTACGAATAATGGTAATGCTTTCTTTTTTTATTCCTTCCAAAAAAATTATCCCACTTCTAAACTTTTATGTTTTCGAAATTTTTTTGCCAGTTTAATTACCTTTACTTTTTCTTCATACTTCAATTATAATCACATGCACAAGGGTTTTGATGAAAACCATAAAATTAATTATATTTAAGTAGTTTTCTCCAACATTATTTTTTCTATATTCTTGTAATTTTTTTAATCTTCCTAGTTTTGCTTGATTTTAATTTAATTAAAAAATATATTGTTCGTGCATTTAACACACATGTGTAAAACTAGTTACGTGTTATTGTATGAGTAATAAATTGGGTTAATTGAATTTTAATATCCATTGCCGACACTTTTTTGCAATTTAGGGTCCTTGATTTTAATTTTAGCAATTAAGGTTTAATGTTCATGTTCCATATCAATTGGGGGTCTATCAAAACATAAGTTAAATTTGAGCATAAAGTTGGTCTTTCTTCGATTTATAATGAAACTAATTAACAATTGTCATCCGTAAAACTTACTATTTAAAGAGCTGATTGACTCTCGAGTTATAGTTGAGGCAGTGTACACAGACCCGACCAAATTCAAGGAGCCTAATTTTATAGAATTATGTACACCAGTTTTATATAGTTATATTATATGTAATGTAATCAAAAATTTCCCATTGTCTTGTGGTCGAATCGATAAGGTGTAGCTATGATATCGAGGCCTGGGGTTCAATATACGTAACCACACTATTATTATATTTTATTAGTTTTAGGTCTAAACTTATCTAACCTTCATTTTATTTTGGGTACGTTAAATTTATTTTATCATAAATATTATGTTAGTTGACAATCAAATCTTTTTATCAAGGTCATAAAAAAAATAAAATTGTTTAAGTTAAAATAAAAGTGCAATTAAAATGACCCGTGAGTATAAAATATCAATATTTCAACCAAAATCAAGTTTTATTGTTATTTGACTATCATTTTTACAGTTTATGTTTCTTTAATTTTTGGCTTCATTAGTTGATTGTGTTTCCTTAAAACTTAAATTTGTAGTGCAAAAACATGTATCAAGAAAATATTCATCAGGAGGTCGATTTTTTTTTTTTAATTTCGTATGTTGTTTGGATTAATTTATTCTCGTCCACTTTGTTGTTTGGATTAATTTATTCTCGTCCACTTAATGCCTAAATCCTTCAAACAATTCAATGGATATGAAACTCAAGTATTAGACCTAAGTTGCTAAAATTAATAACTATTGTAACTAAAACTAAAAGAGCTCATTTCAATTTTGCGCAGCCAAGTATAAAAACTCAAAAAAAAAATTATAGTAATTATTTTTTTCTCTTACCTCCAATTAGATTCATTTCTCCCAATCTGATAGTTGCACTATCTAAAATTGCGAAGCAGACTTTTCCACTAGTCTGAAAGAGAATTCAAGAATTCAATATATAATAGCATAAATAAAAATATTCTAGATATGGTTCGATATGCATGCATAATTAATTAATTACCCTCACAACAAGATAATTGTATGGCTGCAATTCAAATTGCACGTTCTGGGCTGCCGGAAAAAATAGGGTCATAGTTTTGAAGTAAGCTGCTACTTGGTCGACTGATCCTATTGGTCGTGAGCTACTCCAACAGATGGGGAAGAATGGGTCTTGATGCTGTGTTAGCGGCGATCCAACTAAACTTGCCGTTACCTATTAATTTTGAGCAAATAGAATAAACCAGCTAGTTATGGAACAAATTAATAAAGATATAGTACTAGCTAGGTTAAGCATGTGAGAGTGTGTGTGTCTCACAAGTCGAATCATTTCATGAAGAGCACTTGTCTTGAAATATGAGTAGGTAGAACCAGAGTCGAAAACTATTTCAAGATTCGTCACGGTCGTATGTGTCACGTCGAAAACAAGATTGGCCAGTCCCGGAGAGTAGGCCCTTCGGTCACGAAGAGTAACCATTGGAGCCCAGGTGATTGCGTGTGGAAGGACTTGTCCAGCTCCCATGAAGAAATATCCACCCCTTTTACGAGAAATACAATGTCCAAAAACCCGTCGAACTATACCCTTATTTACTAGCTGCTCTAAAATGGTTATGGGGTTATTCCTGGATAGCCCAAGTACTCCATCAAATGGAAGACGCGTATTCGTAGTGCCGGGAGGACGATTATCAAATCCACACCTTCATTTCATACAAGTAGTAATAGTTATTATAACATTCTGAAATTCTGATTCGTAGGATTAAGTACTTCCATTTATTTTTGTCAATAAGGCCGATAGGTAGATTAGTTAAGTACGAACCCAATTTGGATGGTGGGAGGTAGGAGAGAGCGGTTAACGTTTTTAAAGGGGAGATTCAAGGAGTCTAAGATCATCTTTCCCTTTGTGTAACCTCCATCAACATATTCCTTTACGTAGTGGCATATATCAGTAGTGTGGTTGCACGGATGTTCACTAGGATGTACTACATTATGGCAAAGTGGGTCGCCACAAAAGACGGTATTACGTGCTGGGGGATTGTATGGTGGATGAGGATACTGCAACACCCACACAGAGTAAATAACAGTTAGAAAAGACAATGTGAAATCAATGAAAGAATTGGGAAAAACAAATACTCCTACTAGAAACATACTTGATAACCTGATCTCTGTTGACAGTTGACCCAAGTAAGATCACTGCCAGTGTCTATAATAAAATAGAATTTTTGGGCACGTTGTCCAAGTTTTAGCGTTACAAGGTAGCACCTGCCGTTTATTCACAATTTATAATATACATGATCAAACAACTCAATAATACACACACACACGCTTATTCATATATTGTGATTGGTAATTAAGAGTATTAATGTATATATATGTACTACTTAAATTCAAACGGCAAAAGAAAGGAGTAGTAGAACTTATCTTCTGTTCATATACTGAAACAAGTATATGTAGAAATTGAAAGAGCAACTGAATGTTTTTGAATTTTGAAATAGGAAACTTAATACTAAATAGGGGAGATATATGTGTGTGTGTGTGTGCGCGCGAGAAATGCTTTAAAAAACAACCCTTCGGCAATACTTCCGGTAAGGTCCATGACGGCGACTGCCGAAAGTTGATCCAGGGTTACAAATCTAGAGCTATTGTTTCCAGCAAAATGGTGATTAGTATTATTAGCAAGTGATGAAGAAGCATATGAGTAGTTCATGAATGTTGTTGTATAGAGCAGAACAAACAACACTAGTTGCAGCAACATGAATTGGTTTGTGCCTCGACTCATTTTCGAAGAAATGGGGGGTCTGTCTTTTGGTTTTATCATTACCTGCTTCATTCATATTCATATATATAGACTGGCCTGGACTGGGCAAACCAAAACTTCGACCACGTGCATGGCAATTGTCAAAGGCCCATGAGTCAGTTGATCTAGTAACTGTTTATTGGCCATTTATTATGTAAATATGTAATTCAATTTTGAAGATCCAGTAGTTTTGATGTGTCATAGGATCATGATTGTATCAATCAGTTGGGATTATTCAGATAATCTATAAATTACTGTGCAGATGCTTGTAATATCTGGTTATATTGTAGGCCAGTATAATGTATTTTTTAGGAAAAATTGCGGGCCGGTATACTTTTTAAAGTATTGATTCGCTTTATTATCGTGTTTTTTTAATTGAAAATGGACACTTTTGAGAGCGAAATGACTGCAAAAACCCTTAATGAGCATAAACCGCGCTAGAAAAATGCACCGCGATTCAAAAAAATTATGAACCGCGATTCAATTTGTTTTGAAAATGCACCGCGATATAAAATTATAAATAATCAGACTACGTCATCTACCTTCTTATTTCATCTCATTTGTCGTAAGTCTTCTTCTTCCTCCTCATCCGCCTTCGTTTCTACTGAAAAATCTCAACACATAATAGATTCATTACAGTTTCGTGATTCATAAATTTAAAAAAAAAAGTGTTTACCTTTCGGGGGCATTACCCCTGAACCCCCACAAAGGGGCGCTCCCCCCTCGACCCCCGCAACCTGACCGGGCAAGTCGATCCCTATTTCGTTCCGCAACAATGTTGATTTTTGAATTCAAAGTGTGTTGCCGGAGCTATTGAAGGAGACGAAGGCATTTTCAGAACAATATTTCGAAAAGTGGTCTTTTGCGGTTAAAAAAAAAACGATGAACTTTTGGGGTTATAAACTAAGAAAAATGGATCTGCTAGAACTTTACCCTATTTTTTATTAGGTAAAAACTTGGGTAAAACGGTATTATGGATATTTTTTGTAACACGGATCCTCTTTATCTGACTCACCTTGTTTTGATAAGTTAAGTTGTTAGAGACTAGGGTCTAATCTTACGAATTAAGATCCGTAAGATGGTTTTACAAAAGACTTACTCCCTCCGTCCCTAAATAATCGTCCTAGTTGACCCGGCGCACAGTTTAAGAAAAAACAATTGACTTGATTATTTATATTGGTTTGATGTGTAGTTTCTTTTAAAGCCCATGTGTATTTGGCTCATAATTAAAGTAGAGTGAAAAACTAAGGGTAAAGTAGTAAAAGTGATGTTCTAAAAAGGTAAGTTTCAAACTTGACAATTATTTTGGGATGGACGAAAAAGGAAAGGAGGACGATAATTTAGGGACGGAGAGAGTACTTTTTTATGGACTAATTGCAAAAAAAAAAACCCCTGACCTATTTTAGTTTTTTTTTTCTTTTTTAAACCATGTGTTGTTGTTTTTTTTTTTTTTATGAAAAACCACAACCAATTTTTTTTTCCCAAAAAATACCTTTCGTCCAAAGACAATTAGTTTTGGGACGGGAAGGGTGATTGGATTTCGACGTGGCCGCCTATGTGGACTTGGGTGGAGTCTTCACATCCATGTCATTTTCCCGTCAAAAAACAATTTCATTTTAAACCATGTCCTATTTTTTAATTTCAAAACCAAACTTTTTTATCAGATTTTTTTTCAAATTTGATTGCAAAAAAAATCTCGTACAATTTTTAAAACTTCGTAATGAACCCTGACAGTTTGAATATATATATATAATCCATCCAACAATTTTTATTTCATTATCTTTTATTTCATATTTTTACCAAAATGAATAGAGGAGATCATTGTCATTATGGAAGGATGACTGTCATGAGGACATCATGGACAGATAAAAATCCAGGAATATGTTGTTAGGTTGTGAAAGATATTAAGTAAGTTATTTATTTTTTGTGATTAATTAACTAAGGCAAAACACACCTTTGGGCCAATGTACTTTACAAAACATTGCAATTAGGCCACTGAGACTTCAAAATTTTCGGGATGACCATTGTACCAGACTTATCTTGCACGTTTACCCCTTTTTTGGATGGACGTTAAGTTTGGCCGTTAAATCAGGTTAAATGTCTATTTTACCCTTGTCTTTATCAATCATTTTGTAACAGGAGGCTAGCTAGGCACATTATGAAATAAATGAGTTTTTAATACAATAATACAAAATGGAGATGCCGGTGAAGAGACGGCAAGGCAGGCAGATCTGGAGATGTAGCCAGCGTAGATAAAGAGCTCTACGGATCCGAATCGGTGCACCGTAGATGGGGTACTCGACTGGGACAACGATGCGTCGGAGACGGAGGCGAGATGTTGCTGCCAGGTCTGGTGCAGAGATGTCAATTTGGCGGTTCTATTGAGGGGGATTTTGGTCGGAGAAGATGAAGGAGGGAGATGCAGATCTCAAATTTGTAGGCTGCAATGAAGGGAGATGGTCGCGTGGTGATGACGAACTAGGGAGAGGGAAAAGTCGATTGTGAGAGATGAAATGACTACTGCTGCTTTTGGATATGGGCTTGGGTATGTGCTAGCGATAGGGATGCTCACCAGATCTTGTCGGAAACGGAGAAGGGAGAGATCCGATCGGGGAAGATGAAGTTGAAGCCGTAACTAGGAAAGAAGGAAATGCTATGGCGTATCTTCTTCGGCTTGGTGTAGGAGAGAGAGGCGAGAGCATCAGCCTTCAACTTTAACGTTATGGTCTAACTTCAGCCTTCAACTCCCTTGTTCCATAGAACTCATCGACCCCATTTCCATAGAACAGGGATGATTCCAGATCTGGGTTACTTTGTAACAGGGATGATTGATAAAGACAAGGGTAAAATAGACATTTAACCTGATTTAACGGCCAAACTTAACGTCCATCCAAAAAAGGGGTAAACGTGCAAGATAAGTCTGGTACAGTGGCCATCCCGAAAATTTTGAAGTCTCAGTGGCCTAATTGCAATGTTTTGTAAAGTACAGTGGCCCAAAGGTGTGTTTTGCCATTAACTAATTAATTTTGCTAGAAATAAAATATTATTGTTAATTAACTGATTTTTTTTTTGTTCTTACAGAATGAGCACACGAGATTCCACTGAGATCCCACCTATTGGAGAATAATATTTTTATATTTATTTGTTATTATTATTTCCCTTTATTTACCTTCCTTGTATATAGTTTCTTTCCTTGTGTAACACTTTCCTTATTGTAATCCCTTCTTGTAAAGGTTTCTTGTACTACACTCCTAGTGTAACCTAATTGTAACTTCATATATAAATAGGTGATTCGATCAATGGAAAAGCTAAGACATTATTCTTGAAGTTTATTATTTTCTACATAGTATCACAGCAAATAAGTTGAAGGGGACGAGAAGAGACAATAGTAGATAAAGCAAACAGAAGTTTGTGACTTTTATTGATCAAACATGCATTACAAAAAAATGGAAGCAACTCTATTATGCTTAAGAGAACTTAGACTCTGGGTGACGTTGAAATGGGGGAGAAGGGTGACCGAGACAATGATGCCAGTCAAGGGAAGAGCTCGTGGAACTGGTAAAGGCAGTAGGTTGCGAGGAGGAAGAGAGCTCGGCCATTCATACACACCATCCTTAGATTGTCCTGTCAGCATGAAGGTCCCGGGCTGTAGATCCTTGATCACATAAAAAGAAGTTTGTGGGAATTCAATAGATGTTTTATTGGACGTACAAAATTGGGAAATAGAAATGAGATTTTGTTGCATGCTAGGAACAAATAGAACATTATGTAATTGAAAAATAGTAGAGGTTGTAGGAAGAGAGGTTGAACCCACGTTGGCAATAGGTAAACTAGTGCCATCACCGATGACCATGTCGTCGTTAACCGAGTAAGGCTGATGGAGAGACAGATTCCCAAGATCATTGGTGACATGATGAGATGTTCCACTGCCGATGAGCCAACTCGAAGAAGGGTTACCCGTGGTTGTGGCTATATGAAAACGAGGGTGCCACCTACCTGTAGCCCTGACATTTGCCGAGGTACGGATGATGAGAGCCCGAGTTGGTGGTCAACGAGGAGCGAGCTACTTGAGTGGGCTGCTGTGAGCGATGATGCTAGGCAGATCCATGTGTCCTCGTGGACAGGGTGTTGGCCGTGACTGGGTGAGGAGTTGGAGCAGATTGCTTCAGAACTAGCTCGCGATTGATGAGCTTCTCATGGAGTTCATCAAAAGGTATGGGAGTGTCACGATCTTCAATGACATCAGCAACATGGCGATATTCCTCGCCGAGACCGCCCAGCATTGTCTCGATAAGATCCTCATGGTCGAGGGGTTTGCCTAGGGCGGCAAGTTCATCAAACTTCCCCTTGATGAGCTGCATATACTCGAAAATCGACTGAGTACCTTTCGTAGCTCGTTTGAGTTGGTCCTTAATTTACTTGATGTGCCTACGGGAGGGGCGAGCAAAGTTTTCGGTGAGAATGAGCCAGACATCCCATTTAGTGGCCGTTTGACCAATGAGCGGCACCAGAGGCGAGGTGAGGAAGCCGACAAGGGCACCAAATAGTAGCTTGCCTTGGCGCATCCACGGGATGTAGGCCGGATTAGGGACAGCGACATTGTTGACGGTGATGGTGGTTGGAGGACAAGGGGAAGTGGCATCGATAATTTTTTTACAGATCGTACCTGATGAGTGTGGATTCAACTTGATGTTTCCAGGCTAGGTAGCTGGTAGGGGTGAGTTTGGTGATGTTGTGGTTGGAGATGTTTATGAGTTGGTAGGTTTTGGTGGCATCAGTGGGATCTTGGATAGTAATGGTGTTGGAGGCAATGCTGAACCTAGAGGGTGATGATGCTTATAGAGTTGTGGAAGTTTGGTTGTTTAAAGGTTTAAAGGTTATAGGATACATTGCCAAAATCGTAGCTTGCACTGGTATAACTGATGCTCACCTAGAGGCGACCCCCCACTAGCCACCTCGCCGGTCCTTTCTCTCCAGTCTGGTACAGCCCTTACGGATCCCATTGAGTACCGAGCTATCATAGGGAGTCTCTAGTATCTCTCCCTTACCCTCACAGAGATCGCCTATATGGTCAACAAGCTCTCCCAGTTCATGCATAAGTCGACCTCAGATCACTGGCTCGCGACAAAACGTTCTCTTTCGTTATCTTTGTGTCACCATTGACAAGGGTATATTTCTTCATCAGCAGTCTCATCTCTCCCTCCATACATTTGTTGATGCCGATGGGCAGGGAACAGGGACGACTACACCTCGACCAGTTCTTACATCGTTTTCTCTAGGTCACAATCCTGTCTCCTGGAGCTCGAAAAAGTAGTGTACTGTTGCTCGCTCCTCAATAGAGGCCGAGTACCGGGCTGTTGATGCAAATGCAACTGATGTTCGCTGGGTTACCTCGCTCCTTGGCAAGCTCGGCATCTCCTTGACGAATGTCAAATCGTCAAAATTAATTCACCTACTTCCCTAATAACGAGTATAAGGTAAATCGGGATCGTATCCACAGGGAACGTTGTACTTATTCCTTTTTGAAATTTTACTAAATAAATAATATATACGAATTTCAATTTTTAATTAACTAAAAATAGACTAACAATTAATTAACTGAAAATTAATGCTTTTAATTAAACTAACAGACTAAAGCTTGATTTAATACAATAAATTAAAAGTCCAGTCAATGAACCAATTTTCATCTCGCATTTTACTTCTGATCATAGATGCAAAAATGTCTTGTTAAATCACAAATAAACCGGTTATAAATGTCGACAAACGCCTAACACTCAATCTCTCCTTACCGTGTTGATAATCAAGAGAAGCTCGTTAATTATCGTCTAACCGAATTACAACCTCCGAGACGCTTGTAAGATTTAATAACCCGGTTTGCAGTAAGAAGAGAGAGACCCGATTCAAAGCCATGCATATTGAAGCAATAACATGTAACTAAGATTATCTGTTCCCGTAATACGATCCGATTATGCTTGTGATGCCTAAAAGGTGTATTACTTGCCACTTTGTTAAAATCGAGGACAATTACAGATCAACAGCGTTAACTAGCTATAGACTATTATGTTAATTAATATTTTGGCCATAAACATTAATTAGACACAACAATCTTTCAACGTTCTAAACGGAGAACGAACAAATATTTGTAACAAAACAAGAATTAATTATATTAGATCTCACATAAGTAAAATGCTAGAGACTTAATTGTTCATTGATTGAAATAGAGAATTTAGCTACTAAACATAATTAAAACAACTTACAAAACCCAAGAGTTTTATGTTCCAGCAAGTGTTGAACTTAAAAGAAGAATACAAGTTTCCCTACTCTTTCTCTCCTAGCAATTGTTAGTGACTTCTCTCTTTCAAAGTGACTTCCTGATTCCTTTCAATTCCTGCGAGTGATGCCTTCTGTTCTGCCCAAATTACAGAATAAACACCACTTTTTTTTCCCACTAAAGCCACTACTTGGTAGTTTTTTACAAATTAAACTATCAATAACTTCCTAAAACTACTCATAACCTCCAAAGCAGTTATTCCTTTAATAAAGAAATAATTTAGGAAGAGGTAACAACTTCTCTAACTGCCCAGAAGATCTGCTAGACAATTCTCCAGCAAGTTGACAACAGCTTCAGCTCCGAAATTTAGACAGCACATGCCCACGTGACATCACGGATTTCCATTCTCTTGCAATCCAGCATTTTTTTCTTAGCTTCCCTCTTTTGCAGCTCCCTTCACACCTACCAACATAAACAAGCACAAAACCAACCAAAAGTGTAATATTTACTCTATAGACAATCATAAAATCGGCTAATACTATCACACTTTCGTGCTCCTATCAAAATTCCCCCACACCTACACTATGCTTGTCCTCAAGCATCTTGAAGCAAAACAAAAATGCATGTCCCTAATCTAGACAACTTATGAAATTATGACGTTCCTCCAATGCATGTATTTCAATGTGCATTATCATATGGAAACTCAAAATTCAATCAAAGTAATGAGACTCTTAAAATGCTTCATCTAGATTAACCACATATCTCCAAAAGTATCCTTCAACCTCTACATATGCAAGTCTCAACCATTCTCACGGTGACACTCATTGACTCAAGTGTTTAAATAAGGATGTGTATAATTAAGCACTCCACTCAACACGACGGAATGCAATTACCATAAGCTTGCAAATAGATCAAATTTCCATCACTAAATATGAGTCCAATGCACCAATTAAAAGGTCTTTTAAGGGTTGTAACGGGGTTAGGGGTTAAAAAGGTAAGATATAAGGATATGAGGTTAATAAAAATGTCAAAGAAATGCAGAAATAACACATTACTCACAACTCAATCATCGCTGAATAGTGTCCTTATGAAGCTTAAACCCTTAATCATAGCACATCTGTACAACTGAAAATGGATACTCAGATTTTGACTTCAATCCTGCTTCTTTTTCCTGAATTGCTTTGATCTGCTTCTACAAACTTTTATTCCTTTTTCTTTCTTTTCTTTTTTTTTCTTCTTTTTTTCTTTTTCTTTTACAAACTTTTAGTCTGCTGCTACAACTTTTGATCTGCTATTTTTTTTACAGCAACTAGCTGAATTGCAGCTTTTATTTTTCATGTACTACTTAAGCAGAACCACATACAACGCTTAACTCAGCATAACCCAAAACCAAATTTCTCCTATTCTTGTACCAAATAGGATTCGCTCCATTTAATTCCCAACTCACAAACTGAATTAAGACTATGATTCACATGAAATTCCTACAATTCTTGACATTAGGTTAATGAAAAAGAAAGTCAAATAGTGATGTAGCGGAAGGTAATTAAAAGTAACCGATAACTATCAAATTTGTTGAGATCGCGCACGACTACCAGCGTTGATCTTCCAAACCTTGTTGAGGTTCAAAAACCTACCATGATCTGGGCATCAATTCACGTTGATTCAATGAATACCGGAATTGGGAAAAGTGTATTATTCATAAAACGACAAAAACTGCCTCTCAAACAACCCTAAAAGTGTTTAAATATGCTCAAAACCCTAAAAGCAATAAATTGTCGAAATTACAAAAAAAAAACCCGAAACTAATAAAAAAACTTCAATGGCCCGTAACCCTATTTAAATGACGTTTTTTTGGCCTTAAAAATAGCTCATAACCGAGCTTCGATTTGATATGCGGCGGGCCCCGTAACTCCACCCGAGTCAAAAGTTATGCCCTTTTCCGCGTACCCGATCCAAACGGTCGAGATAATCAAGTGCGAGACTGCCTGCATCATTCCCCCCTTGCTGAACAAAATTTGACCTCAAATTACCAACAGCATCATCAGACGAGTCTCCATGAAAAGGAAGTAAGTGCTTGACATTAAACACATCTGCAGTACGGATGTGACTTGGCAGCTTCAAACGATAAGCGTTGGGGTTGATTTTTTCAATGATCTCCACCGGACCAATCTTCTTGGCAGACAACTTGTTATACGCCCCAGCTGGAACACGATCCTTGGTCAATACAGCCCACACAAAATCACCAACTTAGAACTCAACATGCCTGCGCTTCTGATCGGCTGCTTGCTTGTACTTGGCGTTCTTTGCTGTAGGTTGTCCTGGCACGATGAACATCGACCAGCCCTTCCACGAAGTCTACGGCCTTACTGTGAACCTTCCATTTGGTTGGCAGAGTCAATAGGTCAAGCGGTCCTTTGGGCTGAACTGAATAAACCACTTGGAATGGGCTGAACCCTGTACTACGATTAACCACATGGTTGTGAGCAAACTCCGCCTGACACAGTTTCTGATCCCAACCTTTAGTATGCTCCCCAACCAAACAACATAGAAGATTACCAAGCGATCTGTTGACGACCTCAGTTTGCCCATCTGTTTGTGGGTGGTAGGCACTGCTAAAATCGAGTCACGTATTCACCATTCTCCATAGACTGCGCCAAAAGTGACTAAGGAACCGAGTATCCCTATCCGAAACAATGGACGTAGGCAACCCATGTAAATGGTAAATCTCACGGAAGAACAATTGTGCAACATTAACAGCATCTGTAGTCTTCTTGCAGGGAATGAAGTGGACCATCTAAGAGAAATGATCCACGACCACGAAAATAGAATCATTACCCCGCTGTGTTCGAGGCAGACCCAACACAAAGTCCATGCTAACGTCCACCCATGGTTGAGAAGGGACTGGAAGGGGCATATACAAACCGGCATTGGTGGCAGCCCCTTTAGAAACTTGACAAATTCGACAACGCTGCACGTAGCGCTCAACTTCTCTGCGCATACTGGGCCAGAAGTAAGATGTTTGGGCAAGCTGTAATGTCCTATCCCTGCCAATGTGTCCCTCACCATGGAGTTCCTGAATTATCTTCAACCGCAGACTACACTCAGGAATGCAAAGCTGATTACCTTTGAATAAGAACCCGTCATGCAGTAAGAAGTCAGATTGGCGGCCCTCTTCAATGCGTTGAAGTACTATTACGAAGTACGGGTCAGCAGCGACTAATTCACGGAAGGAGTCGAATCCTGGCACTTCAACCCTCATGGTAACCAGAAAGTTGCTTCTGCGACTCAAAGCATCTGCGACCCGATTAGTGACCCATGCCTTGTGCTTAACAACAAATGTGAATTTTTTCCAGGTAGGCAACCCACCGTGCGTGTCGTGGAGAGACCTTGTCCTGTCGATGAAGGTGTCTCAAGGAGTCATGATCAGTGTACAAGACAAACTCGCGATGGAACAGGTAATGCCTCCAGTGTTTGATAGCCTGCACCACTGCATAGAATTCGACATCATAAGTACTGTAGCGAGTCTTAGCGCCTGATAACTTCTCACTGAAGTATGCTACCGGTCTGCCATGCTGACTCAACACCGCTCCAATCCCAACCTTTGAAGCATCAGTGTGTAGCTCAAAAGGTTGTGCGAAATCTGGTAACACTAGAATGGGTGCCGTGGTAAGGCGTTCCTTAATTAGTCGAAATGCCTCCTCTGCTTCATCTGTCCACTGAAATTTACTGCCCTTCATGCATTCAGTCACCGGCACCATAATACTACTAAAGTGGGGAATAAAACACCTGTAAAAGGGGGCCAGACCATGGAAACTTCGGACCTCAGTGATGGTGGTTGGTCGGGGCCAGTTTTGCACCGCTGCCACTTTCGCCTCATCAACGTGTAACCCCTTGGCTGAAACCACATAACCCAAGAATAACACAGACAAAGCCATAAACAACACTTCTGTTTTGCTGCATAAAACTGTTCTCGCTAGAGCACAGTCAGAACTCCCGCACGTGCTGCAAGTGTTCTTCAGGGCTGCTGCTGTATATCAGGATATCATCGAAGTAAACCACCACGAATTTACCAATGAAAGGCCGCAGCAACTGGTTCATCACTCGCATGAAGGTGCTCAGTGCATTAGACAATCCGAAGGGCATCACAAGCCACTCACACAAGCCCTCTCGAGTCTTAAATGGTGTTTTCCATTCGTCCCCAGGCCGAACTCGAATCTGGTAGTACCCGCTCTTCAAATCTAGCTTTGTAAAGATAATGGCCTCGTTGATCTGATCTAGTAAGTCATCCAAATTTGAATCGAACCAGGTACTGACAAGAATCTTGTTGATGGCCCTACTGTCCACACACATACGCCAAGTCCCATCTTTTTTTGGCGTTAGTAGGGCAGGTACAGCACATGGACTCATACTCTCCGTAATCTGCCCCTTAGCCAACAACTCTTCTACCTGCCTCCGTAACTCCTCATGTTCACTAGGGCTCATCCTGTAGTGAAGCTTATTAGGTAGTGCCGCTCCGGGAACCAGGTCTATATGGTGCTGTATGTCACGGAGGGGTGGGAGTCCCTTAGGTAGTTCATCTGGGAAGACACTGGAGAATTCTTCTAACAAAGGCAATACAGGCTCCAGGATTGGTATCGGGTCAATTGTTTCTTTTCCAAACAACACAAACACCGTCTCACCTTCCTGTAATTCTTCATTAAACTGGGTCAACAAGCTCTTACTCATACTGGCTGAAGCGGGTTTCACGTCAACCGGCTTACTGGGTACGAGCGTAATTTTGGTTCCATCTGCTACAAAGCTATAAGTATTGGCTCATCCGTCATGAACCACCCTCTTATCAAATTGCCAGTGTCGTCCCAACAACAAATGACATGCATCCATAGCTACTAAATCACACCACACATCATCCCTATATTTTGATCCAATCGAAAAAGAAACAAGGGCGCATTCAGAAACAGTTACCTCTCCTCCTTTCTTGAGCCAGGCTAGCTTGTAAGGCTTGGGGTGCTTTTCCGTCTTCATATTTAGCTTCTGCACTGCTTCCCGTGAAACTATGTTCTCGCGGCTACCCGAATCAATCACGAAACGACAGACCTTGCCCAGAATGGTGCACGTTGACTGGAAAATATTGCTACGCAACCAGTCATCTTCAGAACTTCCCCTAGGTGTCAAGTACGACCTCCGCACTACCAATGCGACCCCTACGTCACCCGCGACAATCTCTTCATCTTCCTGAGGTGCATCGAACATCGGGTTGTCTGTGATTACGACATCGTCGTCTTCCTGCTCTTCTTCGACTTCAGCAAATAGTGCTCTTTTACCCATTTTTTTGCACTCTGATTGCCTATGCCCAATTTCCCCGCAGGAAAAACACTTCATAGTACCGCTCGGCCCTCTGCGCCGACTACCGACAACACGCCCAGTTCCGCCCCCGCTACTGTTATTAACGTTGGTGGTATTTACACTGGTACTACCCCCACCAAAATTCACACGCCGCGCCTGTTTTTCGATCACCAAAGCCCTCTGATGCGCCGACACAAGCTTTCTGGTCTAGCATGTTAAGAGTATCCCGACCTGAGCCCTCAACCCTCCAATGTACCGTGCCACCAATTGCTCTTCTGTTTCCTGAACATCATTCCTAGCCAGCAATTGATAAAAATCAGTGGTATAATCATCCACCGACTTGGATCCCTGCCTCAAATTCTGCAACCGCTGGTACAAAAGCCGTTGGTAATTATGTGGCAAGAACGCAGCACGCATGTGCTTCTTCATCTTTTCCCAATCTGTAATTTTTGACTTACCGAGTCTGTTGCGTGTGGTCTTTAATTGTTGCCACCAAGCCGTTGCCCGTCCCCGCAGCCTAGTTGCGACAAGAGCTACCCGTTTATTCTCCGGCACTAGATTAAACTCCAAAATCTCCTACGTAGTTGCTAACCAATCAAGGAATTTGTCCGCCTGGAGGCTGCCGTGAAATTCAGGTATTTCAGTGTGCATACCCATCTCCCAACGCCTCACATCTTCTGCAACTGGGGCTCGTGGTCTCCTACGACGGGCCTGTGGAATGCCCTCGTAGAACTCCCCACCATCGTCCTCCCCATCTGTGCCGCCTCCTACCCCATCTTCCTGCCCGTTTTGATTTTGTTGTTTTGGCGTCCCCCGCCTATTCAGGTTTCCCATCATCTCTGTCATCCTCTCGGTTAAAACCATCATCATCTGCTCCATCTTAGCATCCACCATCTGTCCAATCTGTTGTTCCAGTTGAGCCGCATCATCACGCTCATAAAATTTCTTCCACACATTGCTGCCGCGCATTACGCCTACCGCCGACCATGATGAAAAGGAAGATTTGGCTCTGATACCAACTGATGTAGCGGAAGGTAATTAAAAGTAACCGATAACTATCAAAGCTATTGAGATCGCGCACGACTACCAGCGTTGATCTTCCAAACCTTGTTGAGGTTCACAAACCTACCACGATCTGGGCATCAATTCACGTTGATTCAATGAATACCGGAATTGGGAAAATTGTATTATTCATAAAACGGCAAAAGCTGCCTCTCAAACAACCCTAAAAGTGTTTAAATATGCTCAAAACCCTAAAAGCAATAAATTGTCGAAATTACAAAAAAAACCCGAAACTAATAAAAAACTTCAATGGCCCGTAACCCTATTTAAATGACCTTATTTGGCCTTAAAAATAGTTCGTAACCGAGCTTCACTCAATTGATTTTGTCCGTCTTTCCGAGAGCTTCAATTTGATATGCGGCGGGCCCCGTAACTCCACCCAAGTCAAAAGTTATGCCCTTTTCTGCGTACCCGGTCCAAACGGTCGAGATAATCAAGTGTGATACTGCCTGCATCAGTCTCCCAAAGGGGTAATGAATGAGGTATTTTCTTGGTCTCCTGCTGCCTTTGATTTGACTATAGCCCAGCATGCTATTGTTGGGCTTGGGAACGGTCACTATATTGGACAGCCAGATCGGGTATTTTCTTTCTTTTTCTTTTTTTATTCTTCTTTTTTTTTATTTCTTTTTTTTTACTTTTCTTTTTTCTTTTACAACTTTTTTTCTTTTTTTTTTACCCGAATGAAGTTGACGTGCGGCTGTTTCATGCTTTCTTTTTTTTTCAACTTGTAGTGACCATTCTGGCTTGATGCGGCGAAGCTTTTGTCTGATTGGCCGAGCATCCGGATATGTGGGGATCCGGTGTCCGACTATGGCTGGATCTACCCCCGACACATCTTCATAAGACCAGGTAAACATGTCCACGAACTCTTTGAGGAGATCCATGAGTGTTATCCTTTTCAGAACCT
The DNA here is from genome assembly GCA_013146195.2 of Codonopsis lanceolata. NCBI lineage: Eukaryota > Viridiplantae > Streptophyta > Magnoliopsida > Asterales > Campanulaceae > Codonopsis > Codonopsis lanceolata. The sequence continues at coordinate 148,154,880 of CM028378.1, read as the reverse complement.
TGTAGGTAGCTGCCGATTTTGATTTCTTTTGATTTCCTTGTCTAGCCCCAGATTGATAGTGGATCAGTCTTCAGTTGCTGTTGATGAATGATGTTGTCCCTGGTGCTCTACTGACTTTACAAGCTCAAGCAAATATAGGTCCTATTAAATGACTCATTATTATAATTATTTAATGCGTCTTTTAATGTAGGTGCAACTAAGAAATAAGTAAAAACATTTAGATTATTATTAAAAGCACACTGTACAGGGTTTATTGCATTATTGAGGACCTGGCATTTGAGATCCTCAATTTTAGGTAGCGGATCGGTAGATGACCAATCCGTAAGGCTAGGGAAAGGAATAGGGGTAATATATCCAAAGCAGTCGACCAGTTCTGTGGGCGTCAAAAGCGGGTCGGTCGTAGTATACTAGTTCTGCAGAGGTTTATTAAAAATAGACTCAAACTCAGCAGGGAGCTTCTCGTAATCAGTACCTCTGCCTATCATACCCAGGAAGTTTTCATCAACCTCAATCATGTTGATTTGAGGTAGAGGGTTATTGACTATATTTGGTCTGGGAGTAGGCTTTTCAATAACCTTATCATCTATAAGATCCTGGATAGCATCTTTGAGTATATAACATTTATCGGTGAGGTGACCACTGCAGCGATGATATTCACAGTACTGGGCATGATTCCAGGTCCTGGGCAGGGGGTTTGGTGGCTTATAATTTTTCATAGGCTTTAACACTCCTTGTGCCATTAGCCCCTGCAGGATCACAGACTAGGAGGCTTGCAGCTCATCATAATGCCGGTTCTGATTTCTGAAATTTATGTTCGGGCCATTATTCCCTCCGACTATGTTGATAGACCTGTCCGCTCCATAAGACCATGGAACAGTGCCATAATTCTGGGTAGGAAAAGTGGCTGATGCATTTCCTACCACATTAACGGTTGGTGCAAGCGTGGCTGCGGCTGTCTTCCCTTTAGAGTAACGGAAAGAGCTAGGAGACGTATTGACTTGTAATTGCCCCGTTCGTATATCATCATCTATACGGGCTCCTATCTCCACTATTTCTTTGAAATTGGTTTAGTGGAGATACCGCATGTGTTCCAGGTAAATGGGCTGGAGGTTTTTGATGAACATTCGACATGACTCGGCCGGATCAGGTCTGTCAAAAGTCTGAGCCAACTTTCTTTTCCACCGGACTGCGAACTCAGCACAGGTTTATTTTTCCCTCTGGGTGCACGACTCAAGGTCTCTTCTATTTTCAGGACTGGTGTTGTCTCTGTACCTTTCCAGGAATGCTTCAACTATCTGGTCCCACGTATTCATGGTGCTGCTATCAGACAACATTAGCCATTGTTTGGTAGCCCCTATTAGGGTGAGGTGAAAATTGGAAGCCATAGCCTCAAAGCTAGCTCCCCTTGACTGCATGCCAGTGGAATAAGATTTTAAGTGGGATATAGGGCATCCAGTTCCATCAAATTTTCTATGTCGGACATTTTGAATTTAAAAGGCAATACTGCCGCAGGTTGTAATGTCAATGCCCGTGTAGAAAATTTCCCTTTGTTGAGAAGCTTGAGTACCATAGCCTTTATATTTTCCATGTCGGCCTCTATTTTGGTGGCTGGGGGAGTTGGCTTTTGGTATATACTGGCTGGATTAGGGAAGGCTGGGTTATTTTCTAGCTGCGGTGTCTCGTAAGGATTTTGGGCTGGATATGGATATTGGGTTGGATACGAATTTTGGGCTGGATAAGGATTCTGGGCTGGTAGAACTTGGGTAGGATAAGGATTTTGGGCTTGTGGATTTTGGGCAGGATAAGGATTTTGGATGGCTTCGGCTGGGCGGCCAGGATCATTATAAGGTAAATAAGTGGTAACTTGGCCTGGCGGGTTATAACTTTGTGGGTCCATATGTGGGCTGTTCTGGAGCGGGTTGGTTATGGGAACATTGAGGTCATTTGGGCTTTGGGGAATTTTGGTGCTTGGGGAAGGATATGAAGGATAGGACGGGTAAGGGCTGATATTTGGGTAGTAGGGACTTGGGGGAGGATTGGGATTTGGGGTAGTGGTTATATTTGGTGGGTTAGTGTTTGGCTGGGGAGTTGGGTTTGGAGGCACATGGGATGTTGATGCTTCCTGGGGGATTGTAGGGGAAGAATTCACCTCACCACTGGGCTTCGGACCTTGTATAAGAATTATTATTTGGCTTAGCAAGCGTTCATGTCGTGCATCCAGATTCTGGTCTAGCCACTGTTGCATTGCCAGAGTCGAAGCGTACCCTAGAGCCCCTGAATCTTTACCCATATCGGACTGCACATCTGTTGCCATACTGCTCGGATCTGTTTCCTCTGTACTGATCCTGCCCTCGTCTGATCTGATACTGATACCTTCTGTTCTGATTTCTGCACTAATTTCCCGTATCAACCGGCCAGTACTATCTCTGCCTTTCCAAATTCAGGTCAGGTTTCTGAGGAAAGTGGGTTATGGAGGTATCAGGAGGCTGGCTGAAGGCTTTCTAGGTTTGGAGTACAGCGTGCCTTTATTAGTATTTTTATTATTATTATTTAATGTTCTCTACAGTTGACCGGATAAGCACCTGCTTTATTTTGACAGTCTCAGGACTTTTCCTGGAACAGTGGATTCTTTCTCCAGAGTATAGGACCAACGTATTCCACATGCCTTTCGACTCCCCAGGACTGGACTGGTCCCAGGCAAAGGGCCTATACTCTTTCCGGGATCCACCATTCGAAATGGTCTAGGTCGTGCATCAGAGAATATTAAATCAGCCCCTGTTTTTTATTTTTTTTATTTTTTTTTTGTTGCGCAATTTATTTTCATTTTTTTTTTACTTGCGCATTTTCTCTTTTTTTTTTTTACATATATATTTTTTTGACTTTTTCTTCCTTCTTTTTTTTTTTTTTTTGACAGGGGCTGACTCACAATTCAGAGATGCAAAAACCGGTCGGTCTACGAAGTGTCCTAAGAATCTATATGCATTTCTAGCGTTGGCTTATGCAGGGGTAGGCTGGCCATGGTGTAGGGTAACAGTTCGGAATATACCTATATGCATGTGCGTGTGTGCGATATCTAGAAAGCAGTAAAGTCTTTATTTATTTACAGATATATAAACAGAAAAAAAAAAAAAACAGATATGGCCTATCTTGCTGTTATGTGTGGATTTTCTCGGCTTTTTAGTTTGAGCGCGAGCAAGGAAGCACACCACATTAAGAAATAGAAAGAAAAGTGGGGAAACTATCTATTCCTATTAATTACAAATTTGGTCCTATGTCCCCAAAATAAAATGGCAGAATGAATGCATATATGTACAAATGTACAGAGTAATAATAAAAAAAGAAAAATGAACAGAAAGAAATAATAGTACAGAGCCGGAAATGAAGCAATATTAAAAATAAAGCCCCGGCCCTTTTTATTGTGCTGCCCTGAAGTTTATTGCAATATATATATATATATTGATTTTTTGATTTTTTGATTTTTTGATTTTTTTTTAGTTTATTTTCGGATTTTTATTTGTTTTGCTCTTTTTTTAGAATATTTTTAAATACACCTGTTATCGGAACGAAACTGCTGCAAGATGGAGGATCATATCCACAAATATATGAATGAATGTATAGGAACGCAATATTCAAATGCATAAATTAATATAACAAGCATACTTTAGCCAGAAACAAATAAAAACAAAAAAAAAATTATTTTATGAGTCTAGCCCTCCATTTTATTTAAAATAAAACAACTCCCCAACAGAGTCGCCACTGTGAGGTTCCCAGGACTGCGTCCGCGCCCCGCGCGCCCTTGGTTAGGGGTGCGCATACGTGCGGATGCGGGACACCACTGCTCTCGTTCCACCCTAGCTCCCTTATTTATGGGAAGACGAAATCAAAAGTGCGAGAGGAGTGCTGTCTACGTTAGCGCATTGGAATGCGCATCGGTTGCCTTTAGTGGATTTTATTATAAAAATAGCCTTATGGCCCGTTTCGGATCACTATGGGAGCTTTGGGTTTCCCGTATCAAGTTATCCCTTGTTTAGGGGATATCAGGATATGGGAATACATCACCCTTCCATTCTCATTCTCCCTTTTTTAGGGGAGAGCGGAAAAGTGCAAAGAAGGAGTGTTGCGAGGCCCCACTGGATCCAAAAAGTTTTAGAGTCGCCATCTTTATTTTAAGGCAAAAAAGAAAGAAAACCAGAAAAAGAAAACCAGAGATAAAAAGCGGGTTCGGAGGCTAAGTTACGAGTTGGGAAGGTGCTAGGCACCCAACTCGCCCTTTCGGTCTCAAAATAGTTTTTGGCTAAAGTATGCTTATTGTTATATTTATTTAGCAGATAAATAAAGCATTAAAAGACAACAAAATAAAACAAATACATCCGTGGCTACATTATTTACGGACTTGCAGTCATTTTCTTTTACAATAATTACAAATGTATTTAAAAATATTTGGCCTTTATAACGGCTCTTTTACATATTATTTCCTAATCTAATCCGGGCAGCACAACGACTTATATTGTCTACATTTGGCCGGATTTAAATAACAAATTTACAAAATAATAAATAGACTAGTGAATAAATAAATAAATAAAAACGCCCTTAAAGGCTATTACCTTTTAGAGCGGGGTATTACCTTTTAGCGGGGTCTTCCTATCCTTCTTGGGAGAGGGAGACTTTTATTCTTTTATTCTTGAAGTGATGATTTGGACAGAGTGACGGCTTATATATAGTGGTTTTGGCATATTTGGTCTGGCGGAATGACGGCTTAGTTTTTGTGGTTTTGGCTTTTTGGTTGTGCGGAATAACGACTTATTTAGGGTGTTTTTAGGCTATTTACTCGAGCAGAGTAACGGCTTACTTTGGAATTTTTGGGCCGAGGAAATATAGTGGATACCTAACTAAAGGGCTAGGGATCACTTTAATCGGTTGGATTTGTGTTTTGGCGGAGTTTGGACAGGGTTCTGAGGCTTTATGGGAAGGGGATCGGACAATCGTTCTCGGTGTAACAATTACACATAGTAACTCTTCGTCGAAAAAGGGGTGTCGAAATGGGGAGCCAGCACCTCTATTTATAGTTGAATCCGTGCTTCATCGGCTTGTACCTCGTGCTCAACAATTTGTACAATGCGTTAACGAAGCAGGCACTGTTGAAGACCTCGGCGCGGACATAAAGCATCTTGGGCGCGGCGCCAACTATTCAAACTTCTCAATTTTTTGACACATTCCTCCCCTACAGATCAATGCTCATCCTACTTTCCCCTTTTTGCATTTTCAACTCTATAACTTGACATTTCGTTAAGTTTAAGCAGTTCTTGATATCGCATGCCAGAGTTACATATCAGGGGTACGAAATTGGGGTACATGTCTACACCATGGTGGAAGAGTAAGGGAGGGGGTTGGGAAATTTACATGCCTGGAGTGTAAAGGAGGGGATTTGAATGAGTAGGAATTTTGTGATCTCATGCGCTAGGAAAATGCCAATGCCTTTAATTTGCTTTGCTATAAATAAGAATAAGATCTAGGCAGCTACGGAATATGTGTGCCTGTGAGGGATGAAGGCACTTTGAATCGATGGGATGTTCAGCCAAGCATTGCTAACATTGATGTACTATATAGAAAATTCTCTATTTAGTATTAGTTGAGTAGCTTTCTTTCCTAGAGTAACCGGAAGCCTATCACAATTCCTAACTAAGAAGGATCCGTAGCAGGAGCGCCTATTATGTGAACTCAAGAATTTTTTTTAATAAACAATAACTTCATTATTATTTGTTTGCCGGCAATTGCGGTGGTGGTGGCAGCCATGGTGGAAGTCTGGAAGAGTAGGGGAGGGGGTTAAGAACGGAGAAGAAAGGATTTAAACATTATAATATAGCTAATTACATCATAACCCTTGTAAGTAGTTTAAAAAAACAAAACAATCATGGGTATTTTTGTCTATTTTAAAAAAATGAATGCATAGACAAATTTGCCCTTGGCCAATATCACGTGAGACACACGTGTGTCTATTTTTTTTTTTATTTTGGGACAAATTTGAAAAAAATGTAAAGTACAAGGATGATTTGGGTAATTCACCCATTTTTTAAGTCCCCGTGTACTTGATAGTCTTGATGTACATTTATTTGTGTACTTGATGTACATCTATTTATTTTCTGTCTTTTTTGTTTGTTTATTAGCTAAGTTGGTTAAGAGCTAGTAGATTTGGAACAGAACCAAGGATTGAGTCCTAGCAACCGCAGTGTGGGAGTTTCATCCTCTTGTAGGGGTGGCTCCTTGTAGGTATTAGGTACGAATCCTCCTAGCTTCTTAATCGCTAAGTCACCATGATTTTCCCTTTCACATTCTCATGGAATCCCCTTTCAGAACAAAATTAATTCTCAAGTCAAGTAAGACGACAAGTGCAGTAATTCTCTCCTACTAAGTTTTGGAAGTAATTTATTTTTGTAACTTTGGATTTTGTGCATGTGTAGAACAACATCAAATTAAGTGGGAATTAAAACTAAAATCGTCGTATTTTCAACAAAATTAATTTCAACTACCCTTAAGCTTTTCATAATAGTGGGATATGATTTCCGGAGTTCTTAAGGGAGTCTTTTTCTTTTTCATTTCAGAGTTAAAAACAAGATGTTTTATGAACAAAAAATAGAAGGAAGGTCAGAAAGATAAACATAAAAGCAAGAAGGAAATGAATTATCTTCTAAATAGAAAAAAAAAGATGTCGTATTTAATGTAATTACGATATACACTTTACCGTTTTGTATTATAACATAATAGAAATATAATAATAAAAGAATATAAAAGATATACTATAAATGTTTAAAAAATTAATTACCTAATTTCGAGAAAAGTTAATCATGAAATTATATTAATAGGTTTTGATGTTGCAAAACTAGATTAATATAATTTCCCATCAAACTTATTTAAAAGGCTTAAATATATGAAAGTTATTGTTAAGAAACATCAAACAATTATAATGGAGAACAAATTGCTAAGATTTAGCCATGAGAAACAACTATTGGACATAGAAGCAAGCCACTTATTGAACATTCATTGAACATAAAAACAAAAAGGAAATGATATATCTTCTAAATAGAAAATATTTTTAATGTAATTAAAACATGCACTTCGCCTTATTGTATTATAATATAATAGAAATATAGTAATAAAACAACATAAAAAAATATTAGTTTAAAAGAAATCTAATTAATTAACTAATTATGAAAAGAAGTTAATCCACGAAATCTAATAGGCAACACTCATTTGTTGCATGTAGACTGCATTTATTTTTGTATTAACAATTTTAAAACCATGATTTAATTAGTATTTGAAACATAAAATTACAAGAAAAATAAAAGTTTCAACTCAACATCTAGTAACAAACATGAAAATTTTGTCATGTAAAAAAATATTTTTTTCATGAATAGTTTTCTTTTTTTCTTTAGGCTTAAATCGTAATTTGATCACCATACTTTCACACTTGTTCCAATAAGCTAAATCTACTATTTTTTTTTTTTTCAATTTAGTCATTGTACTTATATATCGCAATTTCATCACTCCATCCAATTTTTTAAATGGAAATTTTTAAACATTTGTAAAAAATCGAATATACCCTTACCTACATCACATCTTACTCACGTGATTGTCTTCAAACAAAGACTTGGACGAAATAAGATTTTGCAATTTCAATGCACGGCATGTTCCAAACACAAAAGAACATTTATGTCTTTTTGATCATTTTCATTCAACATAACTGGCAGAAATAACGCAAGGTGACTAAAGTGTAATATATAACAAAGTACAAAGACTAAATTCAAAAAAAAAAATAGTTGAGTTACTTTATTGCAAAAACTGTAAAAATAGGGTGACAAAAATGTGATTTAAGTCTTTTCTTTTGTTTAATCATGTTTTATTTTAATTTCTTTATGTAATAATTCATTTCAATACTATATAAATGACAAATTCTGCTCATAAAATTTCGTTTAGACATTTAACATCTGTCAATAATTTTAACTTATATCCTGTAAAATCAAACACCAGCTACCGTTAAGGATTTTCACCTATTTATAAAATTTTATGGGAGGTGATTTAAATTAATTCGATTAAGAATTGGATGATAGTTAAGCATAATAACAAAATTGCAGCTTTTTTAGAAGCTACAATGACAATTTTGTTCAGGATATAGTTTATTAGAAAATTTTAAAGATCGCTCAAAGTATAGCCGCCAAATTGACCATTTTTCTGGACCTCTTATGTGAGGTCCCTTGTACATGGTGCAGTAATTAATCGAAAATTACTGAAACTTAGCAACTGTTAAGTTGAATTCAAGAGGCAGTACTTTCCACCTTGTCTGTTGTTGCTGATCTTACAAGGGGCGCCGCGTCGTTGATGAACAAGATTATCGAATTGACCGATTGATTTGAGTATAGAAAGCTCACCAGCGAGATGTTTCCATTAATCTCTCGATATATGGCAACGCTCTTCAACAAATTATCCAGAATCTTCGACCCGTGATTCTCGTTTAATTGTTGAATCAAAGCTCTATTCTGATCCAACACCGACGACTGCGCCTCCCGGAAGGCCGGAAACTGTTGATCAGCATCTCTCAAGCCCCCGCATTGCATTCCTAGTTTTTTTTTTTTTTTTCTTTTTTTCCTCCTAAGGGAAGGATCGAACCCGAGACTCGACACGCACCATGCCTACCAGGCCACCCCTTAGGGGCATTGCATTCCTAGTTGGTTGTCATCATCGACATTGTTTTGAGTTCAGATCTCCTGTACCATTTGTGTGTACCACTGGTGTATCACTTTTCATCTCAACCATTGGTTAAGATGCAACGATTAGGATGCAATGATTGAGATGAAAAAGGGTACACCAGTGATACACACAAGTGGTACAGGAGATCTGAACTTCATTGTTTTCTCTGCTCTGACCTCACCGTTTGACCGGTGGTTGTCTTTCCCGTCCGTCTTGCCAGCGAGATTACAGCGCTTTGCTCCGATTACAGGGTTAACCTCCATATATCGAGTCCGCGGCCAACAACGAGTCCATACTTCACGTAACTCGAGATAGAGAGGGAGATGAGCTAGGGGTAAACTAGGTAATTTTAACCTGAATTGACACAGACCATTATTTGTTCTTAGTCAATTACGGAGTATATATTTTTCTACATTCTTGATCAATGGTTGTATTTACTACTCACTCCGTCCCTAAATAATCGTCCTAGTTGACCCGGCGCACAATTTAAGAAAAAATAATTGACTTGATTATTTATATTGGTTTAATGTGTAGTTTCCTTTAAAACTCATATGTATGTGACTCATAATTAAAATATGATGAAAAAGTAAGGGTAAAGTGGTAAAAGTGATGGTCTAAAAAGATAAGTTTCAAAGTGAACAATTATTTTGGGACGGACGAAAAAGAAAAGGAGGACGATAATTTAGGGACGGAGAGAGTATTTAGTTATTCTTTCTTGGTTAGTTATTCTCTCATCTTTCCAATAGTTGGTGAAGTTGTATATATAGGTTGCCTCTACAATCTTTAGACTGTAATATATATATATGAAGCTCAATTCTTCAATCTTCTTTCATGGCTGTATATTTCATTCCCCTGGTCTTCTCCCAGTTGCTTCATTCTTTCAGCCCTCACTTCTAATCACATGCGCACTTAACGGTAAGGAGCGCACCGCATTCAACCGGTGGACTTCTGGTGTGTAAAAATGGTCTACTTTAATACGACCAGTGGCGTGCACTACGTTAGTACAAGGAATAACAGACAATTCGTGTTATAATGTCGTGTTCGTGTTTCAACTATCGTGTTTTCATGTTATCTATCTTATTTGATCATATATATAACAATAAATGTTATTTTAACTAAATTAACAATTTCGTGGCTTTCATGTTATGTGATGTTGTGATGATCTTATCGTGTCATTTTTCTCTGTAATCGTGTTTTATAATTGTGTTGTGCTAGTTCATGCTATCGTATCGTGTCAGTTATTGTCACCCCTAAATTAGTACGGGGACCGATGTTGCATTTAACTCTTGTTAAATGTTAAAACATCTAATTTTCATGGTTCAAATATAGTTGATTGAAATCACAATTGGTACTCCATTGTATAACGTAAAATCAAAATCTCCGTGGGAGGACCCTTTACTTGCACACCCAATTACTTGTATGGTCCAGTAATATTTCCTGTGTGGTCTAATCCCAACAAGAAACAAAGAAAATGCATCCCCTAAGGTTCCAATTGAAAGGAATTCTCTATATAAGTCTGTGATTTGGTTCTACTCACAACAATGGCTGATGGAGTGAATACAAACTACTACTTCTGCAAATGATAACAGAGGAGAAACTCAACACCTTCAATGGAGATTGGGATCGATTAAAACATGTAACTCATTTTCATTCATAACAATGATCATACAGGTTTGATACTAATCTCCATTAAACTCACTGGAAGGGACAAGTATAGAGCTCTAGATCACTACAAATAGCTCTTTCTGCTAAGAATAAGTCTTCCCTCATTAACGGCAATTTTCCTATTCCTAAACCAACCTCTAATCTGTATTGAGAATTAGATCTTCTGCATATGTTGTATGGAATGATTTAAAGGAAAGGTACTCTAACATTGATGGTCATAGAGTATTTGAACGAAAAAGGACCTACACAGACTCAAACAAATTAAGAGATGGCTATGTTGAAGCCTATTATCATAAGTTGAAAGGTTTTGGGGAGAGTTTTGCCCTAGACACCATATCAACTAGATGGTACCTAGACATAGTCACTGCTTGCTCTTGTAATAATTAATTGCAACATTAATGGAGCTGTTAAATCCCAAGAAACTAGAGAATAAAGAAAAAGATTTAGGTGTCATTTGGTAGTCAGGATTAAGATCAAATGGGATTAATAAACCGAGTTACCTGATGTTTGGTACGCAATAGGTGTTTGGGACTAATAGCACGCGTTATCCGGATAAAGTCATTATCCCCTCACTATTAATACCAAGGGGGTGGTATTATTAGCGCTTTCACTAAAAAAAATTATGATTAACATTTGTAATACCCCCGATATATAAGTGAGGATTAATAGCGAGGGCACTAATAGTACTGGGATTAATAATACTACTTATCCTTATCCGACTACCAAACAAACCCAAATGCAATTTATTATGGGTTTCCATGATAGCTATGTATTTTATGTGTGGTGCAAAATCCTACTCTTTGCTTGTTTTCTTTCAAATCATATGTATTTTGAATTAAAGATAAGACTATTATAAAGTAACCACAAACTTAGGACAAAGAGTGTATTAGAGAAAGAGAGAGAGAGAGGGGGGGAGAGAGAGTTTTATTCAGAACTGTATCTTTAGTGTGATAACATAACTACACACTGCCCGGTATTTATAGCCGAGCAATGTTACATTTTTCCTAAAGCTACGGGACATAGCTCCCTAGCTCGTTTGACAAACTTACATATACAATAAATGTTATAGTGCACAAATTGACTTTCATAATACTCCCCCTTGAACATAGCATTGTGAGTTGACTAAGTGTGTCTCATTAAAAACCTTTAAACCAAAAACCCCGGTAGAAAAAAAAATCGAACATAAGGAAAAGAGTACACAACTTAAATCTGAATCATGTGCATGGACTATCTCGCTAAAAATCTTTTCATGGAAAACCCAGTGGGAAAAAATCATGATAAAGGGAAAAAAAAGTACAATCATATATACTTCCCCTTGAACTGACAAGGGTCAAGAGAAATCTCCTTCGTAAATCTCGTAGATTTCGCATCCTAATATTTTGAACATGTTTTCTGAAGGTTGTAGTGGGAAGTGCCTTCGTAAATAAATCTGCAGCATTATCACTTGATCGAACATATTGGATGTTGACCTATTTCTTCTTTTCAAGTTTTTGAGTGTATAAAAAGAGCTTCGGGGTGATATGTTTGGACCTGTAACTTTTGATGTATCCCTTTTTACTTTGGGTGACACATGCGGCATTGTCTTCAAATAATACTATCGAGTCTTTGTTGACAGGTAGTCCACTGGAATTTTGAATATGCTGAGTCATAGATCGAAGCCATACACACTCTCGACTGGCTTCATGAAGTGCGATCATCTCAACATGATTTGACGATATAGCAACTAGTGTTTACTTTTGAGAACGCCAGGAAATTGCAGTACCACCCATCGTGAAGACATAGCCGGTCTGTGATCTGGCCTTATGAGGATCAGACAAATAACCCGCATCTGCAAAACCAATTATTTCATCATTTGATCCTCTGGAATAAAATAATCTCAAATTGATCGTCCCTTGAAGATAACGAAATATGTGCTTGATACCATTCTAGTGTCTCTGTGATGGAGATGAACTATATATCTTGCAAATAGATTTGTAGCAAATGTTATATCCGGTCTAGTACAATTAGCAAGGTACATGAGGGCTCCAATAACATTTAAATATGGTACTTCAGGACCAAGTATCTCTTCATTTTCTTCATAAGGACGGAATGATTCTTTTTCAACATTCAGCAATCTATTAACCATGGGACTAGTAAGAGGGTTTTCCTTATCCATATAAAAGCTCTTGAAAACCCTTTTTTGTGTAATTTGATTGGTGTACAAATTTTCCACTATGCAAGTGTTATATTTGTAAACCAATATAGTATTTTGTCTATCCAAGATCTTTCATTTCAAATTCTCCCTTTAGGTAATCAACTGCTTCTTGGATTTCCTTGGGAGTTCCAATGATATTCAGATCATCTACATACACAGCAATAATTGCAAATCCAACTGTCATATTCTTTATAAAGACACATGGATATAATTGATCATTCACATATCCGTCTTTCAACAAATGCTCACTTAAGCAATTATACAACATGCGTCCGGATTGCTTTAATCCATACAGTGATCGTTGTAGTTTAATTGCACATAATTCTTTGGGCTCTGAGCTCAGTGCTTCAGGCACCTTGATTCCATCAGAAATTCTCATATAAATATCGGCATCTAATGACCCGTATAAATAAGTTGTTACAACATCCATGAGATGCATATCTAGATTTTTCGAAAACGATAAGCTGATTAGATATCTGAACGTAATAGCATCCATTACATGAGAATACGTTTCTTCATAATCAATCTCAGCCCTTTGGAAAAAACCTTGTGCAATAAGGCGAGCCTTGTATCTCACAATCTCATTTTTCTCATTTCGCTTTCAAACAAAAATCTATCTGTATCCAATAGGTTTCACAGCTTCAGGTGTGACAACGATAGATCCAAATACTTTTTGTTTATTCAGCGAACTTAATTCAGCCTTCATGGCATCTATCCATTTGATCTTGTCAAGCCTCTTTTGACATTCAAATACAGATTTTGGTTCGGGATCATCAATCCTGCCATTAATTTCTTGTGATACCGAATAAGAGAATATATCATCAATATTATTCATTTCATCTCGGTTCCATATTTTTCCATTACACGTGTAATTAATAGAAATCTCATGGTTATCGTTGTCTGCATGGCTTACTAGATTTGCATGATCGTGTGTTTCTTCTTGAACAATTTTACGATCATATGTTTCTTCTGGAACACTTTCATGTGATTGGGTATTTTCAATCACTTTTTTTTTTTCGAGGATTTTTATCCGTTGAACCAATGGGTCGTCCATGCTTTAGGCGTGTCATAGATACATTTTCATTTTATCATTTGGTAGCCCTTTTGGTATTTCAATTCGGTCATGAGCATTTATAGCAGCTACATGTGACTTTGTCACTCTCTTTGTGTCTATAAATGCATATGGCAATTGATTTGTTACATTTTGTAAATGTATGATCTTTTGAACTTCTAGTTCATGTTGCTTTGTGGGAGGGTCAAAGTGCAATAACGATGATGTGCACCATTTGATCTATCTTCCCACTTATTTCCCCTCTTTACCTAAAGATGGAAACTTGTCTTTGTTAAAATGACAATCGGCAAAGCGTAAAAATGTCACCCATTTTTGGTTCAAGATATTTTATTATAGAAGGAGATTCATACCCAACATATACTCACAATCTCCTTTGTGGTCCCATCTTTGTTCGTTGTGGTGGGGCAATTGTTACATATACCGCACAACCAAAAACTCTTAGATGAGATAGATTCGACTTTCGCCCTAATGCCAGTTGTATTGGGGGTACTTGTGATATGCACTTGGCCTGAAGCGAATCAGTACAGCTGCATGTAAAATAACATGACCCCATACAGAAGTAGGGAGCTTTGTTCTCATCATTAATGGTCTGACAATAAGTTGAATATGTTTGATCAATGATTCAGCAAAACCATTTTGTGTATGAACATGAGCTACTGGATGTTCAACATCAACCCCTATTGCCATAAAATAATCATTGAATGCTTGAGATATAAATTTACCAGCATTATCAAGTCTAACTTTCTTGATTATATAATCTGGGAATTGTGCTCTCAATTTGATTATTTGTGCAATGAACTTGGCAAATGTCGTATTGCGAGTTGATAATAAACATACGTGCGACCATTTGCTAGAAGCATCAATTAATATCATAAAGCATTGGAATGGTCCACTTGGTGGATGGATATGTCCACATATATCACCCTGAATCTGTTCCAAAACGATGGTGATTGATACCCAACTTTAGTTGGTGATGGTCTAATTATTATCTTTCCTTGAGAACAAACATCAGAATGGAGTTCATTAGATTGAAAAATCTTCTGGTTTTTCAATGGATGACCACTAGAATTCTCAATAATTCTCTGTATCATTATCGATCATGGATGCCCCAATCGATCATGCCAAGCTTTAAATGTTTCAGCAAACTTCAGGTTTACTGTAGAATGTGATTCAAATATTCTTATGATTGTACTATACAATCCAGAAGATATAGCTGACAATTTTTCCAATATACACTTGCTTCCGGAAGTGTTTGAGGTAATGCAAAGATATTCATCATTCCACTTGCTCATAGTCTCAATATAATATCCATTTAGACGAATGTCTTTAAAACTTAACAAGTTTCTTTGAGACCTAGGAGAGAACAATGTATTATTTATCATGAATTTCGTGCCTCCAGGCTTTAAGAAAATTGTTTTGCCAAATCCTTCAATTATTTTGGCATTACCAGATATAGTGTTGACATTAACCTTGTCAACTTTATGAAAAATATTTCTTATCTTTAAGTATGGTTTGCGTAGTAGCGCTGTCTGCAAGACATAAATCTCCTCCTTAGATTTTGGATTGAAACATATTTGTGATCTATTTCAATATGGGATAAAGAAAAATAAGATGAATAAATATGATAATACATTGAATGCAAAAAAAAAAAAAATTATATATATATATATATATATATATATATATATATATATATATATATATATATATATATATATATAATTTATTGTTAGCATGCTAGTATACATAGGAAAAATAGATAATACTCCTACATAACATGTTACTTTTTCCACAGCTTCTATCTCGAACTCGGACAATAGCTTCATTCCTATGTTAATTAATGTTCATGACCAA
Organism: Codonopsis lanceolata; assembly: GCA_013146195.2. Classification (NCBI taxonomy): domain Eukaryota; kingdom Viridiplantae; phylum Streptophyta; class Magnoliopsida; order Asterales; family Campanulaceae; genus Codonopsis; species Codonopsis lanceolata. Next base: position 148,139,353 of record CM028378.1, on the reverse strand, counting down.
TATCTTCATTAATGGTATTGATCATATCGACGTTGGTCATATCACCAAAATCAAAATGAAATTCTTCAGGATCATTTCCAAGGAAATTTGTCTCAACATTTTTTCCTTTTTGTGATCTCTCGTAGAGATCAAGATGTTTCGCTGTTCAGCATTTGCATGCACATTGGTCTTTCATGCCACACCTAAAACATGAACTTTCTTCATTGTTTTGATGCACATTTTTCTCACTCGAAGAGTTGTTTCTATCATCATCTTTGTTCCACTTCAGATGGCGAGAGGAATGTCCATTATATGGATGATGATGATGATGATAGTTATTTCTTCCACGGCCTCTTCCTCGGCCTTGATTTCGACTACAACCTCGGTCTTGTCCATGATTTCCTTGGGCTCGACCACCACCACTACCACGCCCACGCTCTTGCCCTTCATCATACATAATCTCATTCGCTTCAGGGAATGGGGCTGAACCAGTTGGACGAGATTCATGATTTTTTATTAGAATCTCGTTATTGTGTTCAGCTACTAGGAGGTAAGAGATCAATTAGGAGTACCTTTTAAAACCTTTTTCTCGATATTGCTGCAGGAGCATATTCGAGGCATGAAATGTGGAGAATGTCTTCTCCAACATATCATATTCAGTGATGATTTCCCCCACATAATTTAAACTATGAGGTTATCTTATGCATCATAGAATTATATTCACTAATGGTTTTAAAATCTTGTAGGCGGATATGAATCCAATCATAGTGTGTTTTTGGGAGAATGACTGTTTTCAAATGGTCATATCTTTCTTTCAATTTTTTCCAAAAAAACGAGTGGATCATTAACCGTAAGATACTCCATCTTTAAAACTTCGTCGACGTGGTGTCGAAGGAAAATTATGGCCTAAGCGCGATGTTGATTACTTATCCATTCATTATTGCTTCGTTGGATAGTATTTTCAAGACTTTTGGCGGCCAGGTGGGTTTTAGCATCTATTTTCCAAGACATATAATTTTTCTCAGATATGTTTAGCCTTTCAAATTCGAGTTTATTGATGATTGTCATTGTGAAGAAAAAGACTATAAAAATGAAACATATATATATATATATATATATATATTAATAAAATTATGACATGAAAATTCTATTTATATGATAATCAGTATATGTTAAAATGTATGTTGAAAGTTATTACTACTGCTAACAGGACATACATGATACAAAGATAAATATTAAAATTCTGAAAATCATTTGGAGGGTATTCAACAACGAAAACCAATGCGATGCACACAATAACTAGCATGATAATAATCATCAATATTGGGTTAAACATTTTATAGAAGAGGATATGGTATTGAGAGTTTGTAAAGAGCTAGTAAAAATGTAAGTAAGCTATTGAGATGTTGTTGTATATATGGAGAAAAATTGGGTTAAAATTGGGTTCTTTTATTTCTTTTGTATTTATATGTCTTGTATTTTGTGTTGCTTTTCGAAGCCCTCCCAAGTTTGTGGGTTTGTAGGGAGGTGTACATAGAGTCCCCACACCAAAAATATTTTTTTTCTTTATTTTACTTTTATTTGCAATATAATTGCTCTCATATGTTTCTTTTGAGCTTTGACTTGATGTAGGGGTTGCGCAATTATTGAAGTTTGGGGGTGACTCGCGGAGATTCATGGAGCGACATATTCATGGCTTGGACTTCAAATGCACCGACTTTGAGGGAGTTTTCTCTTCTCTTTTCTCCCCCCTTTTATATGCATTTTTATGATCATGAACATTGTGGGCAATGTTCGGTTCTAAGTTTGGGGGTGGGGTCGGTCTTATCTTTGCCTTCGATTTTTGGGAAAATTTTGAAAATTTTTAGAAAATTTCAAGCTAGTTTGGACCCCTTTAATTATGCTTTGATCATTCATCTCATCACTTTGGCGCTCATTGAGTTGTATGTGCATTATTTTCTTGGATTTGGCCTTGAGATTATTACATGCATACTTGAGGATATTTTGTGATTTTTGTGCTAGCATTTCCCTCATTCATGTTAAATAGTGCCCATGTGTGGATATCTTGATAAATTTTTTTAAGCTAAGCTCTAGCTTTGGTTGTGCATGTGTTATGAGTACCTTGTTGTGAGTTGTGATGCCGTTGGATGATTTCGAGATTAATGAATAGCTTGGCTTGTGATGTTGGAACAATTACGATCCATTAAACATGAACCGACTCATTACTAGAATAAGAAGAGAAGATGAAGAAGAAGACGGAAGCGTGTAATTACCTTGTGATTCCATGTTCGTTCTTAATCTTGTTCTTGTTCTTGAGTAAAGAGGATGAAGTAAGAAGATAGACTTCAAATTAGGGAGGAGTAGATCTTCTAAATGATGAGTGCCCTTTAATCTCTTTATTCTTCAATTACTTAGGAAGAGTTTTGAGTGAATGAGAATAATGTAACTAGTAGATTCATAGGCTTGATGGATAAGCCTTTATATAGGAATCCAAGGGGCACTTCATTTAGGGACTACACCTATTGATATATAAGATATTACCATTATGCCCATCATTTAATGGTATACTTATATTATGGAATTCTACATATTATGTTGAGTTCTATACTTTATACCATATATTATAATATTGATCATTATATTATTAAGTATTTATATGTTATATTAATCCATGTTCTTACAATCTCCCACTTGGATTATTATAACATATACCTTCACTTAATAAATTTCTTCAATCATATTTATAACACAAATGACAACCCTTATGTGCACTTTGTTATCATTCGAAACCAATCCCGTCCATTAGTCATATAAGTATAAGGACTAAAGGGGCCGTCGTTGTAATTGATTCGCAACTAAACCCACATTAATCACATATATATATCCAACTAAATGACATAGATTAAGTATAGATATGTAGCATGGAATATTAATGAATATATATGAAGAACGTATATATATATTCTCCAACTAGTCCTACTTTAACCAAATGAGATCAATTTAAATAAAACAACACAAGGAAATAGGAAACATTAAGAACTCCCACTGATTTAAGCATTATCAAAAGTCATTACACCCATATGAGCAACATGCTCGTGAAATACTAAAGGAGATAATGCCTTAGTAAATGGATCCGCTAACATGGAGTTTGTACCAATAAGTTCTATTTCTATTTGTTCATTTTGTACTCTTTCTCTCACAACAAGAAACTTAATATCTATATGCTTAGATTTAGATGAACTCTTGTTGTTGTTGGAGTACAATACCGCGCCCGATTGTCACAATATAACTTAAGCGGTCTTTCAACACCTTTGACAATCCGATCCTTCAATGAATTTACGCAGCCATATAGCTTGATTGGATGCCTCATAGCAAGCAACAAATTCGGCTTCCATGGTGGAAGTAGTAACTAATGTTTGCTTGGCACTTCTCCAAGATATCGCTCCACGGCCAAAGTGAAGACATAACCCGATGTCGATTTGCAACTATCTTGGCATCCAAAGAAAGTCGAATCGGAAAAACCAATGATCTCAAGATGATCCGACTTTGTATATGTAAGCATGTAGTTCTTCGTGTTTTGTAAGTATCTCATCACTCTTTTGGCTGCGACCCAATGTTCTCTTCCCTGATTGCTTTGATATCGCCCAAGCATGCCAACAATAAAGGCAAGATCTCGGGCGAGTACGCACTTGAGCATACATTAGGCTTCCTACCGCCGATGCGTAAGGGATATTTTCCATATACTTAGATTCAAGATTATTTTTAGGACATTGATTTAAACTGAACTTATCTCCCTTAGAGACCGGGGTGTCATGTGGTTTACAATTTTCCATGCTAAACCTTTGTAATACCTTCTCTATATAATTCTTTTGTGATAATCCTAACATACCTCGTGAGCGATCACGATGTATTTGGATTCCTAATACAAAGAAGCTTCACCAAGATCTTTCATCTCAAATTTGTTAGAGAGGAATTTCTTGGTTTCCTTAAGAAGGTCCTTATCATTACTAGCAAGTAAAATGTCATCCACATATAAGACCAAAAATATAAACCTACTCCCATCGAACTTATGGTACACACAATCTTCACCAAGATTCATTTCAAAACCAAATGAAAGAATAACTTGGTTGAATTTTAAGTACCATTGACGAGATGCTTGCTTAAGCCCATAAATGGATTTCTTGAGTTTACAAACTAGTTGACTAGTTTGATCCGAATCGATCCACCATTTCGGTTTCTTCATATAGATAGTTTCCTCAATGTCGCCATTGAGAAAAGCTGTCTTTACATCCATTTGATGAAGCTCAAGGTCAAAATGTGCCACTAAAGCCATAATGATCCTAAAAGCATTTTTAGATGATACCGGTGAAAATGTTTCTTTGTAATCAATGCCTTCTTTTTGAGTAAATCCTTTAGCGACAAGACGAGCCTTATGTCTTTCCACATTACCTTGTGAATCCCTTTTGGTCTTAAAGATCCATTTACATCCGATGGGTTTCACATTCTTAGGTAATGGGACAAGATCCCAAACGTCATTATCATTCATGGATTTTAACTCTTCATTTATGGCATCAATCCACTTATGAGAATTTGGACCACTAATGGCTTCATGGAAGGTGATTGGCTCATCTCCCACTAAACCTAACGGTTCCTCATTCTCGGCAAGATATACATCATAATAATCCGGTATAGCACTCCTTCTTGCTCTATTAGATCTTCTTAATGGCACCGGTTCTTCTTGATTTTGAGGGTGTTGAATTTCCTCATCAACATTTTCATGTTGTTCATTAATAGGAGAATTAACGTCATTTTGAATATTATGTTCTTGTCGAATTTCAGGCACAACTGCTTGATTTTCGATAGGAACTATAGGAAGAGGTATAGAAACGAATTCCTCTTCCATTTCTTCAAATTCAAAATTACTATTTAAATTTTCCCCTCTAAATTCAACATCCTCAAAGAACCTAGCATTTCCCGTCTCAAAAAAAGTTCTAGTTTTTGGGTCATAGAATTTATATCCCCTAGATCTTTGAGAATATCCTACAAAATAACTACTAACGGTCTTTGCATCCAACTTTCCTTCGTTAGGTCTATAAGGCCTAGCTGACAACCCCAAACATGAAGATGATTAAGGGACGGTTTCTTACCGGTCCATAATTCATAAGGGGTTTTGTCAAGAGCTTTTGAAGGAGCTCTATTAAGTAGGTAGGTTGCGGTTTTCAAAGCATCGCCCCATAATGAGTGAGGTAAAGAAGTACAAGAAACCATACTTCTTACCATATCCTTAAGGGTTCTATTACGCCTCTCGGCTACACCATTCATGCTAGGTGTCCCCGGCATGGTGTAGTGAGGACAATCCCACACTCTTCCAAATAGCGAGCAAAAGGACCGGACGTTGTTCTCCCGAACCGTCATTCCGACCGTAGTATTCACCACCACGATCGGATCTAACGTTCTTAATAGTCTTTTCAAGTTGATTTTCAACTTCGGTTTTAAAAGACTTGAAAACGTCCAATGATTGAGACTTTTCATGAAGTAAATAAATGTATCCATAACGAGAGAAGTCATCTATGAACGTAATAAAATATGTTTGTCCGCTCCATGAAGGGGTAGGAACGGTCCACATATGTCCGTATGAATTAGTTCTAAGACTTTTGTAGCTCTCAAGGATTCATTTTTGTTTGTACTATTTGTAAATTTTCCCTTAAGGCATTCAATACAAAAGTTATTTTCCTGAGTATCAAGCTTATGTAATATTCCCTCGGACACACAAGCTTGTCAATTCTCCTTTGGAGATATGACCCAAACGCCTATGCCACAAGGTATAAGAGTTTTTACTTGAAAACTTTCGTTTTATGCCTCGAGAGTTAGTTTCATTATTATGGGACTCATTTAATGAATTGATCGTGTCAAGTAAATATAGATTATCAATGTAAGACAAAGAGCTAGTACCAAAAGTTTTGAATCAAAATATAAATTGCATTTATTATTGCCGAAGATACAGAATAACCTTCCCGATCTAATGTAGTGACGGAAATCAAATTCCGTCTAAAAGATGGAATAATAAATACATTGTTCAAAACTAAATAATATCCAAGACTAAGAGATAATCTAAAAGTCCCTATGCCCTCCACCTCTACCGGCTTTCCGGCTCCCATGTAGATGAATCTTTCACCTTCATTGGGCGTTCGGTAGTTCAGCAACCCCGCATACATGAACTTATGTGAGTAGTTGCACCGAGTCTAACCACCATGTATACGAAGGAATTGAAACTAAATTAGCTTCAAGACAAACAAAGCTAAATGACATACCTTTCTTAATTCGCCATTGGCGATACTTAGGTCGGGCTTCATGTGAGTGGGGTCCTTGCAAAGAAGAAGCACTTTTTCACTTTTTGATCATTTGATGATCCCTTAGGCTTCTTTGTCGCAACCGCAATCTCCTTACCTTTTCTCTTAATCCCACGAGAAGAGGTAGATGCATAATGTGCACTTTCGGGTTTGGTGTGTTTCAACCTATCTTCTTCCTCCGTGACATGTGAAATTAATTCATTAATATTCCACTTGTCCTTTTGACAATTATAGGTCGTTTCAAAATGACCAAATTGTGAAGGAAGAGAAATTAAAGCCAAATGCACAAGCAAGTCTTCCGATAAGTCCAACTTGAGTGCTTTTAATTTCGTTGATAGATGAAACATCTCCATTATGTATTCCCTTAGATTTCCTGTGCCCTTATACCTCATGGAAACAAGCTTCCTCAAGGTAGCACTTGTTTCCGATTTATCGCTTTTGCAAAGCGTTGTTCTAGGGCATCTAGGAAACCTTTTGCACCATCATCCTCGGAGACACTTGTTTAGAAATGTCTCCTGCATTCTTAATTATGCTTAGGCGCGATTAGAACGCTTCCACCTCTCTCGAACTTAAGCGGTCTTCCGCAGCTTTTATCGCTAGAGGGGCAGAGCTTGTTCTCTTAATGCGAGGTCAAGGTCCAAACAGCCTAAGACCATAATAATCTTGTTTTTCCAAGTTTTAAAGTTTGTCCCAGCTTAGCAAAGGAATTGAGTTTAAGGCGGTAGTAATGATGAAGCACCGATCAAATCGAATGAAGAGAACAAAAGAATGAAACAAAACATATATAAGAAACTACACAATGATTAATTATATCAAAATGAATTCCATCATAGTAAAAGATAATCAATATGACATCAAGACTAATCTTTGGATTGCGAATTGACTCACAATTTGATTTATCTTAGGGTAAACAAATAGCTTAAACAACACATTTTAAATACTTGCCTTCCTTTGGGCCGGATCAAGTATAAAAAAAAATGTCCTAAAATTTAAGGTATTTGTTCCCCGGTAATAAAGAATATAAACAATTCACTTTAAACACCCGCCTTCCTTTGGGATGGTTCACAGCGTTTAAAATGATCAAAAGTTTAGTTCAATTATTACCCTATGAATGCAAATACTTAGTCAATAACAAGGTCTCCTTTGGGAAACAAACATGTTATCACATATCAATATTTACATTCATCACTTTAACAAATTTGTATTTAAATAACGTAAATTGCTTTGGCAACAATATTATTTAAACAATGAATAAATTTGTTTAAGCATATAATTAATCATACTTTAGGGCACTTAAGACTTTAAGGTAATTTCTGAAAATTTAAAAAGTAAAGAAATAAGCGAAATTTATTAATAAAAGATAATATCCTTTTGTTCTACCCGTCCATTCTTAAAGTTTAATAACTCCAAGAACCACCGAAGCGCGACTGGTGTCCAGACATTATAATTTATTAATAGATTATCAAAATTTTGGGCAACGAAAAGTCACCAATTATACTCAAAAAGTCACCACACGAAAAGTCACCAATTATACTCAAAAAGTCACCAATTTTGGGCAACGAAAAGTCACCAATTTATACTCAAAAAGTCACCACACGAAAAGTCACCAATTATACTCAAAAAGTCACCAATTTTGGGCAACGAAAAGTCACCAATTTATTTCTGAATTTTGGTTTTACTGAAGCCTTTTAATCAAAGTAAGTAGATCCGCATACTCACAACACATTTAAAAAAAAAATGTGTGGCTATGCATATGAACAAACTCACAACGCATCCAAGGATGGTGGCTATGTTCAAAAATGGGATAATCTTACATTAAGGATTGAAAGCCTTTTGAGTAAAACCAAAATTCAGAAATAGAATGAAGTTATGAACATAATACTCTTAGACAAATGAGTATTATGTACAAGAACAAAACCAAGTGTAATTATACATGGATTACAAACTTAAACAAATTAAAGCACAATACTTTATAAGAAATTCAAACTCAATCTAGTATATGAGCAGGCTCTGATACCAATTGTTGGAACAATTACGATCCATTAAACATGAACCGACTCATTACTAGAATAAGAAGAGAAGAAGAAGAAGAAGACGGAAGCGTGTAATTACCTTGTGATTCCATGTTCGTTCTTAATCTTGTTCTTGTTCTTGAGTAAAGAGGATGAAATAAGAAGATAGACTTCAAATTAGGGAGGAGTAGATCTTCTAAATGATGAGTGCCCTTTAATCTCTTTATTCTTCAATTACTTAGGAAGAGTTTTGACTGAATGAGAATAATGTAACTAGTAGATTCATAGGCTTGATGGATAAGCCTTTATATAGGAATCCAAGGGGCACTTCATTTAGGGACTACACCTATTGATATATAAGATATTACCATTATGCCCATCATTTAATGGTATACTTATATTATGGAATTCTACATATTATGTTGAGTTCTATACTTTATACCATATATTATAATATTGATCATTATATTATTAAGTATTTATATGTTATATTAATCCATTAAGAATCTCTATTGTCTGGAGGAAGATTGGGGGAGATAGATACCCATTCGGCCTGCTCTCATTCAATCTGTTCCATCCAAAACAAAACTAACGACCTCGTTTTCACTTTTCCAAAATTTCCCACTTTTAGTTTATTGTTTTATTTTAGTTAGCAACACTACTTTAAATAGTCTAGTAAAGAGATATAGAAGAAAATTGTTCCAAGTCTCCATCTAAAATCTTCCCTAAACTTCCCATTAATCTAGAAAAGAGTGGGGTGGGCACGTTCGACATTCCACATACAAATGCACATGTATCACCCCCCGTCCCCTCGAACCATATGAGTCCTTTCCGAGTGTGGTGGTGCAGGACGTAGAGATGTGCCCAACAACAAAACTATAGGGTGAGACTCAAATTCAAAATCAGTGAGGGAGGAGGACAACCAACCTTATCGCCGAACAAGCTATGTGTTAGCCCACATTTACCCTTATTACTTCATACCTATGACTAAAGATGTACTCCCTCCGTCCCTAATTTATTGTCTTGGCTTGGCTATTTAAACCTATTGACCTGGATTATTAATATTGGTTTAATATGTAGTTTCCTTTAAAGCCCATGTGTATGTGGCCCATAATTAAAGTAGGGTAAAAAAGTAAGGGTAAAGTGGTAAAAGTGATGTTCTAAAAAGGTAAGTTTCAAAGTGGACAATTATTTTGGGACGAACGAAAAAGGAAAGGAAGACGATAATTTAGGGACGGAGGGAGTACTAATTACTGTTTTTTTTCTTTACTTTTTACCGTCAAACTAATTATTTTTTTTTTAAATATTACATAGTATTATTTAGTATATTTTTTCATAATCAGAATTTAAGAACCGTGGAAGTAATATTTCATTTTTGATATAGACTTTTCGATTTGAGTGATAATGTGAAGTCTGTAAAATTTTTGTTTCGAATATTATGTGAACCGAAGGTTTAAGAGACATAAAGGCCACACTATTGGCCTTTTAAAGATGATGGCATATTAATATTTGGGCCTTGAAGAGTTTAATATGGAGAGTTGTCCGTATAAAAAATTAGGGTAAAATTATAGCCGATCGCTTTTTCAAAGTTCTAACCTCAAAATTTTACAGTTATCTTTTTCAACTGTAAAAAATCAATTTTTGAAATATTGTTTTAAAAATGTCATTGTCTTCTTCAACAGCTCTGACAAATATATTGGATTCAAAAATCACAATTGATGCGTAACGAAACTGAGTTTTTTTTTTTAAATTTATGAAATACGAAACTGTAATAAATCTATGTTGAATTCATATATTGCGGTTCAAACATTGATGTATCACGGTGAAAAAATAGACTAAGCAATTAAATTGATGAATCGCGGTACAAAATTAATTTAATAAAATTGTTACATCGCGATTCAATAATCAATGCACCGCAATTTATTTTCGTAGCGCATCTCATACTTATTAAGGGTATCATAGTCTTTTTGCTCCTAAAATGTTATTTTTTCGATTTGATAAAAAATACAGTATTAGAGCGAATAAAAACTTTAAAAAGTGAACCGACTTACAATTTTTCCAAAAAATTAGGCTTCTACAACCCTCCTATTAGTCCTCTCATGGTTGCTTCATTTGGGTTAAGGCCCAAACTCCTAACGATTCATTTTTGTCTTACACCAATTTAATAGGAGAAATTGTTGACCGGTCACTTTCCAAATTTATAAGGGTGATAATCGGGTGGAGAAAAATATAACTGTAAAAATTCATAATATTTGTTTTAAACCGCTAAAGTACACTTTTAGAGGGAAAATGACAAAAATACCTTTAATGAAGGAAAAATGCGTGGATAAAGCCACATCCCAAATTTGGGCATCGCAATGAAAAACATTGGGCTTCGTTCAAAATTTTGGGCGTCGAAATACAAAAGCCACTGCCCAAATTTGGGCATCGCTCAAAACATTGGGCGTCGTTCATTTTCGGATCTGAATTCGTCATTGGAAAATAGAAAATCAAATAAGGAGTAACAATCCTCGAGGAACCAACTAAGCCATATATATTGATCTCTTTTCTTTTTTCGTTTTTCAAAATCACATAAGAGAATCAAATGGATATAAACAGATATCTCATTTGATAGGAAACATACACTGCAAATCCAAAACATACTTTTGGAGTTCAAGAAATCTATTTCCTTCTGTAATAATAATCTCATTAGCTTGAATTCATTTCATTTTGTCCCTTGCAATTGGATGTAGGGGTGGGCATCGGGTCGGGTTTCGGGTTATCGGGTCGAGTACCCGAAAAAATGGGTAGGATATTTTGCTACATGAACCCATTCGAAAAAATCGAGATGCACCGGGTACCCGAATTCATCGGATAACTGCAAAATCGGGTTCGGGTAACCCGTTATGTTTAAAACCACTTTTTTTAATAAAAAAGACCATTTTTTGTGCTTGGCAGGCTTGCAATTGCTTGGTATTGGTATTGGTATTGGTAATGATAATGTGATTTAAGAGTAGACTAAAGTCATAAGTGGTTGACTAGTTGACTTAATGTAATAAAAAGATTAAAAATAATAATAATTAGACATCTGGAAATCGGGTACCCGATCGGGTTTTTCGGATACCACTGCAAAACCCGATAATCGACACGTTTTTTCAGATCGAGTTCGGGTAACCCGATAATCGAAAATACCTGACTCGGTTGGGGTTTTACCCGATTGGATCGGGACCCGAAAACCGAACCCGTTTGCCCACCCCTAATTGGATGGGTATATGCTATATAAATTTATATGGCCAACATTTATCGTCAATCATTTGTAAGCTTTCTTACTCACAGTTACATGAGTTAAATACGCAAGCATTGAAGCTTACGAGGTAAACAACTAAACATCGTAGCCTACGACCCAAGCATTGAAACCAAGGAGGCAAACATCAGAGCTTACAACACAAGCATTGAAGCCTACGAGGCAAACATCGGAGCTTACGACACAAACATTGAAGCCTACGAGGCAAACATCGCAACTCCAAGAAAGGTACGATGTAGAAAATTGGTTTCGTAAGTTCCTAAATACTCTGTGTTATGTTAGAGTATCTATGTTGGTGCTTCTTACACACACATTTAAATTTTCCTTCTTTTGCAACAATATACTTGAAGCTAAGCATCATAGGCAACTCGACAAACGACGCCCACATCATAGCCTAAGGAAAAACATTGGCCACTGCCCAAACGACGCCCACATCATAAGCAACGACGCCTACACGATAGACAACGACGCCCACATCATGCTCGAAAAGTTTGGATTCAATTTACGTAAGACCCAAACTCTTTGTATTGCATTGGAATGGATGATTGAAGTCTACCAATTGCCATGGAAGGTGCTCTTCTTTTTCAAATCAGTAATTGCCATGGAAGGTGCTCTCATCGTTAACATTGATGTCGTTGTTCATATCATCCCTCCGTGTCGTTTTGTATTAATTGATTTCTTTTGTTAATTCCAGAATTTGGTTTTTGTTTATCAATCACTTAAATAAAGGAAAACCACTCAATATAAGAAAATGTCTAGTACCTATGCTATATTCTGCTTGGTTTAGGACGGGGAAGAGAGAGAAAGTTAGAGAAGAGAGTGAAAGAGAAAGTCAGGGATATGACGAAACAAACACATGGTATTTTTGGAACAAAATGTTGAAAAAACACTTTGTTGGTTGAATAAAAAAATAGAGGAGTGGAGTGGTTATAATTTCACAAAAGTGTACTGACTTGTAATTATTCCAATTTATAACCTCTCCAGTCTCTTGTTTTTTTTTTTCAACCACAATAATTTATTTTCGATAAATTGTTCCTAAAATGTGCGTAGAAGAGAAATAATAGCTGAAATTTGTAGATGTAAAGAGAAAGAGGGTGAGGAGGTCGGTTGGTGAATAACACTTGTGTGTTTCACCTTGAATTCGATTAATCCATCACCCAAACTTATGACTTTTTTTTCTCTTCATCGATCGATTTTCAGTATCACCCGTGTCTTCTTCTTCATTGTATTTGTGTGTTTGATTCAAAATAAATTCAATTTGTGTGTTATAATTTGCAGCGTCATGCATCAAAATTGGTTGTTTGAGTTAAAGAATAATATCTTTTAATTATTCTTGTTGATTTGTAATTAGTAATTAGTAGTAATTACCTTGTAGAGTTCTTTCCTAATTATGTTATCTTCCTTGTATATGTTTCTTGTATCCTATTACTAGTGTAACCCTAATTGTAAATCCCCCTATAAATAGATAATTTATTCAATAGAAAGGCTATGCCATTATTCCTAAACTTTATTAGTTTCTACAAGTTTCTACAGTTTGACTTGTTGTAGCACGATGCATAAAATGAATTAGATAATTAAAATTGATACAACGCGATGCATATTGAGTAAGTGATCCGTAGAGCGTTTTAAGTTCATTAAAGGTTTTGTAATTTTTTTTGCCCCATAAGTGACTTTCCGATTAAAAAAATGTATAGTAATGTAGCGGTTGAAAACTTATGAATTTAACAACCAGCTTATGTTTTAACAAATGAATTGTAGAAATGACATTAGTTATTTGTCGGATCGTAAATTAACCGTCAAACTTCTTGACGCATCAATTAAGAGTTAAACTTGAAATTTATTCCTTCAGCCCGAGCATTTTCCTTTAGCACCGGGTAGTGTAGCTGTGTAGGCAACTACACTTTGATGACTCGAACCTTAAATTTATGGTTAAGTTAGAATAATTTTAGATTAATTAATTTATGGGTTTATTGGTTGTCTCATATGTGATTGTGGGGCAATATCATGTAGGATTAGATTTGAAAGGGCCGTCATGGATGGGTATCAGTTGAATGTTAATATGTTATCAAACCATCGAGCAGATGACAATTTTTACGTATCCTTAATTTTAAGTATCTATAACCTGTATTATGTACAGAACCTGAATCAATGCAACCACTGAGGCATGAGTAAGGATCATTCAAACACAGATCGAAAAGAAAGAAAAATGAAATCAAAATACAGTAATTCAGTTCCTCTCAAAGTCAATTTTGAAACAAGGAATATGACCTATTGGCATAGCTAATGATGAGGTGAGAAATGAAATGAATCGAAGAAACAAAGGTTGAAGATGAATTGAAGGACATATTAAAAGAATTAATATATTACACGAGCGCAATACCACAAATTATAAATGAATAAATTGGATCACGGATCAGTCAATCTAGCTACTGGTTGTCTGAAGAAGAACCTGACAATGCTTTAACCATAATCTGCATGAGATTGACTCTCATTTGTAAAGCTAATATGTAGTCAGCTGTGTCTCTAAACAGCCCATCTAAGCCCTGCATTGACTCCCCGTTTGGAATTAGTTTCTTGAGGGTTCTGACCTTATTTTCAACCCCACCAGCTGAAGAAGATGATCTCCTCCTCTTCATGATAAAATTCCTCGATCTTCTAGACCTGATCAGCTTGCTCATCCCACTGCCACTGCCATGCACCCTTTGGTTCCAGCTCTCTAGACATCTTTTCTTGGCTTGTGCTTCCAACACTTTCCTCCACAACGGATTGCACTTTCCCTTATTTTCTAGGAATTCAAGAATGGATTTTGGGATTTGCTGATCACCATCCATAGTTTTTCTAGATCAAGAATTAAATCTCTCAACCAATTATGAACTGATCAAGAAAGAAAGATAGAGGAGAGACGACAGTGGCTATGTCTTTAACTTTCCAACTCAATCATGGATGATATAGCTAGTGAGACCAATGAGGTGTTTTTATACTAGTTGATCACGTATTCGTGACCATAAAAGGAAGGGATGGTGTGAAATTAAGGATAATGTTTATTAATTTGTGAGTGTGAGAAAGCAATATTGTCATAATTATAGAAAAAGAGGTTTGTACTTTGTATATACGTACGTGGAGTGCCAAACGTGACCTAGCTAGGAGATGATATGTTGCTTTGGGCATGTTCTCCAATCTCCAACTCAAGAATATAATGCACATGCACCCACATGATTCTTCTCTTCGGTCTTCACCAATCACCACCCAGAGGCCAGAGCAGAGCGCAGCCTACTTACTAAGTACTAACCAAACCAAAACCATCCCAAACGCAACCCACTCTTAAGTCTTATCTAATCAAAACACCCTGGATTATTCCTCTCCTCACCTTCCAAATTCATTGCACACAAACCAATGTGAAAGTGAAAGTGAAAGGGAGGCCGGCGGCTGCTCTCTCGTTAGCTAGGGTTTCTTTTCATCGTTACTTAATTCAACACGTATACAATTAAGTAGCTCCCAAACCCCATGTTCCCTTAAAGGAAGCCTTTAAACAAAGTATATACAACTTTTACGTTTTGGGTAAATAGTTCGTTATTTCAATTTGAGATATTTTACTAAAAGTTTATTTTTAAAAATTAAGGTATAAAAATGCTATTTTGTTACTAATATGTTACTCCCTCCGTCCCTAATTATCGTCCTCATTTCTTTTTTCATTCGTCCTAAAATAATTATCCACTTTGAAACTTACCATTTTAGAACATTAATTTTACCACTTTACCCTTACTTTTCATTTTACTTTAATTATGAGCACATACACATGACATTAAAGGAAGCTACGTATTAAAACAATATAAATAATCGAAGTCGATTGTTTTTCTTAAAGCGTCTTGTAGGACGATTATTTAGGGACGGAGGGAGTATTAAAAGTGTCATTTAAAAAAAAAAAATTGACTATTTACCTGAAATGGAGGGAGTATATATATATAATTAAAATTTGAAATTGAAGAAGCGCCAAGTATGGAGGGTTGTCCATGTTTGTCAAAACATAAGGATACGTTTTAGATCTTTATGTTGGGATAAGGAAGAAGATGCGCATCATAATAATTATAAACCATATATATATCTATCCATCTTCTTCTTCGGATGACAAAAAATGACACTAATGCATGCACATTTTTTGAGCTTCCCAAATCCCAATTAAATATGATTTTCTGGCGATATACTTATGTTTTAACATGTCTGGTTCATAATACATCTTTTTATTCAATTCGCAGGAAAAATAAAAACATTCATGCATCTTCTTCAATTCATTCGTTTCTTGGAAGCCAATTTAACAACGGTTAATGCTACTAAGCTAGTACAATTTCCACCATGATTAAAGTACGGTCTCTTTGTTCCTAAATTATTATCTTGTTTGACCTGACATATAAGTTAAAGCAAAATAATTGACATGATTATTAATATTGATATAATATATAGTTTTAATTCCATTCAAACTGATAATGTACATGTGGTTAGGTCTGTCAATGGATCGGATCGGTCAAATTCATATCCGATTTTTAAGAAATTATCGGACTTTGATCGGGTTGGATTATTTTAAAGATATTTCAAAAGTCGATCCATATCCTAAATTTTTTGATTCGGATTTTATTTGCTCCTTATTAAAATACTGAATAAAATTAATATTGAGGTATTTTTGCTTAATCAAAGGTCAAATAAAATTAAAAATTGTTGTTTTCAGCTTACACAAACATGAATAACAATGTTAGTAACATATTATAATGAGCATAAAAATTTATATTTAGTAGAAATCTTAATAATTAATGACTAATAATTTAACATAAGTAATTTTTATATGTATAATATTAATATACTTCCTCTCGCTTCTAAATTATCGCCTCTAGTAGTGGACTTGGCGCATCGGTTTAAGAAAAATATATTTGACTTGATTATTAATATTAGTTTGATGTGTAGTTTATTTTAAAACACATGAGTATGTGATTCATAATTAAAGTATGATGAAAAGGTAAGGGTAAAGTGGTAAAACTTTTAACACGTTATTTTAAATACTTCTTAGAATATGTGATATTTTTAATTTCTCAAACTAACTAATAATTTTATTGAATATCAATTTGAACATTGATGGAATTGATTGAAAGAGTTTTTCAGTTAGGCGCGCAGAGAGAGATGAGAGGGAGAGAGTAGTTAGTATGCAAAGTCTTAAACTTTGGAGTGGGTATCGGGTCGAGAGAGATCTATCCTATAAAAAATACAATGTAATACGATAATTCTTAATTTTTTGTCTAAACTTTATAGAAATCTAGTGATACTATAGTAGGTCATAGAGAATCGTACAATATATCTTGGCAAAAATTTAAGTAAAACGTTTTACTGGATATTTTTTATAAGATTGATCCTCTTTATCCGATGCGTGTGTGTTGATGTGTTGAGTTGTGCATCTTACGTGTTAAGATCCGTAAGACGGTTTCGCTGAAAAATTTACTCATTATCTTTACGTAATTAATGGATATAAATATACATGAACAACATTGTTAGGAATAGCATAGGGGTCATGGTATGTCTAGCTAGCGTAATATTATTGTTTGTCTAGTATACAATCACACCGAGGCATGCATGCTCTGCTAAAATCTGAATTAAGGATGGACGGCTGTATGAATTGATCGATCACATGGATATCAGCACTCAGCAGCAGCCATTCAATTATTGGGTTCAATTCAACCACAACCTACTGTAGCTACCATTTTTGCTTAAGATTCATTCAACACATCCACATGCATGACACATCCTATGATTCAAGATATACAATAATACAACTACCTCCCTCTAATTACCTACTTTAGCTAAACTCAAATTAAACACCTCTCCATCCATCAATCGTAATGACACATCAATCCATTCTACCTCTACATCTTTCCAAACACCTTCCCATTTCGACATATAATAATCATTAATTTGTTTTGTTGGTCCAATAATAACAACTTCCATGCATCTCCTAAATCTTAATTAATCACATCCTTATACTAATATCACTCAAACCCAGCTGTCGTGTCCTCCTAATGGAAAACACACGCTTTCACCATTTTTTGGTTATTTAATTAATTTTTACCAATTTTAGTTTTAATTAGTTGATCAAAACTTTCAAAAACTAACACCAAAAGAACTATATTCACATGTCTTATAGTTTTTTAATATGCAAATTGTATCTCTAGCTTTAATATCTATCAAAAAATTAATCAAATCCACCAAAAAATTTAATTAAAGTCAACTTCTTCAGTAGAAAAAGAGAGAGTAATTTAGGACTTGGAAATGTACACTCTAAAAAGGCTGGTAAGATTAAAGACCCATAAATAAGGAAGGTTGTTGTTGTTTTTTTTAAATATTATAAATTTCATTTTAATTCTTATTTCCTTTTAAATTTTTTTTTTATCATCATTAGGGTGTCAACATTATCCGTGGAGAGTATTTGACAGATTGCCGATGGAACAGAGTGGAGTGGTTATTTAG
This sequence comes from Codonopsis lanceolata, assembly GCA_013146195.2. Taxonomy (NCBI): domain Eukaryota; kingdom Viridiplantae; phylum Streptophyta; class Magnoliopsida; order Asterales; family Campanulaceae; genus Codonopsis; species Codonopsis lanceolata. The sequence continues at coordinate 148,121,225 of CM028378.1, read as the reverse complement.
AACATCACCAAAGTAATCATGATTTTAATTTTACGAGACCGTGGATAATTACAATTTATGAATAAACACAAATAAAAACGTGAAAAAAACAAATAACAATAAAGACAATAAACAACAATAAAGACAATAAACAAAAGTAGCAACAAACAATAAATAAAGTTAATAAAACATAAAAATCTCAAATCAAATCAAATTAATTATTAATTTTTTCAAACCAAAATCAAACCGTTGAATCGTTCGTTTGGATCCATAGATTCATGGGTTCGGGCTTACACCCTAGTAGTAGTGATTAAGATTCATCGGTGGACAAAGGAGAGCTACTCCAAACAAAAGGGCCACCACCATGTGCCTGCGACTCATTGAGCCGCAAACCGTTGCTAGGTTGTGGGCCTATACTACACTTTCTCAGAATATTAAAATATTATGGGAAAAATTATTCATTTTTTTAAAGTTTTTAATCCCAAAAGTCTTTCGTTTTTATTTTTTTCAATTGTAAAAAATTATTTTTCGAAATATTATTTAAAAAATGTCATTGTCTTCTTTAATAACTCTGGCAATATACTTTCGATTTGAAAATCATGATTATCTTGTAGCAAGCGGGTAACAAATTTTTAATTAATGAAATCTGGCTATAATAGATGCATCTTTGGATTGAAGGATTTTCAGTTGAGGCGAAGCATAGAAGGATGAGGAAGAAGAAGATTTACGACGTAGGAGATTAAAGAAAAAAGTGGAGAACGTAAACTAGTTCTTTATACTTTTGTACCACAATTCATACATTTTATTGTATTATTTTTGCACCGCGATTCAAAGTTTAATTTCTGGTTTATTTTTGTATCGCGATTCATAAATTTAATTGTATTATTTTTACGCGATTCAAAGTTTAATTTCTAATCTATTTTTCACTCGATTCATAAATTCATTGTATTATTTTTTTGCACCACGGTTTAAAGTTTAATTTCCTAATATATTTTGTACGCAATTCATAAATTTCATTGTATTAATTTTTACAGCGGTTCAAAGTTTAATTTGCTAGTCACTTTTTGTACGCGATTCATAAAGTTTAATTGTCTGCGATGCAAAAATAATGACATCAAATGCAGCATCTGATCGAGGTTCTAAAAATCGTTTGGAGGTCACTAGATTGCCATTAGCGCTTATGGGATAGTCGAGGCGTGTCGAGGCCTAGAATTAAGGCATAATTACCATTTTGTTGATAATTTACATCAAAGATAAAACATATTGACTATAATTTTTTTTATGTTTGTCATTTTGTCAAACACTTGCATATTTGTAAAATGAACAAAAATATACAAACCTACCATTAATCTCAATTCCCAATAACAAAAGTAATAAACAGGTCAAGTTTAGAACTAAAAAAAAAAAAATTACTTCACCTCTGCCTATAACTCACAATCTAACTTATCCTCCACAGTCAACTCTCATTCTAAATTTTGAGTCAGAGACAACCCAGCCTTCTTCATCTTTTTTCTTCATCTTTCTTCTCTACATCGGGAGGCCATTTTTCTTCATTTCTTTTTTCTTCTCTCTCTCTCTTTTGTAAACCATTCTCCTCATTTTTTCATCCTCAATCTCTTTCACCTTTCAGATCTATCATACCCACCGAGAATATCACAAAATCAAACCCTTTTAACACTCCTCTGTCTCACCATTACCACTCTCCCTTCTTTCTCAGGTCACCCCGCCACTCAAAACATATAGGGGGTTTGGCATAAGCCCAGGCTTGGCCAGATTAGGCGGAAAGAGTCAGCGGCGGTGGAGAGGTGCTAGCGCTTAGGCGGAGAGTTTTAGAACATTGCATATAGTTCATTAAGAGTATCGTAGTCATTTTACCACAAAAAGTGACTTTTGGTCTATTTTCCAACACTTTTATTCGTTTCGATCAGTGTTTTTTTTCAACCCGAAAATGACATTTTGTGGGCAAAATGACTACGATACCCTAATGAGCATGAAGCATTCTGAAAATGAATCGGGTGAATTGATTATTGAGCCGCGAAGAATCAATTTTATTGCATTAATTTTTTCGCGATTCATTAGTTTAATTGCCTAGTCTATTTTTGCACTACGATAAATCAATATTTGAACCGCGATCATTAGTTTAATTGGGTGCATTGATTATTGAACCACAATACATCAATTTTATTGTATTAATTATACGAGCGATTCATTAGTTTAATTACCTAAACTATTTTGAACCGCGATACATATATCCTTGTTTAGCGTGATACATTAATTTGATATTTTTGCACCTCGATATAAAATCATAAATAACCAAACCCGTCATTCACTTCTTAACTGCGTCTCCTTCGTCTTTGTCTCTATTGAAAAATCACAACTCAACACGCATCCTTTATAATTTCGTATTTCATAAATAAATAAATAAAAACCCTATTTCGTTTTAACAATAATGATTTTTGAATATAATGTGTTAGGTCGGTTTGTTGAAGAAGACGATGACATTTTCGGTTATATTTTGAAAAATTGTCTTTTACGATTAACAAAAATGAAGACTTTTGAGGTTGAAAACTTGAAAAAAAAGACCGATCGAATTTTACACAATCTTTATGCACCTCAAATTAGTGGGCAATCCCATGTTCTCCATGTTCGTAACTATTCCAATTACAACTTCCTCCACCATTATTTTAGGTGGTATAGGCCTTTGGAATGTGTAGCCATGTGTTCTTATTTTGAGTTACCCCTTTATTATTTTGTCAAAAACATTGGTTCCTAATTTATAAGCGAACACCACTATCTTGATTACAGTCGGTCATTAATATATGATGAGTCGGACGCAATAAAAAATATCCATAAAACAGTTTTTCTTAAATTTTTACCTCAGACAAAAGTGAATTTTTTTCTTGGCATACTCACTATAGAGAAAACTCAAGTATGATCCTTTGGCTAAAAGATTACCTCTAGTACCGTTGTGTCTGGTGCACCATATTGCATATATAATTTTATGTTGTTAAGTGAATTTGGATCAGACAGTGAGATGTTTATCTTATTCTGTATTAAAATGAAATGAGCTAAGCTATACAA
>CM028378.1:148049447-148118065 GCA_013146195.2 Codonopsis lanceolata | reverse complement strand
TTCCATTAAACATGAACCGACTCATTACTAGAATAAGAAGAAGAAGAAGAAGAAGACTAAGCGTGTAATTACCTTGTGATTCCATGTTCGTTCTTAATCTTGTTCTTGTTCTTGAGTAAAGAGGATGAAGTAAGAAGATAGACTTCAAATTAGGGAGGAGTAGATCTTCTAAATGATGAGTGCCCTTTAATCTCTTTATTCTTCAATTACTTAGGAAGAGTTTTTGGTGAATGAGAATAATGTAACTAGTAGATTCATAGGCTTGATGGATAAGCCTTTATATAGGAATCCAAGGGGCACTTCATTTAGGGACTACACCTATTGATATATAAGATATTACCATTATGCCCATCATTTAATGGTATACTTATATTATGGAATTCTACATATTATGTTGAGTTCTATACTTTATACCATATATTATAATATTGATCATTATATTATTAAGTATTTATATGTTATATTAATCCATGTTCTTACAATCTCCCACTTGGATTATTATAACATATACCTTCACTTAATAAATTTCTTCAATCATATTTATAACACAAATGACAACCCTTATGTGCACTTTGTTATCATTCGAAACCAATCCCGTCCATTAGTCATATAAGTATAAGGACTAAAGGGGCAGTCGTTGTAATTGATTCGCAACTAAACCCACATTAATCACATATATATATCCAACTAAATGACATAGATTAAGTATAGATATGTAGCATGGAATATTAATGAATATATATGAAGAACGTATATATATATATTCTCCAACTAGTCCTACTTTAACCAAATGAGATCAATTTAAATAAAACAACACAAGGAAATAGGAAACATTAAGAACTCCCACTGATTTAAGCATTATCAAAAGTCATTACACCCATATGAGCAACATGCTCGTGAAATACTAAAGGAGATAATGCCTTAGTAAATGGATCCGCTAACATGGAGTTTGTACCAATAAGTTCTATTTCTATTTGTTCATTTTGTACTCTTTCTCTCACAACAAGAAACTTAATATCTATATGCTTAGATTTAGATGAACTCTTGTTGTTGTTGGAGTACAATACCGCGACCCGATTGTCACAATATAACTTAAGCGGTCTTTCAACACCTTTGACAATCCATGATCCTTCAATGAATTTACGCAGCCATATAGCTTGATTGGATGCCTCATAGCAAGCAACAAATTCGGCTTCCATGGTGGAAGTAGTAACTAATGTTTGCTTGGCACTTCTCCAAGATATCGCTCCACTGGCCAAAGTGAAGACATAACCCGATGTCGATTTGCGACTATCTTGGCATCCAGCAAAGTCGGAATCGGAAAAACCAATGATCTCAAGATGATCCGACTTTGTATATGTAAGCATGTAGTTCTTCGTGTTTTGTAAGTATCTCATCACTCTTTTGGCTGCGACCCAATGTTCTCTTCGGATTGCTTTGATATCGCCCAAGCATGCCAACAATAAAGGCAAGATGCAGGCGGGACTTGAGCATACATTAGGCTTCCTCTGCCGATGCGTAAGGGATATTTTCCATATACTTAGATTCAAGATTATTTTTAGGACATTGATTTAAACTGAACTTATCTCCCTTAGAGACAGGGGTGTCATGTGGTTTACAATTTTCCATGCTAAACCTTTGTAATACCTTCTCTATATAATTCTTTTGTGATAATCCTAACATACCTCGTGAGCGATCACGATGTATTTGGATTCCTAATACAAAAGAAGCTTCACCAAGATCTTTCATCTCAAATTTGTTAGAGAGGAATTTCTTGGTTTCCTTAAGAAGGTCCTTATCATTACTAGCAAGTAAAATGTCATCCACATATAAGACCAAAAATATAAACCTACTCCCACTGAACTTATGGTACACACAATCTTCACCAAGATTCATTTCAAAACCAAATGAAAGAATAACTTGGTTGAATTTTAAGTACCATTGACGAGATGCTTGCTTAAGCCCATAAATGGATTTCTTGAGTTTACAAACTAGTTGACTAGTTTGATCCGAATCAGTCACCATTTCTGGTTTCTTCATATAGATAGTTTCCTCAATGTCGCCATTGAGAAAAGCTGTCTTTACATCCATTTGATGAAGCTCAAGGTCAAAATGTGCCACTAAAGCCATAATGATCCTAAAAGCATTTTTAGATGATACCGGTGAAAATGTTTCTTTGTAATCAATGCCTTCTTTTTGAGTAAATCCTTTAGCGACAAGACGAGCCTTATGTCTTTCCACATTACCTTGTGAATCCCTTTTGGTCTTAAAGATCCATTTACATCCGATGGGTTTCACATTCTTAGGTAATGGGACAAGATCCCAAACGTCATTATCATTCATGGATTTTAACTCTTCATTTATGGCATCAATCCACTTATGAGAATTTGGACCACTAATGGCTTCATGGAAGGTGATTGGCTCATCTCCCACTAAACCTAACGGTTCCTCATTCTCGGCAAGATATACATCATAATAATCCGGTATAGCACTCCTTCTTGCTCTATTAGATCTTCTTAATGGCACCGGTTCTTCTTGATTTTGAGGGTGTTGAATTTCCTCATCAACATTTTCATGTTGTTCATTAATAGGAGAATTAACGTCATTTTGAATATTATGTTCTTGTCGAATTTCGAGGCACAAGCGCTTGATTTTCGATAGGAACTATAGGAAGAGGTATAGAAAGCGAATTCCTCTTCCATTTCTTCAAATTCAAAATTACTATTTAAATTTTCCCTCTAAATTCAACATCCTCAAAGAACCTAGCATTTCCGTCTCAAAAAAGTTCTAGTTTTTGGGTCATAGAATTTATATCCCTAGATCTTTGAGAATATCCTACAAAATAACTACTAACGGTCTTTGCATCCAACTTTCCTTCGTTAGGTCTATAAGGCCTAGCTTTTTGGACAACCCCAAACATGAAGATGATTAAGGGGCGGTTTCTTACCGGTCCATAATTCATAAGGGGTTTTGTCAGTAGCTTTTGAAGGAGCTCTATTAAGTAGGTAGGTTGCGGTTTTCAAAGCATCGCCCCATAATGAGTGAGGTAAAGAAGTACAAGAAACCATACTTCTTACCATATCCTTAAGGGTTCTATTACGTCTCTCGGCTACACCATTCATGCTAGGTGTCCCGGCATGGTGTAGTGAGGACAATCCCACTCTTCCAAATAGCGAGCAAAAGGACCGGGACGTTGTTCTCCCGAACCGTCATTCCGGCCGTAGTATTCACCACCACGATCGGATCTAACGTTCTTAATAGTCTTTTCAAGTTGATTTTCAACCGGTTTTAAAAGACTTGAAAACGTCCAATGATTGAGACTTTTCATGAAGTAAATAAATGTATCCATAACGAGAGAAGTCATCTATGAACGTAATAAAATATGTTTGTCCGTTCCATGAAGGGGTAGGGAACGGTCCACATATGTCCGTATGAATTAGTTCTAAGACTTTTGTAGCTCTCAAGGATTCATTTTTGTTTGTACTATTTGTAAATTTTCCCTTAAGGCATTCAATACAAAAGTTATTTTCCGGAGTATCAAGCTTATGTAATATTCCCTCGGACACAAGCTTGTCAATTCTCCTTTGGAGATATGACCCAAACGCCTATGCCACAAGGTATAAGAGTTTTTACTTGAAAACTTTCGTTTTATGCCTCGAGAGTTAGTTTCATTATTATGGGACTCATTTAATGAATTGATTGTGTCAAGTAAATATAGATTATCAATGTAAGACAAAGAGCTAGTACCAAAAAGTTTTGAATCAAAATATAAATTGCATTTATTATTGCCGAAGATACAGGAATAACCTTCCCGATCTAATGTAGTGACGGAAATCAAATTCCGTCTAAAAGATGGAATAATAAATACATTGTTCAAAACTAAATAATATCGATACTAAGAGATAATCTAAAAGTCCCTATGCCCTCCACCTCTACCGGCTTTCCGGCTCCCATGTAGATGAATCTTTCACCTTCATTGGGCGTTCGGTAGTTCGAGCAACCTGCATACATGAACTTATGTGAGTAGTTGCAGGAGTCTAACCACCATGTATACGAAGGAATTGAAACTAAATTAGCTTCGGTACAAACAAAGCTAAATGACATACCTTTCTTAATTCGCCATTAGCGATACTTAGAGCGATCGGGCTTCATGTGAGTGGGGTCCTTGCAAAAGCACTTTTTCACTTTTTGATCATTTGATGATCCCTTAGGCTTCTTTGTCGCAACCGCAATCTCCTTACCTTTTCTCTTAATCCCACGAGAAGAGGTAGATGCATAATGTGCACTTTCGGGTTTGGTGTGTTTCAACCTATCTTCTTCCTCCGTGACATGTGAAATTAATTCATTAATATTCCACTTGTCCTTTTGACAATTATAGGTCGTTTCAAAATGACCAAATTGTGAAGGAAGAGAAATTAAAGCCAAATGCACAAGCAAGTCTTCCGATAAGTCCAACTTGAGTGCTTTTAATTTCGTTGATAGATGAAACATCTCCATTATGTATTCCCTTAGATTTCGGTGCCCTTATACCTCATGGAAACAAGCTTCCTCAAGGTAGCACTTGTTTCCGATTTATCGCTTTGCAAAGCGTTGTTCTAGGGCATCTAGGAAACCTTTTGCACCATCATCCTCGGAGACCTTGTTTAGAAATGTCTCAGGACTGCATTCTTAATTATGCTTAGGTGGCGCGATTAGAACGCTTCCACCTCTCGAACTTAAGCGGTCTTCCGCGGTGCTTTTATCGATTAGAGGCGGGAGCTTGTTCTCTTAATGCGAGGTCAAGGTCCAAACAGCCTAAGACCATAATAATCTTGTTTTTCCAAGTTTTAAAGTTTGTCCCGTTAGCAAAGGAATTGAGTTTAAGGCGGTAGTAACGGATGAAGCGATCAAATCTGAATGAAGAGAACAAAAGAATGAAACAAAACATATATAAGAAACTACACAATGATTAATTATATCAAAATGAATTCCATCATAGTAAAAGATAATCAATATGACATCAAGACTAATCTTTGGATTGCGAATTGACTCACAATTTGATTTATCTTAGGGTAAACAAATAGCTTAAACAACACATTTTAAATACTTGCCTTCCTTTGGGCGGATCAAGTATAAAAAAAATGTCCTAAAATTTAAGGTATTTGTTCCCGGTAATAAAGAATATAAACAATTCACTTTAAACACCCGCCTTCCTTTGGGATGGTTCACGGCGTTTAAAATGATCAAAAGTTTAGTTCAATTATTACCCTATGAATGCAAATACTTAGTCAATAACAAGGTCTCCTTTGGGAAACAAAACATGTTATCACATATCAATATTTACATTCATCACTTTAACAAATTTGTATTTAAATAACGTAAATTGCTTTGGCAACAATATTATTTAAACAATGAATAAATTTGTTTAAGCATATAATTAATCATACTTTAGGGCACTTAAGACTTTAAGGTAATTTCGAAAATTTAAAAGGTAAAGAAATAAGCGAAATTTATTAATAAAAGATAATATCCTTTTGTTCTACCCGTCCATTCTTAAAGTTTAATAACTCCAAGAACCACCGAAGCGCGACTGGTGTCAGACATTATAATTTATTAATAGATTATCAAAATTTTGGGCAACGAAAAGTCACCAATTATACTCAAAAAGTCACCACGAGTCACCAATTATACTCAAAAAGTCACCAATTTTGGTCATTGATGAAGCCTTTTAACCAACTTATATTCAATTAAAAGTCACCATGGTTGGACCATTGCCTTTTGATAATTTGATGAAGCCTTTTATGAGCAGTCTTTCAACCAAATTTCCATTTTAATGCATTATAATTATTGGCTATGTAAATGGGACAAGTTTGCACTTTAATTAACATGATTCAAACAAGTAGACCTAGATTTACACACTCCAAACACATGATGTTGGCTATGTAAATGGGGTAATCTTGTATGAACCATTGTGTCTCTTAAAACTTGATCTTACCATTATTGCCAGAAATTGAATGAAGTTCTTAATTTAATGGTGACTCAATTTTTTTTTTTTTTCAACCAAAGTAAGTAGATCCGCATACTCACAACACATTTAAAAAAAATGCGTGGCTATGCATATGAACAAACTCACAACGCATCCAAGGATGGTGGCTATGTTCAAAAATGGGATAATCTTACATTAAGGATTGAAAGCCTTTTGAGTAAAACCAAAATTCAGAAATAGAATGAAGTTATGAACATAATACTCTTAGACAAATGAGTATTATGTACAAGAACAAAACCAAGTGTAATTATACATGGATTACAAACTTAAACAAATTAAAGCACAAGACTTTATAAGAAATTCAAACTCAATCTAGTATATGAGCAGGCTCTGATACCAATTGTTGGAACAATTACGATCCATTAAACATGAACCGACTCATTACTAGATTAAGAAGAGAAGAAGAAGAAGAAGACGGAAGCGTGTAATTACCTTGTGATTCCATGTTCGTTCTTAATCTTGTTCTTGTTCTTGAGTAAAGAGGATGAAGTAAGAAGATAGACTTCAAATTAGGGAGGAGTAGATCTTCTAAATGATGAGTGCCCTTTAATCTCTTTATTCTTCAATTACTTAGGAAGAGTTTTGAGTGAATGAGAATAATGTAACTAGTAGATTCATAGGCTTGATGGATAAGCCTTTATATAGGAATCCAAGGGGCACTTCATTTAGGGACTACACCTATTGATATATAAGATATTACCATTATGCCCATCATTTAATGGTATACTTATATTATGGAATTCTACATATTATGTTGAGTTCTATACTTTATACCATATATTATAATATTGATCATTATATTATTAAGTATTTATATGTTATATTAATCCATGTTCTTACATGTGAGTATGACAATAGCATGATATAGGCCATGTTTGACTCGTTTGTGCCATATCGACCTACCCATGTTCACATTAAATCTCTAGTTTCCCATTTGAGCCTTATTGAAAGAATGGTGTGTGCAAAAGCACACAATGACCCCCATTCGCCTTCATTTTGATCACCCGCATTGACTTATCCCATGAGCCTATACACTTTATCCAACCCTTTGAGAGAGCACTTTGTGAAATGAATTTTTAAATTTATGTCTTGGAGGGAGTATGTGCTTCATGGAAGTGTTGTTCTTCATATATTGGTGTTGTGTGGTTTTAATCTTGGTTAATGAGTTGAGGTAGTTTATCTTGTAAAAAAAAAGGGGCCCTTGTGAAAAAAAAAAAAGAAAAAAAAAATCAAAAGTGAAGGGCAACCCAAAATTGTGAACCATTTGTGCTTTAAAGTCATTCAAAAAGGGGAATTGTGGGATAAAAAATTATTTGTGGTAGTTTGATGTACTCTCAACCCCAAGTTCTTGATATGTAAAAAAAAAAAAAAAAAAAAGAATGAAGAAGTTAAGTTTGGGGGTTGTTGAGAAGAATGGTTAGTTATGATGAAGTATATTGTCTCATGAAGTTAGACTTGAGTATGATTTTGAAGGCTTCACTTGTGCTCTCTTGTCTTGATTTCCTTCCCTTCATTTGTAGCTCAACCTTGGCCTAAAGTTACAAGCTTGCAAAAGTCCTATTGATATTGTCATGCCATGGGTTATTGCCTTGTGAAGTATTTATCTCTTTCGGTTTCATGGCTTATGCTTGGTATCTCATTGAACGTTCAATCCTAGCTAGAGTGATGCTATTTAGTCATGGGCTTGTGCTTCATGTTTTTAAGGAAGTGTTTGAGGAAAGTTTGCTAGCATTGAAATCACATCATACCTTGGTTATGCATTTTTATAATCTTGAGTTTGATTTCTTTCATGGTAATGCATATGAGATCTTGATTGAGTGCCTTCTTTATTCCATTGTTGTCTCGAGCTTATCCATAATCCATATCTCTCTTTGCTCGAGACGATCAAAGCTTAAGTTTGGGGGTGTTGATAAGCTTATTATTTTCTATTATTTTCATTAATTTTCCGGAATTTTATTGGTTATTTTGAGCTTTGGTTGATAATTAATTGCATTTGAGAACCTATTTTTATGTATTTTGTGCTTCATGTAGGTATCTCAAGCATATTCAAGGTTTTATGGCTCAATTCATGCAAATCGAGGACATTCCGGGCTTCAAAGTTAAGTTTGGACGCTTGCCATTAAGTTTCGTTAAGGATTTGAAGGCGTGAAGGCAACGAAGCTAGAGAACTTAAGCGATGCAAAATGAGGACTAAATTGCAAAGCCTGGGGGAATAGGGTCTTCGACAGCCAACTTCAGAAACTCAGGGAAGCCGGCGCTCAAGTCAGAAATTCAGGGGCACCGGAGCAATCCCCTGATAGATGGCTTCATTAATGCGTTGTCCACACCTCAGCGCGCCACGTCACCGCCGCCCAGCTACTCGACCCACGCGCTTGGATCCAAGCCACCGCGTCTGCTCACCCTCACGCTTCCGGCCACTTTCCTCTCACATCTTCGGCCTTTTCCTCCGGGCAACCGCGAGATTCTTCATGGATTTGCCACCGATCCAGCGACCCAAGCCCCTTTCTTCTCCTTTTTGCCCCTAAAACTCCATTGCTCTTCCCTTTTGCCTGGCTGCCCTCGGCCTTGCTCCCTTGGTTGCCTTTGTTTTCTTCATTCCGTAGGCCTTTTTCGAACAAGCGGGTTTAGGGCACAGACCCTAAACTTTCCCAACTCCATTAATTCCACTCTCCATCCCTCCACCAAAATCAAAAATGCACCCATTTTGAAGGCTTGGAGCATCAAATCAAGGGTCAAGGGAGCAAGATTATGTGAAGTCAACCAAGATTTGCAACATTAATTGGTTTAATTCTTCCACCTCTTTATTTATTTTAATGTTGTAATTTTTGGAGAAACTTTGCATTTATTTTGATACCTTGATGATGAGCTATATACATTTTTGGATTGTGATTATTATCTATGTTGAATGTAATGTTTTAATTTAATTTCTCTCTATTTGATGTATTACTCATATATTTTTTGGTTATTATCATTGTGTGATTAATGCTTTTAATGAAGTCATGAATCATTAAATGAACCCTAGAATGATAGGATACGAAGCGAAAGTCCTTCCTATTATTCCGAAAATCGTGATAATTGTTTACGTCTCTAAGGCACACCGATTGTCGAAGGCCGTAGATAGTCATTGGGTGCTTGATCTACCACGCGGCTATTTTCTCCCCTAGGCTATGTGTTGCGAGGATATGAGCCCGTAGCAAGGATGAGTGATAGTTAGGTTTTCTATACGTAGCGAAAGCCCGTAGAAAATATTAGTGCGCACCCGACTACCGAAAATTTGAGTTAAGAAAAATAGAGAGTTAAATTAAACATTAGCGAGGCTAGAAATATCACAATCCTACCTTTTTAACCTTGATTTGATGTTGCCGCCGTTTCATCGTCACGTTAATTTAGTTCACTTTATTGCTTTTATTTTGTTTATTTTATTTTTATTTTAAATTTTATTTCCGTTCGCTTAGATAAAATTAGGTGTGCCCAATTTTAGTACTTAGGATTTATTTCTAGTTCTATCCTCGTGGGATCGACTCGTACTTCGAACTTTATTACTTGATACGACCGGGTAATCTTGCCCGTGTTGCGTTCGCGCGCATCAAAAATAAATGCTATAATGCACAAATTGACTTTCATAACAAAGACTCGTTTAACCTCTATTTTTTAGCCCAAGGCTAGTTGTCCCTCAGCATGTTAATTCTTATTTATTCTAATAAGATTTGTTGGGTTAAAAACCAGAAAGGCATGAGGGGGGGTGGAGCACTTCAACACCTTTGGATGAGTATCCTCCTTACCAAGTCGAAGATACGATTACATATAAATAAAATGACTCTCCATTTCATTCAGATAAAGAATTTACTATACTATATTGTAACATTTCATTTTAAGAGTCTATTTTCAAAAGTTATGTCTATAATTTCCATAACATTTAAACTTTACTCTGCACATTTGATACTAACATATTAATCATACTCTAACATTATTATAATTATGATTAATTTAATACTAGTTATATTCATTTAATTATTAGACTTTTCATACATGAATTTTATGGGTGGAACGGATGAAATAATTATTAGAAATGGCCTTTATGCTCAATTATTAGCCAAATCGCTCACACACAAGTGAGTATAGGTACATATCTTTTTCCAAACTTTTCGCAATTGTATATAATTTAGTGAAATTTTTATCCAAGGCTTTTAGCTAAAACAATTTATTTTTTAAGTTTATTTTTATTTGATAATTTTATGTAAATGGATGTCCATAGGCACCCAATCCTATTTATGATTCGTTCATTTTATACTCGTGTTATCAATTAGGTATTCACTTACTCACTCATTTGAGTCCGTAACTTATATAGACCCCACCGACTTGCACATTTGCCACATCTACTACATACTAATTATGTATATGCTAGATCAAGGTCTCAAATATCGGTGTATACTTTTAATTTTTAAATAAAACTATTGTTTAGTAGTAATAGCAATATATTTTATACAGTTTATGTCTCAAAATTATTGTTTTGTTTTTTTTAGGTATATTAAAAAAATGTCTTTCTTGTAAAAATTTTATTTAAGGAAAACACTTTTATTTTATTCTTACTTTTTATTGCTTCTCTAACCATGATCCACATGACACGGGCTATAAAAAAATTACATATTATACTAAAATAACAGTTGAGTAATAAGATTGATTCTTGGCTTCCATTGCACAAGAACATACACAAACATTTGAATTTTTGGTGGGATAGTATTATGGGGCAAAATCTTAGGTAAAACTGTATTACTGATATTTTTTGTAAGACGGATCTTCCTTACTCGAATCACTGTGTTTTGGTAGGTTGAGTTGTGAGATGCTGAGGCTCCGTCTAACGAATTAAGATCTGTAAGACCGTCTTACGGGAGACTTACTCATATTATGATCATGTTATTTTTATTGTTTTTTATTGTTTTTGCCCTAAAATATTTTGCAGGAAAATACTGAGGGTGGGAAAATATTGATGTCAGACAATGATTGGTCCTCGAGTGCAAGGCACAAGGGAGCTTGATTGCTAGATTCACCCGTCGAGCATGTCTGAAAGTCGACCCTAGTGATCTCATGGTGCTGAGTGGAAGGGCCACGACCTCAACTTTATTACTATATTGTAACTCCTCGAGCCCGAAAGTTCGGTCTGCTACGTGTAGCCAACACACTGGTCCACTGAGCACGCAACACCTTGGGTCATCAAGCCCACCACAAGTCGACCCAAAAGTTCATAGATGATGTTGGTACCCAGAGTTAGTGTGTAACCACCTTATAAATTGAACACAATTCTCACACCTACCTGATGTAGGATGGGGTATTACAATCTCCTCACTCAAATACTTGACGTCCTCGTCAAGGTCGAATCATACCCCGGACAATGTAGGATTCAAGAGGTGGCTCGTACGGAGATCAAAAGGTGACTCCCACCTTCTGCGGTGTAGCACTTTATTCCCACATTTCTGGCCGGGATCTGCTCTGATACCATTTGTAACGCCCCGAGCCTGAAAGTCTGGTCCGATACATGTAGCTAGCCAGCACACTGGCCCATTGATCACGCAACACCCTTGGGTCATCAGGCCCACCACGAGCCAATCCAAAAATCAATTGATGATGTTGGTGCCCAGAGGTAGCGTGTGGCCGGCCAGCTTATAAATCGAACATAATTCTCACACCTACCCGATATAAGATGGGGTATTACATATATACATACATATACATATATGTGTGTGTGTTTAAATAAACATTATTTTCACCGAAGAGAAAGGCTATAACTAATAATGCACTACTTAACATGCATTTAATGCACTAAGTTTAAAAATCAGTACTCTTGAAGAACATTTAATCGTTCAATACGATTTGGTAATATGATTGCACTACTGGGAGAATAAAATAGATTGAAATGCTATCTTTGTTCTACTATTTTTGTTAAAGATAGCAATCTAAATTGCAGTTACAGACTGAGGCATGGGAAGGAAGTGAGGACTTATGCTAAATATGGAGAACTAAACTTCAAATTGAAAAGTTTCTTGAAATCAATTACATTGCAAAGTACGGGTGGCTGGTTGTAATTTTCTTTTAGTTCAGAAGGGAGTTAGTTGTATTTTCAGATTGTTGGTAGTTAGGGCCGTTAATTATGTTCTGTTATTCTGTTCAAATGTGAACAGCCTTCCTGATTGTAACGGCTATGTTCAGAAACTCATATATATGCACAAGAGAGCAATCAAGTTTTCTGATTGCTCATCTCCTTCTTCCTACTTTCTTGTCATGGTATCAGAGCCTTAGATCATTCACCCACTATCACCAATTCTTCTCCTTCCCCGAAACCCTAAACAATGGCAGAAGAAAAATTAGCCACCCAAATCGACCAATCCAATTCGAAAAACAAGGGGGTTTCCATGGAAATTGGAATTGATTCCAATATGCATCTGTTATACCTACACAACAATGATCATCCAGGATTAGTTCTCATCGCTACAAAACTCACAGGAAGTGAAAATTACAACTCATGGAAGAGGTCTCTCGAGATTGCATTGTCGGCCAAGAACAAGATCATGATCCTGAATGGCACTTTTGCAACACCAGAAAGGGAGGATCCACTCTTTCCCTTATGGGCCAGAGCAAATGACATGGTCATTTCTTGGATCTTCAATACAGTCACAGAAGAAATCAGTAACAGCCTGAAATATGTGATTGATGCCAATTCAGTTTGGAAAGAACTTGCAGAAAGATTCTCCAATATTGATGGACATAGGGCATTTCAGTTGCAAAAAGAACTGCATAGACTTGAACAAGGTACAGCCTCTGTCGAATTTTATTTTCATAAAATGAAAGGCTATTGGGATGAAAATGCATCCTTAGATCCCATTACTGCCTGTAAGTGTCCTTGTACTTGTGGTTCTGCCAAGATTCAAGAATCAAAAGATCAAAGAATCAATTTGATGCAGTTCTTGATGGGGCTGCATGAAAGCTATATGAACACAAGAGGACAAATACTGAGAATGAAACCATTGCCTACAATTTCTGAAGCCTATTATATAATTAGGCAGGAAGAAACTCAAAGACAATGATATGTGCCTGAGTTTGGTTCTATTGCAGCCAACATTAATCAATTGGGACAATCACAGATCATGGGAGAGAGATTCACTGTTGGGCCCTCACAAAACAAGACAGGATACACTAGAACCCCTTTCAAGAAGGGAATTTTCTGCAACTATTGTAATAGGGAAGGACATGTCAAGGAGGAATGCTATAGACTGAAAGGTTTTCCAATTGGGCATCCTGGAAATCCCAATCATCCAGCACACAAATCCAAGACTAATACTGCTGGTAGACAAGTTGGTAAAGGCCAAGGGAATCAGGTTGAGTCATCAAATTCCAAGGTCATGCAAGTTCAGGCCACATCTGTTGGGAATGCAGAAATTATTGACAAGGCTGGATTGGGAGTGTCCAAGATTGATCAACTACAGGAGCAAATAAACCAGGTCATGGCCATGCTAAAAGCCAAAGATAGTCCTGAAGATCATAATGCTGGTCAAAGTGGACACAAATTTGTTGGTCTGACACACATGGCAGGTACTTCTATTACCAACCATCAGTCTAAACTTTATCATACTTTGCATACCTGGATTATTGATACAGGAGCCACTGACCACATATGCACATCATTATCAGTCATGCATGATGTAGAAGTCACTAATCATCCTATTTTTCTATCTCTGCCTAATGGTGCTAAAGTAAGAGTCACTCATATAGGAAAGGCTTATATTAATCCTCAGCTTACATTGGAAACTGTGTTTTATATACCTGATTTTCACTACAACCTTTTGTCGGTGTCAAAACTAACTATGCAAATAAGATGTCACACACTTATCATTGGAACACAATGCCTTTTCCAGGACCTTCAGATGACCAGGACCATAGCTATTGGTGATATGATTGATGGGTTATATCTTCTCAAGGCAGACCAATTTCCAGACTCTAAACATGTTTGCACTATTGCTTCTAGACACAAAGATATTGTTAGCTGGCACCAGAGACTTGGACATACTTCCTTGAGTACTCTCAAAAATATTGTTGGTTTAAATTCCCTTTGTAAGCATAAAGATCTTAACATTCAAAGAATTCTATCTTGTGATATTTGTCCCCTTGCTAAACAACACAAATTGCCTTTTATGTTGACAAACATTAAGAGTAAAGCTTCTTTTGATCTCATACACTGTGATTTGTGGGGGCCATATAGGAAAACTACCATGAATGGATGTAGATACTTCTTGACTATTGTAGATGATTTTTCAAGGGGGATATGGACTTTCCTCATGTCCACTAAGGCTCATGTTTTTTCTTTGTTAAAACAGTTCAATGCCTATGTTCTAAACCATTTCAAGACCAATATTAAATTCTGTAGGACTGATCATGGGACTGAATTCTATAATACTGAAGTTATACCTTATCTTGCTAGCCTAGGCATTTTACATCAAAGCTCATGTGTTGATACTCCCCAACAGAATGGGGTTGTTGAAAGAAAGCACCAGCATCTTTTAGATATGTCTAGAGCTATTAGGTTCCAGTCAGGTCTCCCTATCCATTTTTGGGGATACTGCCTTTTGGCTGCTACCCACATTATAAACAGAATCCCAACTACAGCTCTGAAGTTTAAATCTCCATATGAAGTCCTTTATACCACCAAACCTTCTTATGATCATCTGAGAGTCATAGGATGTTTAGCTTATGCTTCCACCCATCCTAATGACAAGTTTGCTCCTAGGGCTGTGAAGTGTGTCCATTTAGGGTACCCTGCAGGACAGAAGGGATATGTTCTATACAATCTTGAAACCAAGAAAATCTTCATCAGCAGGCATGTCATCTTTCATGAATCCATCTTCCCTTTCATTAACAAAGAATCTGTGAAATCTGATCATCCTGAGATAGACATTAACCTTTTTCATGATAATATACCAGAAAGTAGTAATAGCACAAACCCTAATCTTAATGAATTTGAAGATCTCCGTGATCCTGTTGAAATAAGAGATGATGCCAAATCTGATGATCATACAGATGTTATAGAAAATGCCAACCCTCAAGTTCCTAGTAGGGTTTCAACAAGAGTCAAATATCCCTTTGTCAAGTTAAAGGATTACATTGTTTCATCTGTTTTTACCAAACCTGTGCATCTCTTTAATCAATGCAATATGCAGCAATGTTGTGTCAATTCTATAATGCTTGTCCAAGAGCCTCAATCCTACCATGAAGCTGCACAAAGTAATGATTGGGTTGAAGCCATGAATAAAGAAATTGCAGCCCTGGAATCAAACCAAACATGGAACATAGTGAATCTGCCCCAAGGAAAGAAGGCTATAGGATGCAGATGGATCTACAAGGTAAAATATAATTCAGATGGCAGTGTGGAAAGGCTTAAAGCAAGATTGGTTGCCAAGGGTTACAGCCAAAGAGAAGGCATTGACTATTCAGAAACCTTTGCCCCTGTGGCCAAAATGGTGACTGTTAGGGCTATTCTTGTTGTTGCTGCTGCACAGAAATGGGAAGTTCATCAACTAGATGTGAATAATGCATTTTTACATGGTGACCTGGAAGAGGAGGTCTATATGCAACTGCCATTAGGGTACAAGTCACAGGTGAAACCAAACAGTGTTTGCCTGCTAAAGAAATCTCTGTATGGCCTAAAACAGGCATCTAGGCAGTGGTTCTCAAAGCTCACTGAAGTTCTTCTCAGTCTTGGCTATACACAATCCCTAGCAGATTACTCCTTATTCATTTTGAAAGAAGGTACAAAGTTCACAAGTGTACTAGTATATGTTGATAATGTACTGGTGGCAGGTAATGACTTAGACAACATTGCTTCTTTGAAGAATCTGCTGCATGAAAAATTTAGCATCAAGGATTTGGGACATGTGAAATACTATTTAGGTATAGAAGTAATGAGATCTGTGCATGGTTTTCATCTTAGCCAGAAAAGATATGCCTTGGAGCTAATTGAGGCTGCAGGATTGTTAAATGCCAAACCACTCACCATTCCTTTTGACCCTAATAAGAAACTCCTACAAAATGAAGGGAATCTTCTTGTTAATCCTACAGAATACAGGCAACTAGTTGGCAAACTCATTTATCTTATCGTGACTGACTGCACTTGGCTTTGCAGTCAGTGTTTGAGCCAGTTTGTGCAAAATCCAAGGGATACTCACTTGAAGGCCTTGCATAGAGTTCTTAGGTATGTTAAAACTTCACCAGAACAAGGGATATACTTGCCTTCAGCCAATCATCTTCAACTTCAGGGTTTTTGTGACAGTGATTGGGGAGGGAATCCTAATGACAGAAAAACCATAACAGGCTTCTGTATGATGCTGGGAAACTCACTGATTTCTTGGCACTCTAAGAAGCAATCTGTGGTTTCTAGATCATCTACAGAATCAGAATATAGGGCATTGGCCACAGCTAGTTGTGAAGTGATTTGGTTGACCAGCTTGTTGAAGGATCTGGAAGTCAAGCCGCCAAAACCTAACTATCTATCGTGACAACTCATCTCGCTATAACAAAGGGCCAACAATCCAAAGGTATCATGCTAGAACCAAACACATAGAATTGGACTGCCATTTCATTAGAGAAAAGATTTCTAGTGGTCTAATCT
The DNA here is from genome assembly GCA_013146195.2 of Codonopsis lanceolata. Lineage (NCBI taxonomy): Eukaryota > Viridiplantae > Streptophyta > Magnoliopsida > Asterales > Campanulaceae > Codonopsis > Codonopsis lanceolata. The sequence continues at coordinate 148,101,386 of CM028378.1, read as the reverse complement.
GTTTGCAGCATATTCCAACTAAAGGCCAAATTGCAGACATATTTACCAAATTTCTGGGAAAAGCATTGCACTGGAGATTCCTTTCCAAGTTGGGAGTAGTGAGCATTTATCTACCCTCAACTTGTGGGGAGGGTGTTAAAGATAGCAATCTAAATTGCAGTTACAGACTGAGGCATGGGAAGGAAGTGAGGACTTATGCTAAATATGGAGAACTAAACTTCAAATTGAAAAGTTTCTTGAAATCAATTACATTGCAAAGTACGGGTGGCTGGTTGTAATTTTCTTTTAGTTCAGAAGGGAGTTAGTTGTATTTTCAGATTGTTGGTAATTAGGGTCGTTAGTTATGTTCTGTTATTCTGTTCAAATGTGAACAGCCTTCCTGATTGTAACGGCTATGTTCAGAAACTCATATATATGCACAAGAGAGCAATCAAGTTTTCTGATTGCTCATCTCCTTCTTCCTACTTTCTTGTCAGTTTTTTTATTAAACAAAGAGAAGATAGACCCCAAAAAAACATCACTCGGCTATGCACGAATTATTAATTGGAAATTCTCGTAAAGTATCTCAAAATCATCTCAATTGAGATTTAATACTATATGGTATTTTCAAATTTCAGTATACAAATTTATTCATAAACTCGTATATAGTTTTGTATACAAATTTCTTCATATTGAGTTTGATCTTCTTCTTTTTTATTATCAGCTAGGTAGCTAGCTTTTATTGTCCAACCAAAATACTATGTCTTCATTTCATTGTCTGATGTATAGAGGTGTAATTGGCTAGAGGAGGCCGGCTGATGCCGCTGCACCGGTATATTAGTACTAAAGTGGTGTCTAGGAAGATCTCCACTGCGGTACGTACGCTCATTCATATTGTGGCGCTTACTATCATTCATCTCTCTATGATTACTATTTAGAATCAAAATAGATCAAGAAATGGAAAACACAATGCAAAGGAAAATAAAATTAGATATGGATCGAACGCTTAAAAAAGTTAAACAAAAAGAAGATGAATATGAAATTTTGATTGAATCAAAGACGGTACCAATTTGAAGGAGCCCATCCAATCATCCTTCTATTAAGATCATAAATCATCAATTTATTTTGAAAGAAGGTTCCTATAGTAGTATTAAAGGCAAGGGTAAATAGTTAGTTAGAGACGAGATATATAAATATATATATAAAATGACAAATGAATCTAAATATAGTAATTTTTCGCCAAAAACATATTGCCAAAAATGGAAACTCTTATTTATGCAACATATATAATGCATGGACAATACTTAATATAACACATATAAAATTTAATACAGCACTTGGTTGTGAAAATACTATATTACCCTTAATAAAATTAAAAAAAATTGTTTGAACACCGCCACCGACCGCCCAAACACCACCACCGACCACCCAGCCTCCACCACCTCCAGCTCGGCCAATCGACTACCCAGCCCAGTCCTCCCCCCCCCCCAGCCCCAACCCAACACCTGAAGCCTAGGCAGCCCCTTCCCCCAAGCCCAGCCCACCGACTAGGCCTCCCCCAGCCCTCTCATACCGTCTGGGCCTCCCTCAGCCCCACCCCCACCCAGCCCACACCAACTGGGCCTCCCCCAGTCCCTCCCACACCGACTGGGCCTCCCCTAGTCCCTTCCCCACCCAGCCCACACCGGACTGCCCACTCCCAGTCCATATACATTCTCTCTCTTTTTTTAACTTTCATAAAATGAGAAAAGGGAAATTTGGCCCACTTTCTTAAAAGAGTGTTATATTAAGGATTTCATAAGTGTTGTATTAAGTATCTATATTTGTCAAACAATAAGTGGATAGTCATGCCTTGGATACACAAATATGACTATACAATTATCATTATGTATTAAAGTGATTCACAAGTTCAAATAAAATTTGAACATTTTTTGGAATTTACAAATAATGAATAGTTGGTCATGTCTTGTAAACGCAAATGTTATTATACCATTATCATGAGTCGCTTGATAAATGATTCAAATAAATAAATTAAATAATGACAAAAATATGTTAATACTTCAAATCTAAAGTTATAAATTATAATTACGAAGAAAAAAAACTATCAATATAATTACTTTTTTGACACGTGTGGATTTAAAAATTTATTAATTTTTTCTATGACTAATACACAATAAGGAAAAACCAAATTTGAAATTATATTGATGAAACTAAACATATAATTACATAAAAAGTGTATGTTGGTTCACTGATCAATTAGAAATCTATCTATTTTTTGTTACAAATAATGGTAATGCTTTCTTTTTTATTCCTTCCAAAAAAAAAATTATCATGTTTCTAAACTTTTCTGTTTTAGAATTTTTTTTTTTTTTACCAACTTACCCTTATTTTTTTCTTCCTACTTAAATTATAATCACATGCACAAGGGTTTTGATGAAAATTATAAGAATGAATTATATTTAAGTAGTTTTTTCCAACATTATTTTTTCTCTATTCTTGTAATTTTTTAATCTTCTTGGTTTTGATTGATTTTAATTAATTTTATATATATATATATATATATATATATATGTTCATGTGTTTAACGCACATGTGTCAAAACTAGTTAAGTGTTTGCAATTTAGGGTCCTTGATTTTAATTTTAGCGATTGAGGTTTAATGTTCGTGTTTCGTATCAATTGGGGGGTCTATCATAACATAAGTTAAATTTGAGCATAAAGTTGATCTTTCTTCGATTAATCATGATACTAGTTAACGTTTGCCATGTGGAAATCTGATTATTTAAGGAGTTGATTGACTCTCAAGTTAAGTTATAGTTGAGAACCATGTACACACACTTGGCCTTAGGCAAGTGCAACATAGGCCTTCGCACAAGGTCCCCTGCAAATTCAAGGAGACCTACTTTTATAGAATTATGTACACCTATTTTATAAAGTTATATTATATGTAAACATGACAATTACAACTCATTACCCATTAATCCACTAATTACCTAACTCAATCCATTAATATTTTTTGGTTGAAACGGGTAACCCATTTCGACCCAATAATATTAACGGATCGTGTTAAAGCGGGTCGACTTCATTATCCATTTCGACCCGTGACTTTTTATGCTATAGTTTTTTTTGTTTTTTTAGGGGAAAAGTTAAGTTTAGACGGGTTGACCCGCTTTAACTCGTTTCAACCCGACTCGTTCCGATCCAACCCATTTCAACTTGTTTAATATTTGGGTTCTAATGGGTTTCGACATGTTTCAACTCATTACTCATTTCAACTCAACTCAACCCATCCAATTGTTAGGCCTAATTATATGTAATGTAATCATATTTTTCCCATTGTCTTGTGGTCCGATGGATAAGGTGTCGAGTTATGATATAGAGTATATACCTAACCACGCTATTATTAAAGGACTAGTTTTTTTAATCCGTGCGTTAAACGCACGTCAACTAATCATCATAGATTCTAAAAAAATTCATTATATATAACATATGTTGTCTTATTAGTTGGTTTTCCATCTTCATCGTATATCAATATTTTCAAATCAAAATAATTTGTTACTTTAGAAACTACGAAATATTGTTTTTTTTTTCCAAAAAGAGACTTACGTGCAATTATTGACTATGACACTTGTTAATTGTCATTGCATATAATACCAACAATGTAAATTATCTTCTCTGCAACTTGAAAGACGATCTTAAATTGGATAAAGTTAATGACAATCTTGGTATAAAAACATTTTCTCAAACATTGCCTTCTTTCAAATTTTTTTGTTTTAACAATGTGATCCCCAAGATTTATGAGGATTAGTCTTGTTCCATTGCATAACCCTGCAACATGATCACTATTTCTCAATATTATTTCTGAACACTAATTTTAAATATTAATTTATGGTCTGACAACCCCGAACACTTTATAATATTCAAAAACTCTATATAATGAATGTTTTCGAACAAATGTGAATTTTTTCCGTCCTACAAATAGAATTTGAACTCAAATAAGTTCTATATTTTGAATGATTACTTTTATTAGATTATATTTGTATTTTATGAATAAATAAATTTATGAGAAGAAAATAAGCTAAAATCAAAATAACAAAATTATTTTTACGGTTAACTACTATTTTTGTTTTGTAAATTATTTTAATTTTAATAACTTCCATTATATATTTTTTTTGTTTTATTGACTTCGTAACTATTATTTTTGTTATATTTTTAAGAATTAGTTTTACGAAAAAAATTTGTTCCGTAATTTTTTTTTATTATTTTGCTAACCTCAGTTTAAATTGTTTTATTTTATTGACTCTATAACAATTATTTTTGTTCCATCAAATATTTTTATTTTACTAACATATTTTTGTTTTACATGACTATTTTTAAGAATATGTTTTAAACTTTTGTTCCGTAAATTATTTTTATAATTTTACTAACCTCAGTTTAAATTATTTTTGTTTTATTGACAACATAACTATTATTTTTGTTACATCAAATATTTTTATTCAACTAATGTATTTTTGTTTTGCATAGCTATTTTTCAGAATTTGTTTTAAAATTTTGTTCCGTAAAATATTTTTATTATTTAAGTAACCTCAGTTTAAATTGTTTTTTGTTTTTTATTGACTTTGTAACTATTATTTTTGTTTCATCAAATATTTTTATTTTACTAAAGTAATTTTGTTTTACATATATATTTTTAAGAATTTGTTTTAAACTTTTGTTCCGTAAATTATTTTATTTTACTAACCTCCGCATTAAATTATTTTTGTTTTGTTGATTCTATAACTTTTATTTTTATAGTGGCTTGTTCCATAAATTATTTGTATTTTACTAACCTCTTATATTTTTATTTTCTTGACTCCGGAACTATTATGTTTGTTTTAGTTACTATTTTTTATGTTTAAAGAGAGAAAAATGTTTAAACATAATTAAAAGATAGAAGATTGTGGTGATGAGAGTGAAAATAGGGAGGAGACGGAAGAGAGAAAGAGAAATACAACTAGAGAAGATATGAGAGATAAAGAGTGGAATGGTAACTCAAAAGTCAATAATTCAAAAGTGATATTTTTGAGAGAAAAATCTACCTTTGTCATTATATATATAGATGTTAGTTTTAGGTCTAAACTTGTCCAACCTTCATTTTATTTTAGGTGCATTAAATTTATTTATCATAAATATTATGTTAGTTGACAATCAAATATTTTTATCAGGGTCATAAAAAATAACAATTTCTTAAATTAAAATAAAAGTGCAATTATAATGACTAGTGAGTATAAAATATCAATATTTCAATCAAAAATCAAGTTTTATTGCTATTTGACTATCATTTTTACTGTTTATGTTTCTTTAATTTTTGGTTTCATTAGTTGATTGTGTTTCTTTAAAACTTAAATTTGTAGTGCAAAAATATGTTTTCAAGAAAATATTCATATGGAAGTCGAAAAAAAAATTGATTGTGTATATTGTTTTGATTGCTAATTGTTTAAATCAATACAAAATATTAATTTTCAATAATTATTTAATATTTATTTTACATATATGTTTGTAGGTGTTATATATTTTTAATACTTTGAATAATAAAAAGTCAAAAAATTGTTTATCTAAAAATCTTAGTTGTATTTTTTTAAGGGTCTCTTTTTCTCTTTTCGCCCTAGCCCCCTAAAAGTTCGACCCTGGATGTACATAAAATACTTTTGGATGCTAGGATTAATTTATTCTCGTCCACTTTGTTGTTATGATTAATTTAAATTGACCAACTTAACGCCTAAATCCTTCAAACACTCCAATGGATATGAAACAGAAGAATTAGACCTAAGTTGCTCAAATTAAAATTAATAGCCCTACTATGCACGATGTGTCAACATTGGAGCTTAAAAGAACAATTGTAACTAAAACTAAAAGAGCTCATTTCAATTTTGCCTTGCCAAGTATAGAGAAACCATAAACACATATATATTATTGGCAATTTGTAAAGTTGTTTAAAGGGTCGAGGACCGCAGGGTCGATCCTGTTAAATCGTAACAGAAAATAGTTAGGATCGAGAAAATGCAACCCTATTAAATTCAGGGCTAACACACTATTAGGGTCACACCCCTACATGGTCGACCCTATAGGACTAGGGTCATGGCTAATCTGAGTAAAATCGAGGGTCAGCCCTGTTAAACCGTAACTGAAAAAAGATTAGGATCGATAAAATGTAACCCTATTAAATTCAAGGCTAACAGGGTTGGCCATATAAGGATCACAACCCTACAGGATTGGCCCTATAGGGATAGGGTCGACCCGATAAACATCTCTACCAATTTGGCATAGTCAAAACTGAGCGCTGGCAGTGCAATTTATTTATAGTAATTATTTTTTTCTCTTACCTCCAATTAGATTCACTTCTCCAAAGCTGTGTCTTGTACCATCTAAAATTGCGAAGCAGACTTCTCCACTAGGCTGAAAGAGAATTCAAGAATTCAAATTTCAGCATACAAATGGTGAAGCAGACATCTAGCACTAAACTGAAATATATAAATATCTATTTAGATATACATACACGCTCCATCCCTTCCAAAAAATAAAAAACTTTTTGATTTATTTTTAAAAAGATGGTACCGTAATAATTGTTGAGAGATTTGAAGAAGGTTTATTTTTTTAGACAAAGGGAGTGTATATATAATAGCATAAATAAAAAATTTCTAGCTATGGTTTGATATGCATGCATAATTAATTAATTACCACCACAGTAAGATAAGTGTATGGCGGCAATTCAAATCGCCCGTTGTTGGCTGCCGGAAAAATTAGGGTCATAGTCTTGAAGTAAGCTGCTACTTGGTCGACTGATCTTATTGGTCGTGAGCGACGCCAACAGATGGGGTAGAATGTTTCTTGAAACGGTGTTAGTGGCGCTCCAACTCCATTTAAACTTGTTAGTACCTATTAATTTTGAGCAAATAAAATAAACCAGGTAGCTATGGAACAAATTAATTAAGATATAGTACTGGGTATTATTTAGCTAAGTTAAGCATGTGTGTGTGTGTGTGTCTCACAAGTCGAATCATTGCTTGAACAACACTTCTCTTGAAATATGAGTAGGTAGAACCAGAGTCGAAAATTGTCTCAAGATTCGTCACGGTGGTATGTCTCCCGTCGAAAACAAGATTGGCACGTCCCGGAGAGTAGAGCTTTGGACGAAGAGTAACCATTGGTGCCCAGGTGATTGCGTGTGGAAGGACTTGTCCAGCTCCAATGAAGAAATATCCACCCCTTGGACGAGACATGCAATGTCCAAAAACCGGTCGTACTATACCCTTATTTACTAGCTGTTCTACAATGGTTATGGGGCTGTCATTGGCTAGCCCCAGTACTCCATCAAATGGAAGACGCATACTGCCGGGAGGACGTCGATTATCAAATCCACACCTTCATTTCAAACAAGTAGTAATGGTTATTATAATATTCTGAAATTCCGATTCGTAGGATTGAGTACTTCATTTATTTTTGTCAATAAGGCTGATAGGTAGGTTAGTTAAGTACGAACCCGATTTTGATGGTGGGAGGTAGGAGAGAGCGGTGAACGTTGTTAAAGGGGAGAGTCAAGGAGTCTAAGATCATCTTTCCCATGGTGTAACCTCCATCTTCATATTCCCTTACGTAGTGGCATATATCTGTAGTGTAGTTGCACGGATGTTCACTAGGATGTATTACATGATGGCAAAGTGGGTCGCCACAAAAGATCGTATTACGTGCTGGGGGATTGTATGGTGGATGAGGATACTGCAACACCCACACAGAGTAAATTAATAACAGCTACAAAAGACAATGTCAAATCAATGAAAGAACTGGGGAAAAACAAATATTAGAAACATTACTTGATAACTGGATCTCTGTTGACAGTTGACCCAGGTGAGATCACTGCCAGTGTCTATAAGAAAAGAGTATGGCTGGGCATGTTGTCCAAGTTTTAGCATTACACGGTAGCACCTGGCGTTGGTTCACAATTTATAATATACATGATCAAACAACTCAATAATACACATACAACTTTAAAGAATCAACCAAAGTAATTATGTAGGAGAACTTGATTAGTGTCTTTTATCTATTAAAAAAAAAAAATTTGTCTGTGACTCGGGCTTTTTTGTTGTTGTAAGAGTATTCATGTATATATATGTACTACTTAAATGACCTGTCTCAAGTTGAGAAATTCAAAACGCCAAAAGAAAGGATCAGTATAGTAGAACTTCTCTTCTTCATATACTGAAACAAGTATATGTAGAAATTGAAAGAGCTACTGAAAATTTTAGAATTTTGAAATAGGAAACTTAATACTAAATGGGGGAGATATATATATATGTGTGTGTGCGCGCGTGCGTGCGTGCGCGAGAAAAGCTTTAAAAAACAACCCTTCGGTAATACTTCCGGTAAGGTCCATGACAGCGACTGCGGAAAGTTGATCCAGGGTTACAAATCTAGAGCTATTGTTTCCAGTAATATGTTGATTACTATTATTAGCAAGTGATGAAGAAGCATATGAGTAGTTCATGAATGCTGTGGTAGAGAGTAGAACAAACAACAGCAGTTGCAGCAGCATGAATTGGTTTGTGCCACGACTCATTTTCGAAGAAATGGGGACTGTTGTGTCTTTTGGTTTTATCGTTACCTGCTTCATTCATATTCATATTCACATATATAGACTATAGAGTGGGCTCACCAGTCAGTTTGTATTATGTAAATATGTAATTCAATTTTGAAGATCCAGTTTTGATGTGTCGTAGGATCATGATTGTATCATTTGAGATTATTCGAATATCATTTGGGATGCTTGTAATATTTGGTTATATTGCAGGCTAGTCTAATGTTATTTTTTATTATTGCACTTCACTTTAAATATCCCTTTAATTACTCAACTACTTCCTCCGTTCCGTTTACTATTTTATTTTAAAATGTTTTATTTAAAGAGCTACTTTCAAAAATTAAAATATAAAAATATCATTTTATTATTAATAGACTACTAAAAGTGATATTTTTCTTAAAAAATTTGACTTTCAAACGGAACTATTTGCCCTAAAACACAGGGAGCATTATTTTCATTTCTATCATGTTACTGATATTTTTATTTCTAGGTTTGTCGTGTCAAGTGAGAGTTAGTGACACGTTAACATTTGAGAAATAAATAGTTTTAGAAATTTCAGTATGTTGATGAAAATGAAAAAAAAAAAAAAAAGTAATTTTATCGGGCTCGGTCTGCAATTGCTTTAAAATAGTGCATAGTTTTCAATTTTTAAAAAGGTTAACTATTTATTTAGTTAATTTTTAAAAATTATTGGAGCTTGATTTGCTTTTTTTTTTTTTAACTCATGTAAAAAGGATCTTGAAACGGATTATAATTGAATGTCTTAGCCTTTTTATTGCCTTCACTCAGCCAATTCCCCAGTCCACCCACAAAGAGCCATCCCCTTCACTCACTTTTTGCGCCCCGGCCTACAAGTGTAGTAATTTTCTCCTAAGTTTTGGAAGTAATTAGTTATTTAGTCTGTGATCTGCACTGATACAATGTTGGATATATCTTTTACTTGTAATAATAATATAAAATTTAGACATTATAATTGGATTATTAAACTCTTCAATGGTTTTAATATTTTAATTTCTTTTATTTTTATTAATATTAAATATTTTTTATCTAAATACTTTTAAAATCAATATAATTTTCTAACTAACGTGAGATAGATATTCTCTATTAGTAATAATAGTAAAAATATTTTATCTAATGACTTTTAAAATCAATATAATTCTCTAACTAACGTGAGATACATATTCTCTATTGGTAATAATAGTAAAAATATTTTATCACTTTTAAAACTAACATCTAACTTGATAATAAGAGTAAGTCTTTTTGTTAAAAAATTTTAAAATCATTATTCATTTTTAAACAATATGGGATGTTTTTTTATATTTCTATTGGTAATAATAGTTTAAGTTTTTTATCTAAAAACTTTGAAAACCAATATCATTTTCTAACTATATATGTGGTGACATATTTTCTATTGCCAATAATAACATTTTTAAAATCAACATCAATTTGTAACAAATGTGAGATACATTTCTTCTATTAGTAATAATAGTAGTCTTTTTATCTAAAACTTTTAAACCAACCTCCCTTTCTAAACAATATGGGTCAGAATACAACTTTCCTATTGGTAATAACATAAAAATTTCCTTATATAATGACTTTCATAACCAATACTCATTTCTAATTAATAATGTGAGATACATCTCTTTGTAACCAAAGTACGATATATCATCTAAAAACTTTTTAAACAAATATCACTTTTCTAACAAATATGAAACACTTCTATTCTATTGGTAATAATTGTATACTTTTAAAATCAACATCACTATTTAACCAATGTGTGATACATCTATCCATTTGATAATAATAATAATAATAGAAGTTTTTTATCTTAAATAATTTAAAACCAACCTCTCTTTCTAAACAATGTGGGATACATCTCTTCTCTTTTATCGATGATAAAAGTATAAATCTTTTATCTAAAGACTTTTAAAATCAACATCACTTTTTAATCAATGTAGGATATATCTCTTTTATTGGTTATAATAGTATTTTAAAACCAACATCGATTTATTTTTAACAAATGTGAGATATATCTATTTTATTGTTATAATAGTAAAAGTCTTTTATCTAAAATTAATATCAATATCACTTTATAACCATGTGAGATATACATCTTCTATTGGTAAGAATGGTAGAAGTCTTCTCTCTAAAGACTTTTTTTGAAAACCACCATCATTTTCTAACCAATGTATGATACATATTTTCTATTGATGATAATAATAATATTTTTAAAACCAACATCAATCTCTAACTAATGTTGCAACATTTCTTCTATTGGTAATAATAGTATAATAATTTGTAACCAATGTGAGATACATGCATCTATTCTATTTGTAATAAGAAGTCTTTAATCTAAAAACTTTTTAAACCAACATTTTTTTTTAACAATGTGAGATGCATTTTTTTTATTGCTAATAAAAGTAGATGTCTTTAATATTACTTCTCTGACCCTTACTGCCCAACCTGATTAGAGCGTTTAAGACTAACATATATTTTCAAACAATGTAAAATACATCTCTTCTATGGTGATAAAAGTAGAAGTTTTTATCAAAAGACTTTCGAAACTAACATCGATTAATAACCAATGTAAGATACATCTCTTCTATTGGTAATATTAGTAGACATGTATTTCATATTGGTAATATTAGTAGAGATGTATTTCATACTAATGTTGATTTAAAAGTCATTAGATTAAAAATCTCACATTTTATTACCAATAGATGAGTTATATATATCTCACATTGGTTTGATAGTAATGTTGGTTGTAAATGTTTTTATATATAAGACTTCTACTATTAACAATAGAAGAGATTAATAGTAGATATTAATATTCCATTAGTATATTAATTATTAATAAGTATTGAAGTACTTATATTTAATCTGCCTCAAAAGGCATTTGGGCATCGCTTAGGCAAGAGGGCTCTCTACTACACCGGTCCACTATGCTATGCATTACTATTGGACGCTTCGAGTCGGGTACATGCGTGCCAAGTCAACCCTAACCCCTCAGGTATAATTAAACTCTACTAGCTCATAGTATGGGGGATCTCTCTTCTACAGTTTTCACTCCAGACACGAGGGCTGTGCGTCCTCCTGTTTTATTCACTGAACTGATAAACACGTCAGAGGATTTTTGGCGGGGACCCTCCCTGTCAGCTCAGGGTGGATTCATTTTGTAGACCTACATACAGCCAGATATCCGACTAAGACGATGATTTTACGACCGATCCAGTCAACGGACGATTCACGTACGACTAAGTCTTTCAGCACCCCCGGTACGATGGTATTTTTACATCATTATTTTGGTTTCGTTACCGGGAAATGACTATATTTGTTCCCCTCAACTTACTGACTCTGTCAGCCATGGCGAAGCTCCACCCCCCCCCCCCGGGTACCGGAACCACCAAAAAAAGGAAACCCGCTCATTTTCCATGTAGACTAGGCGGCGAAATAAACACGAAACTGAAAACAAATGATACCCCTAGGTTTGCCTTGATAAGACGAGTCCACCACAATGAAAATCATCGTCATCGGAGTTGTAACGCTCTTCCACGCACCACTCAAAATGGCTGGAGGAGTTAACTCCTTGTCACGCCACAGTAACCCTCCGATCTCCAGATCTGACGCGAATTCAAGCAAAGATCGGAAAACACTGCTAGGTGGGCCTTGCTTAATCGAGCACAACGCTGCCAAAGTCACCGCCAATGGAGCAGCTGCGCTCTCCCACATGCTATCTGAAGCGGCTGCCTCCCATGATGCTACCAAACGCGCCAGCCACTCTCCGGCCACTAGATTTGACGCGCGCCAACTTGTATGTGTTGTTGCAGAGGGATGGCTTCATTCATGACATCACCTCATATTCAATTTCAGTCAGACAACTGCAGTTTCAATCAAGTTTCACCCAGCTTCCGTCAGGTTCCGTTATATGCCGTCAGATATAGTAAACGATCCGTTAACGGGTCCATCTGAACCGACCCAGTTCACTGCAATCCTTTTTTATCCGGTTCACCTCTATCTTGACTGATTCCTGGTTTAGACCCTATTTAATCTGGCTCCCTGCTATTTCAGGTGGACTCTTTCCATTTCTACCATCCATATTTACAGATTTTGCTCATATGACCTTGTTTTTTGCGCTATTAGCAAGTAATTAGTTAACAAAACATGGTTTAAAGTTTGTAAATGATATGAATAGTTTCTTTATTGCTCCAAATTAACATGAGACACCAATAACTTACATGAATATTGCATGTGATCAATATGTGACGTGATTAAGCTATAATCTTGAGACATTGATTTTCTTTACAATTATTAATTATGATAATTAATAATAACAATTATAACTCGATGTTCCACGAGATAACTATGATCGAATAAATTATCATAGTATAAAGACATATGAAATGACGCCTCGATGTATAAACCGATTAAAATTATTATTAATTGGTGATGAATGCATGACATTTAATTGTGACAATTACTATTCGACATAAATTGGAGTAATTATAATGAATTTATGATCGTATCTATGTCATGTTTACAACAAATTACTCATTATATTGATGCATGCTACGTTATATTACACCAATGCAAGTAATTAAATATATTTTGCATTCGCAACCATACGTATGTCACCTCCCTTATGCGCCTTGTGTTTTTACTAATCCCTAGTCGCGCATGAAGAAAAAAAATGCATACTCACCCTTTTATGAAGTGTGACGTATCAATGGGATTAATTATATTTTGTATCTGATTATTTATTTTCTCGAGCATGACAAATGGTAATGAAATTAATTTATTCATCGCTACGCCTAAATCATGCAGGAACTCTCTATGCATATCACATTTTGATCGCATATGACACATAAATTAATTGTTTATGATTTTATCTCGGGTTGAAATATTTAGTCCCGGTAAAATATATATATTGGTACGAGTCACACATTATTTCATGCCTTAGCCACACGACTCACATAAATATAAACTTACGTGTTCGTCGTATCTCAAAATTGATGTTATTTTCCCCGGTCATACTAATATCAATATTTAATTAATATCACTTACATAGATTGCTAGCATGAATATCATCTTATACTTATAAGATTAATTACACAATACATACCCTCAATTTTATTTAAAAGGGGAATATGTTTGATTTGCAAATGATGCACTTAAACTTTCAAGTACTCAAACTAAGTCAACTAAGCCTTGGTAATTCTGAGAACAATGTCACCCTCCTTTTTAGGGTTGATCTTTCTCGTGCTGAGTGCCTTAAGCACAATTTTAGTGCCAACCCAAACTTCCTCAGAGAAAAACTACAACAACCATAAGTACTTCCCGACCTCAAGGTAAACACTTACAGTCAAGAAATAGGGGACCTGCCCGCAAACAGAAAAACCCAGATATCTTTACACCATTCAGACGGCCTTAAACACTTTCATACGACTGATTGATAGCCTTTCTCGTCGACCGAGTAAGCTGGGCCATGCCCGGCCAGCACTCATCGATACCTAGGTGATATACTGGCAGCAGCTTCAGTGTACAAACATCGGATAGGGACATGCCCGGCTTGCCAATCGCCGCTAAGAGTAGGGCCATGCCTAATAAACAACTACTAATATACGGGCAACAGCTCTTGTGTTAGTATGTTATTAACACCCAGGTAATATACTGTTAAAAAAACTGGTAGGCAGCCTCTAGACAGGGCCATGCCCAGTTAACTCGTCACCAAAAAAGCTGGGCCATGCCCGCTTGGCAATTACCCAGATGTCAGCAAGACAATAGGGGCCATGCCCACAAAATAACTACTAATATACGGGCAACAGCTCTTATGTTAGTATGTTATTAACACCCAGGTAATATATGGTTAACAGAGCCGGTAGGCAGCCTCCAAACAAGCCATGCCTAGTTAACTCGTCGCCAAAAAAGCTACGCCAATATGCCTGCTTGGCAATTACCTAGATGCCTGCAAAACAGTAGGGGCCATGCCCACAAAATAACTACAAATATGCGGCAATAGCTCTTGTGTTAGTATGTTATTAGCACCCATGTAATATACGGTTAACAGAGCCAGTAGGCAGCCTCCGGACAGGGCCATGCCCAGTTAACTCGTCACCCAAAAGATGGGCCATGTTTGCTTGGCAATTACCTGGATGCCTGCAAGATAGTAGGGGCCATGCCCATAAAATAACTACTAATATGTGGGCAACAGCTCTTGTGTTAGTATGTTATTAACACATAGGTAACATACAGTTAACAGAGCCGGTAGCTAGTCTCCGGACAAGGACATACCCAGTTAACTCGTCACCTAGAAAGCTGAGTCATGCCCGCTTGGCAATTACCTGGATGCCTGCTAAACAGAGCAGTGAGGGCCATGCCCAATAAGCCTTGGTAAATACCGAACACATTAAAAGATTTTTATGGCTACCTACGCTCATGTTCCCTGCTCGAGTTTACTCGTAGCTGAGCTTTATATTGTCCTCCCGCTCGAGTGTTATTCGCGGTTGAGTAGTACACAGCACCTATCTGCGCTTACGCTCCCCGCTCGAGATTACTCGCGACTGAGCATTATATTGTCTTCCCGCTCGAGTGTTACTCACAGTTGAGTAGTACATAGTGCCTACTTATGCCTACACTCCTCGCTCGAATTTACTCGCGGCTGAGCTTTATATTATCCTCCCGCTCAAGTAATACTCGTGGTTGAGTAGTACACAACGCCTACCTCGCTCCGCTTACGCTTCACGCTTGAGATTACTCGCGAGTGAGCTTTATACTGTCCTCCCACTCGAGTGTTACTCACGGTTGAGTAGTACACCGCACCTACCTGCGCTTATGTTCCCTGCTTGGGTTTACTCACGGTTGAGTAGATTATGTGTCTTCTCGCACTTACGTTCCCCGCTCGAGTTTACTCGCGACTGAGCTCTATATTATCCTCCCGCTCGAGTTTGCGCGCGGTCGAGTACATTATGCGCCTTCCAGCGCTTACGCTCCCCACTCAAGTTTACTCACGGCTGAGCTTTATATTGTCCTCCCACTCATGTTTTACTCGCAGTTGAGTAGTACACAGTGCCTACCTGCGCTTACATCCCCACTCGAGTTACTCACGGTTGAGCATTATATTGTCTTCCCAGTTGAGTTTACTTGCGACTGAGCTTTATATTGTCCTCCCGCTCGAGTGTTACTCGCTGTTGAGTAGTACACAACGCCTACCTGCACTTATGCTCCCCACTCGAGTTTACTCGCGGTTGAACCATAGATTATCCTCCCGCTCGAGTTTACTCGCGATCGAGTAGATTATGCGCCTTCTCGCGTTTACGTTCCCCGTTCAAGTTTACTTGCGATTGAGCCCTATATTATCCTCCCACTCGAGCTTACTCACGGTCGAGTAGATTATGCGTCTTTCCGTGCGTATGCTCCGTGCTCGAGTTTACTCGCGGCTGAGCTTTATATTGTTCTCATGCGCTTACGCTTTCCGTTTGGGCATCCCATGACTGAGCTTCTTGCTAGATCATCTCGTTTCTTGAAGATCCTCACCTCGGTAAGGTTGTTAGATTTCTTGAAGACCCTCACCACGGTGAGGCTGCTGGATTTTTTTAAACCTTCACAACAGTAAGGCTGTTGGATTTCTTGAAGACCCTCACCAGGTTGAGGTTGTTGGATTCCTCAAAGACCCTTATCAAGTTTAGGTTGCTGGCCTTCTTGAAGACCCTCACTACGTTGAGGTACATTATCCTCTCGCTCGAGCGTCTTGTGGTTGAGTAGATTATCCTCTCGCTCGAGCATATTGTAGTTGAGCTTTACATTATCCTCCCGCTCGAGCGTCTCGCGGTTGAGTAGATTATTCCCCTGCTCGAGCATCTCACGGTTGAGTAGATGTCTTGCTTGTCAGAAAAGTATACTCCTTACCCTTGAGATAAATCCCAAGGAATAAGGACTAGGGGGCTACTGAAGTGCCTATATTTAATCTGCCTCAAAAGGCATTTGGGCCTCGCTTAGGCAAGGGGGCTCTCTACTACACCGACCCACTATGCTATACATTATTATTGGACGCTTCGGGCCGGTTCCATGCGTGACAAGTCAACCCTAAGCCTTCAGGTGTAAATAAACCCTACTAGCTCATAGTATGGGGATCTCTCTTTTACACTTTTCACTCCACACACGGGGGCTACGCGCCCTCCTGTTTTATACACTCAACTGATAAACACGCCTGAGGGTTTTTGGTAGGGACCCTCCCCGTCGGCTCATGGTGGATTCATTTTACAGACCTTCATATAGCCAGATATCCGACTCAGACGATGATTCTACGACCGATCCAGTCAACGGCCGATTCACATACGACCATGACTTTCGGCACCCCCGGTACGATGGTATTTTTGCATCATCAAGTATTATTAATAGATAATGGTTAAGAAACAAATAGTCACACATGAGTAGGGCAATCAAATAGGGCAAAAGCCCGCGGGTATGCCCGCCCCGCCACCCATTAGGGGTGGGGTGGGTTGATGTATTTGATACCCATTTGGAAAACGGGATTTTCTGGGTTTGCACGTGCGGGCTGCCCGTACAACTCTCACGATCACATTATTTACGGACTCTGGACTGGACAGTGGACACTCAGTTAGTGACTAGTGAGTGAGCGGCCCAAGCCCATTGCATTAGGGAGTTAACATAGGTCTTCGTCTCTCATAGTCAGACAGTCTCATTCTCATTCTTCACTCTTCAGAAATTCTCAGTTTCTCACTTTCTCTAGTGACTCCGTCTCCGACGGGCAGCGAGTCAACGACGACTTCATCTCTTCCAGCTTCTTCTCTCCTCCGTCTTTGCTCCTCCATCTTCGCCACCTCTGTCTCCGCTCCTCCAGCTTCGCCGCCACTGATTTCATCTCCATCTCAAATCTCAAGCGCTCTCTCCCATCCGACCATCCTGCTCTAGATCCCGGCGGCTCCTCCAGTCCTCACCCACCGACATGACGACATCAATCTCTCATTTGTTCGTCCCTGTGAGTATGTGACTGTCCCTCTGCGTCTCTCTTTCTCTCGCTCTTGGAGACTCAGTCTCACATCTCTCTCTCTCAAAAATCCAGCCACCACTGGTGGCATACAGATCAGGCACGACATCACTGCCTCTTCCCCACCTCTCACCCACTTCCCTTACCGTGTCACCGGCCATCCCCAACTCCTTCCACCGCCCTTAGAAATCTGTTTTGATTTGAAATTTGAATTTGTAATTTTGTCGATTTGTTTTCAAGAATGGATGTTTGTTTTTATACAATATTCAGTTTTGTTTTGGAATGAAATATGTTTGATTGCTGTTTGGATTCCATGTTTTGGTTGTTTTTTTGGTATAATATTGAAATTTGGCGGGCAAGCCCGTTTTACCCGCGGCCCTACACGGGGTGGGCTGGGCCAAGAATTTTAGGGACCGTCATGTTTGCGGGCTTTCCCGTCCCGTCCCATATTGTAGCGGGCTTTCTAGGCCCGCGAGCAAACCCGTCCCGTAGGCCCGTTTTGACAGCTCTACACATGAGTGCTTGAAATTGAAGATTTATCTAAAAGATAGTGAGGTGGCACAATCATAGTGATCCTCACCAACGTATTTTATTTTTATTTTTTTGTTACTTTGGTTTTCGTGGGTTTTGACAATTGAGTTCAAAGCATGGGCAGACACAACTCGAGCCCGGCATGCGCGACCGACCCCATTGATTTAGATTATTTTTTCTTTTTAATTAGAATAGGGGTCTAAATGTGATCATTGTAATTAAGTTGGGGAGCAAAATTATTCTTTTTAATAGGCATTGGTGTTCTAAGCAATAGGGTGTATAAGGTCGGAATCAATTAGAACTCAAATATCAAACAGGTCAAATGGAACTGGGTAAACGGGTCGACCCACCTTAGCCCAGATGTTTCCCCAAAAAATCATGGAATAATTACTAGCCAGTATACTTTTTGTAAAATTGTAACCGCTCCACTCCCCTATTTTTTTATCCAACCGGTAAAGTGCTTTTTTAAAATTATGTTCCAAAAATGCCCTGAGTTTGTTTCGTCCTATCTCATTCTCTTTCACTCTCTTCTATGACTTTCTCTCTCTTCCCCATCCTACATTCAACAACAACACCAATAACGAGATCAAGAACTACTGGAGGACTCATATGAGGAAAGAGGCTCAAGAAAAGAAAAGGGCCGTGTCTCCGTCTAATTCATCAATTTCCAATTTTTCAAATTTGTCATCTTCATCCAACGACAGCAGCACCAATCATCCTCATGTTGATTCCATGCCAATCACCGAGACAAAAGAACGTAGCTTCTACGACACAGGAGGGCTCGAAATACAGGTGGTTGCATCTGCTAGATCAGGAAAGAATAACGTTAAGACTAGTACTACTGTAAATAGTAGCCAAGAAGAGATATCGATGGACGAAATATGGAAGGATATCACATTATTAGAAGAGGATGACGACATACGAGGTAATATTGTAACTCAAAATTCAAACTTGAAAACTTGTATCCTACAATTCTGAATTCGGGCCGAATATATATTCAACCTCATGACATGCTGGATTGAGGGAGTATATTGTTGGTATAGAGTATCTTCCAATTGTAGGTGTTCTCCATCGTAATATTGATCATATGCTGGCGTCGGAGGCTACGATGCCTAAATTGTGGTCGTCGTCGGAACTTACGATGCCTAAATTACGGGTGTCGGAACTTATGATGCCTAAATTGCGGGTGTCGAAACTTACGATGCAAAAATGAAGGTAACTTACGACGCGGGAATGAAGGCAACAGTTACGCGGGAATGAGGGCAGGCAAATCTAATTTGTGCATCGTTGCCTCCGATGTGGGAGTCGAAGACTCCGATGTGGGCATCGTCCCCCCAAAAATCAAACTCAGTTGAAAGACAAAAAGTGACAATGAAGGGATGACAAGTTCTGATTAAGTCTTGCTTTGTGGAGTATTGAGTAGGACTTCAACGAAGGTCTAAAAGAGAAAGTCAAATATTGTGTAATCTTCTTACGATGCGGGAACCATCTGGGTTTACTTTTTTTCATCTCACTTTTGGATTGTAAATATTGTATTGTCTTCTTTACCAGCAATCCAATTCGGTAACCTCTCCAAATAACTTACAATATCAACTTTGATGAGGAAAGAAAAGAAAAATGGTTAGTTGTAATATACAGTAGAGAGAGAAAGTGAATAAATACAGTAGAAGTTTTGTTGAAGAATGTTAAAGGGAAAAGAAAGAGATAGGGATCTCATGATTTCAATGGAAGGAGCAAATGATGAATGTGAGTATTGGAGAGAGAAAGTGGGAGGAGGAAGAGGAGTTTACAAATTACAGTATCAACAATTTTAATGAGGAAAGAAAAGGAAATGAGTTAGTTGTAAACAACTTGGCATATGATATGGAATTGACGTCTTTCCTTTTTATATTCCTACTTTCAACATGAAAGATGAGTGATTAGATCGATGCACAATTGTTGCATTCTGATGCATAATTGTGATGTATAATTTGGAAGTAGAATATAAAATATTACTCCTTTCATCCCAAAATTATTGTCATGTTTGATTTGGTACACGGATTAAGAAAAAAATTTGACTTGATTATTAATATTGGAATAATGTGTAGTTTCCTTTAAAGCCCATGAATATGTAGCTCAAAATTAAAGTAAGAAAAACAAGTAAGGGTAAAGTAATAAAAGTGATGTCCTAAAAAGAAAACTTTCAAATAGGACAATTATTTTGGGACAGACGACAAATGAAAGGAAGACAATAACTTTGAGACGGAGGGAGTAATATTAATGAGAGAGAAACGATGTCTTTCCAGTTAACACATTTAATTTTGAGCGATGTCTAATGTTTTTAACTTTTGCATTGGGATGCCCAGATTTTGCATTGTGATGCCCAAATTTAGGGGAGGATTTTTGCATTACGATACCCAAATTAAATGCAATTTTTTTCTTATAAACACATTTGATAAACTATTTCAAAACGTTATTTTCATAAATAGAATGGTTTTAAAAAATACGCAGCGTTCTAAAACCTCTATTTTTTACAAACATTCTGAATTGGAGTGTTTCTAAACGCAACACATTTTTAAAACACCACATTTTAAAACGTTGCATTAAAACACTTTAAAAGAGAAAACGCTTCATTTTTACCAGTATTTTGGTCAAAACGCTCCACCAAACAAGCTCTAAAACAACTTGGTAATTTAACATGAATTGACACAAACTAAACCAAACCAAATCGAGTGGTTCGTTTTGGTTCGATTCCAAGCCTTATTCAGTTCGACTCGATTTGGAATTTTTAGAATCAATAAGGATGATTCGATTCGTGGTTTTGGCCTAAACCGAACCTCAAACATCCCTAATATATAGGTTGCCTCTGCAATCAATAATATTAAGCTCAGTTCTCCTAGTTGCTTCATTCTTTAAGCCCTCACTTTAAATCACATGCGCACTTAACGGTAAGGAGCTAACGACATTCAACGGAAGGATCCTTGACGTGTAAAAATGGTCTACTTCAATGCGGACAGTTGCGTGCACTTCCTTAGTACAAGGAATAACAATAGAAAGGTCTGTAGTTGATCAAGTCTTGTTTTTGGCTATTTCAACTCCTCTTGTGCTTTCAGAACAAGCCGCTTGAATACTTGATGATCAAGTATTAAGATGCGGTGGAGACTCGATGATCAAGTCTGGTTGTGTTTCTTATAATGCTTGATGAGGAAGGAATCTTGTTGGAGTCAATCTTAAAATGAATACTTGATGATGTAGTATTTGAGCTTCTCAATTCTCATGCAAACTGTAGTTCCGTTAAGGAAACAAAAGGTGTAAAATTATGGTCGGATCATTTTTTAAAGTTTTTAACCTCTTTAGTTCATCTTCTTTTTTTTAACTGCAAAAGTTTATTTTTTGAAATATTGTTTCGAAAATGTCATCGTCTCCTTCAACAACTCCGGTAAATACATTGATTTCGAAAATCACCATTATTGTGCAACGAAACGGGGATAAACAATTTTTTTGATATATGAAAAACGAAACTGTTATGGATCTGTATTGGTTGAGATTTTTCAGTAGAGACGAAGGCAGTGGAGGAGGAAGAAGAAAAAGGCTTACGACTGAGGAGATGGAAGAAGAAGGTGGAGAACGTGGTCTGGTTCTTTATGGTTTTATATCGCGGTGCAAAAATATCGGATTAATGTATCGCGCTGAAAACATTGATGTATCGCGGTGCAAACATTAATGTATCGCGGTGAAAAAATAGACTAGGTAATAAAACTGATGAATCGCGGTTCAAATATTTATGTATCACGGTACAAAAATAGACTAGGAAATTAAACTGATGAATCGCGGTGCAAAATTAATGCATCGCGATTCAATAATCAATGCACCCAATTAAACTGATGAATCGTGCTTCAAAAATAGACTAGACAATTAAACAGATGAATCGCAATTCAGTAGTCAATGCATTGCGATTCATTTTCGTAACGCGCATCATGCTCATTAAGGGTATCATAGTCTTTTTGACCATAAAAGTATCTTTTTCCAATTTGATAAAAAAACACGATATTAGAGCATATAAAAACTTGGAAAAATTGTGGGTCGGTCCACTTTTTGAAGTTTTTAATCTCTACGGTACCCTTCTTTTTTTCAACCAGAAAAAATCACTTTTTGTGACAAAATGACTACGATACGCTTACGCGCTACGAGGATCATTATTTTTGCACCGCGTTACAATTAAACTATTGAACCGCGGTGCAAAAATTAATGCAATAAAACTTATGAATCGTGGTTCAAAAATAGACTATGAAATTAAACTTTGAATCGCGGTGCAAATATTAATAAGATGAAATTTATGAATTGTGGTACAAAAAGAAAATAAGAAATTAAACTTTGAATCGCGGTGCAAAATTAATATAATGAAATTTATGAATCATGGTGCAAAAATATACTAGGAAATTAAACTTTAAACCGCAATGTAAAAATAATGCAATGAAATTTATGAATTGTAAGGGTAAAATAGGCATGGCCTATTTTAGTTTTGTTTCACCTTTCTTGGTCATAAAGTTTTAGTAGATATTTGGAAACAAAATCTTTAGAGGCTATTTTGGAAACAAAATTTTCCTAAAGATTTTTTGGTTTCTTGGTCCTAAAGTTTAGGAGTCATTTTTGGAAACAAAATATTCCTAAAGATTTTTTGATTTCTTGGACTTAAATCTTAGTGTTGTTTTTGGAAACAAAATCTTGGTGAAATTCTTTCATGAATCCGTGCCTTAGAATCCTAGTTCATATAAAATATAGGATTTATGGTAAGTGTATTTACTTCCTAACTCTAATCATTTTCCTTGTTGGAGTTTGCTTCCTTTTTTGTAGGACTTCTTCACATATAAATTAAGGACTTGGGGCAGAGGCTAAATACGCATTCAGGGAGAAAATTCAGAAAGTTGAGAGCAGAAAAATCGATCTGAAGGCTTCCAATTCAGTTCAATGCGAAGTTGAATGTGACTTCGGATGTTATAACATTGGAAGCGACATTGAAGTGCTGGAATTGTTTTTGACTTCCTAGCTGATTTTAGGAAGCTATTTGTTTCTTCCCACGTTTGCTATACCTCCTTTTCTGTGGGTTTTTCTCTCCAAGACTTGTTGTCTTGTGAGAGTATTTGTTTTGGTGATTTCACATTCTTTTTGTAAAACAATTAATCTTTTTAGTGAAATCTTTTTGGTCATGAGGCTAGATCTACAAGTATAGGCCTGTAGATTGTTTGGTAAACTTTTGTGTTTATTTTCGTGCTTTAGTATTAAGTCTTCCGCTGTTCACTTTTATTTTGACCATTGTGACTTCCATTGTAGCTACATCGGCAACTACATTGGAAACTGCATTGGCTGCAGTTTTTGGAGAATCCTATCTACTTGTGTTTCAACAATTGGTACCAGAGCCTCCTCTTGACGTCACTAAGAGTAGATTCTGATTGTAGCCGTAATGGATTCTCAATATGAGAATGTTGTTCGTCCTCCTATTTTGACTAATGCAAATTATTCTATTTGGAAAGTCAAGATGCGTATCTTCATCAAATCAATTGATGAGAGGCGTGGCTTCTTTGTTCTAAATGGTTGGACTCCTCCCAAAACTACTGATGATGATGGTGATGTAAAGATCACCAAAGAAGCAGATTGGTCTAATAATGATAGAAACATTGCCTCTTTTAATTCTAAAGCCTTGTCTGTCATATACAAAGCTCTTGATGCTAACACCTTTAGGGTTATAGCCAATTATGAGTCTGCTAAAGATGTATGGGAGGCCCTTCAAACCTTGTGTGAAGGACCTTCCAATGTTCGTGCTTCTAAATTAAGATTGCTTACCACTCAATTTGAAAACACAAGGATGAATGAAGATGAAGATATTATGTCTTACTATGCTAGATTACTTGATATATCTAACTCTGCTCTTGCTTTGGGTGATCCTATCACCAATGATCGTCTTGTTAGCAAGATAATGCGAACCTTGCCTGAAAGGTTTAATGTGAAAATTTGTGCTATTGAGGAAGCTCATGACATTGACAAAATTGGTTTTGAAAGACTAGCTGGTATTCTTCAAAATTTTGAGTTAAACCTCAATGAGCAAATTAAGAACAAAGGCAAAGGTGCATCATCTTCTACTCCTTCTGATGATAGTATTGCTTTCCTTCTGTTGTTAATATCTCTTCTGAATTTCTTGAATTGCATAAGGAGATTGAGGAATCTGATTTTGGTGAAGAGTCAATGGATTTTTTAACAACAAAGTTTAAAAATATTTTGAAAGCAAAGGGGCAAAACAGATCTCCATCTTCTATCTCCAAAACAAATTTCAAAACTGAGCCTAGCAAATTTCCTCCCAAAGAAAGTTCTTTTCAAACCCCTGAAAAATCTTTTACCAATCCTTTTGCTAAGCAGCCTACATCTAGAAGTAAAAATATTGATTCTATTCAATGTAGGGCTTGTCAAGGGTTTGGACATTATGCTAATCAATGTGTTAATACTTTGAGAAAGAAGGGTTTGAATTTTTCTGCTACTTTGAGTGATAGTGATGATGAAGATCTAGGTGATCTCATCACTCTCACTACTGTACACAACTCTCCATCTGATTTTGCAGGATTTTCGGCCAATGTGACTCCGAATGTAGCTACATCAGAAGCTACATTGGACAGAAGTTGGGAAGATCATTGCTGTTTTAACTCCTCTGTCACAGAAGACGGTGGAGAATCAGAGTCAGACCTGCTGGAAGGTTACAAAAAGCTGTACAAAGATTGGGAGAAGCGAGCTCATCAAGTTACTTTGCTTGGAAAGACAAACGAACTGCTGAAGTAGGCTAATGAAGAACAAAAGGAGTGTATTACAAGGCTGGAGAGTCTGTTGACCAAGAAGGATGTGGAGATTGAAGATCTGAAAGAAAAACTCATCAAAGCCAATGAAACCTTGGAAAAATGGAATTCAAGCCAACACAAAATGGATGATATGTTGAATTCTGGTAAGTCTGGTATTGGATTCAGGCCCAAGATGTTTGTGAAAGAAGGTGAAGGTATGTCTACTGAACCAAAACATCCCACAAAAAATTTTCAAAATCTAAACTTCTTTGAAAAACCCAAAACAAGAAAGAAGAATTTTGTGTGTCATTTTTGTCACAAGCCTGGTCATATACAGCCATTCTGCTTTCTTAAAAAGGCTGTATATGAAAAAGAAGTAAGGCAGACCTTTTTGGTTAAAAATCAGATGCAACATCGAATGCAACAACCAATGCAGCAGCATTGGAAGTCACATTCGAAGCTACATCAGAAGGTACATTCACAGAAACAACAACCAAAAAGCTTTAAAAAAGTGTGGGTTCCCAAAGGCAGTGACAAGAAGGGTAAATCCACATACTGTGAGCCTTTTGACATATGCCCTGGTGCTAAGTGGCCCTATGATGAATCTCCTGACTTTGGAGATCATGAATCTCCTGCACAATCTTCAGAACCTACATCTGAAACCATTGAACTTTCACCTGATCAGACAGTACCTGCATATCCTGGAAGTTCAGTGGATGTGATTCCGAATGTGACACCCAATGTGATTCCGAATGTAGCTGCATCGGAAGTCACATTGGACAGAAACTTGGCAGATGTTGGAACAGACTCAGAACAAGCAGAAAATCAGTCCAGTTTGACTGATCATGGACATGACATACCTAGCAAAATTCAGAAAATACATCCTACTTCACAAATCATAGGTAATATTCATGATGGCATATACACAAGGAGAAGAGGTAAGGTTGATTCTCACAAATTTGCATGCTTATCAAAATATTTTTGAGAGAAGCCTTAAAACTTTTATGGATGCTCCGAATGATCAAAGATTATGGACTACACATTGATGTGTTAACCTTGTTTTTTGATAACACCTATGTAATTTGCTTAGCACAAAAATCCAATTCATCATTCTCGAACAAAACACATTGATATAAGACACCACTTTATTAGAGACTTGGTTGAATATGTAAATTGTTTGCTTTGAACATGTTGGGACTGAAAATCATCTTGCTGATATATTTGCCAAGTGTCTTGTTTTTGAGAGATTTTTCAATCTTTGGAAATCTCTTGTGTTTTGTGTGCCATATGATTTTACACTTAGTTATAAAAAATAAAAAAATAGGCATGATTGCATTTTGTCTTTAGAGGGCACTCTAGATCATTTGACTCACATGTATGTGTCTTTTGTTGTTGCTTGGGAATTACATTCAAAATCAATTGTGATTTTTTTGTTATGATTCTCTCTCTCTCCCAGTTCTTGAGCATGTCTTAAGCCCACAAATGAAAGAGCTATCTTTTGGAATTTTTGGGATGCTGCAATTTGTCAAAGTACTATGAAGCTTAGGTTCTCATGGGTTGATCTTGAGAAAATTGACTCCCCTAAATAGAAGAAGTGTGAAAGCTACCTAACGGAAAAGAACTACCTATGAACAAGGTTGTGGCACCTTTCTTTTGGGACTATGGATCCTTGGATTTCATGGGTTGATCAAAAGCAAAGTGGCTTCCCTTAGTAAATAGTGTGAAAGGTTCCAAGTGGCATGTTTTTATAGCTTGAAATAAAATAGAGCTATATTCCTAGAGAAATAAAGTATCTATGGGTTTTTGTTATGAAAATTTTTTGATCTTGGGAGAGAAATCTGGTTGAGAAAACAAAAAATGCAATATTGAACATAAAATCACAATTTTGGCGAATGCATCTCCCAATGTAGTTACATTAGGAACTACATCTTTTGATCTGGTCTTTACCACTTGTGTGTGATTGCATTTTTTTTTTCTTTTTCCTAGCTTTTAGTAATCATGTTTTTAGACATAAAATTTTAGGACATGCATTGTTGGTAAGGATATCAGCTTGGTGAAATTTTGTCCTAAAATAAACTGTGCAAATCAATTTCCAAAAATCTCCATGTTGAAAAATATTTAGTGGTTGTCTAATTTTTGTGTGGAACTAAGAGGTTTTGAATCTGGATATGATGTGTTTAGTTATTGCTAGTGGTGTGATCAAATCATGGTGAACACTTAATTGTGTTTTTCAAAATCTTGGATTTTTTGTGAATTCATATAAGATGGTTTATCCCTCTTCCTTTTCCGGTCAAATAGGGGGAGAGATCAAGTGTTTTTGGTGATGATGATGAATCTGATTCCTTGTAGAGTCATCATGTTTGTTTTGTATGCGTGTGATTGCATCATTAGTAGATTCTGATTTGTGTTTAGTAATGATTTCTGATTTTATACCTTACACAAATTCAAGGGGAGATGTGATTTTCTAACCAATGCAGGTTAGATGGTTTGATTGGTGTCGTTTAAAACACTTGTCATTTGATTTGACCAGAAAGGCTCAACAAATGGGGAGATTGTAAGGATAAAATAGGCATGGCCTATTTTAGTTTTGTTTCACCTTTCTTGGTCATAAAGTTTTGGTAGATATTTGGAAACAAAATCTTTAGAGGCTATTTTGGAAACAAAATATTCCTAAAAAAATTTTGATTTCTTGGACCTAAATCTTAGTGTTGTTTTTGGAAACAAAATCTTGGTGAAATTCTTTCAATGAATCCGTGCCTTAGAATCCTAGTTCATATGGTAATAAAATATAGGATTTATGGTAAGTGTATTTACTTCCTAACTCTAACCCTTTTCCTTGTTGGAGTTTGCTTCCTTTTTTATAGGACTTCTTCATATATAAATTAAGGACTTGGGAGGCGGAGTGAATACGCATTCGGGAGAAAATTCGAGAAAGTTGAGAGCGAGAAAAATCGATCTGAAGGTTCCAATTCATTTTGTGCGAGAGTTGAATGTGACTTCGGATGTTATAACATTGGAAGCGACATTGAAGTGCTGGAATTGTTTTTGACTTCCTAGCTGATTTTAGGAAGCTATTTGTTTATTCCACGTTTGCTATACCTCTTTTTCTGTGAGTTTTGCTCTCCAAGACTTGTTGTCTTATGAGAGTATTTGTTTTGGTGATTTCACATTCTTTTTGTAAAACAATTAATCTTTTTAGTGAAATCTTTTTGGCCATGAGGCTAGATCTACAAGTATAGGCTTGTAGATTGTTTGATAAACTTTTGTGTTTATTTTCGTACTTTAGTATTAAATCTTCGTTGTTCACTTTTATTTTGACCATTGTAACTTCCATTGTAGCTACATCGGCAGCTACATTGGAAACTGCATTGGCTGCAGTTTTTGGAGAATCCTAGCTACTTGTGTTTCAACATGAATCGCGGTGCAAAAATAGACTAAAAAGTTAAATTTTGAACTGCAGTACACAAAAATTATCTAATTCATTTTTACACCGCGATATTGAGCATAAAAAAACCAGTTTATGCTAGACATGGGCTCGAGAAGGACCCAAACCACAAAACTGACTTTGGTTTGATTCTATAAACCCAACCCCAACCAAAAAAAAGAAGCAAACAATACTCAACTTGTAAACAATAAAGAACCTGCAATAGAACACTTGAGAAATATGCTACAATTAACATTGATGATCTACTACTTCCTACCTTACCCACTAAGTAGAAATATTTACCAATACATATATGCTTCCATCCGAGTTTCGACCAAAATTAACGTCGTACGTGTTCATTGAGATACCTTTCAGCAATAGTAGCATGAACTGCAGCGCCAATGGGGAGAACATCTTCATCTATCATGAAATAAGGGGAGTGGCCAGTATGTATTGAACCCAAGGTCTTGTTCATTATCCCTATGTAGAAGAAAGCTGCAGGGACTGCTTCTGAGTAGAAGGAGAAGTCCTCCGCACCCATAATCGGTGGGACCACCCTGTAACCACTTGGACCCACCAGATCGGTGGCCACCTTCCTCACATGCTCATACATACGATCATCGTTCACAGTGGGTGGATAAATTGTGTACTCTTTCTCGAAGAAGTCCACAGTCGCTGAGCATCTGAAAACACTGGCCTGTTCTACAATTACCTGTTTGAGTCAAAAGGTGTTGTATTAGGTTGTGAATTTAAACAGGCTAAAAGCAATTCATATTTTTTGGGAACCGGGTAAGTACAGTTTACAAATTAACACTGGATTTTAAGAAATACCTCCTCTATTCTTCGGAGAAGTTGGTAGAAGCTGGTGTTAGAGAATGCCCTGAAGGTGCCTTTAAGGACCACGGATTCAGGTATCACGTCAAGATTATCTCCACCATTAAATGTAGTCACTGACACCACCTGCGCATTGAAAATTTTATTATTTAAAAACATAAATCACCCATCTAATACATAAAACAATACAAGGGTTCCAGAGGGGAAGCAATCCACATCCAGTATTTTACGGTATTTCTGAAAATCCTACTGGCTAAATAAAATTAGTAATAGGTGTTTTTATTTATTCTGTTTCCTAACAGTGTTGATGAATCTGGATTAGGAGCCCTGGTCCCCATAATAACAATCAGCCCCACCATGAGAAACGCCATCACGATTGGGTGGGCAGCATGTGCCATCAACGGAACACCATCATTATCTGATTGGTGCCAGCGCCATCAACATGGGGGCCGCGACTGTGTTTATTGTAGGTAAATATACTGGTTAGTCTTGTTCCTTTCTATTGCAATTACATCAGATCATCAAGAGGCCCGATTGTTTGTCTTGTGTTCTTTGTGAAATAGATAGCCCATGTCCCTTTCCTTCAGTAGCCTGATTATTCGCCAGCGAAACTTAAAACTATAAATTCCTCTCATTTAATGAACAGTCATCCTTAATCATGATATTTAAATATATAACCTCCATTAAATCAGAAATGTCAGGGCACAATCATACTATTAATAATACAATTATAACTATATTTTAATCCACCATATTTTTTCTATGCTTCTTTGAACAAATAAATAACCAAGCTTTTTGGACATATTGTTAAGCGGTTTCCTCCTCTCTCTGAAGTCCTTCACCCCAACCTCACAGTGCGAAATGGAGCACTAGAAAAACAAGCATTTGAAGAAAATTAAGTCATAGTTGAAGAGCCTACTGGGGATCAATAGACAAACCTGAGAATCCAAAGGATTTGCTTCCCGAGACACAATCCCCTGCAAGCTAATAACAGCAGCTGAGGCAGCCAAAACAGGATCAACAGAGTGATGTGGGTTCCCAGCACGACCCTCTTTTCCATTGATTACAGCTCTAAAAAAACCACAACCAGCAAGAAGAGCACCAGGTCTCGACCCGATCACACCCGTTGGATGCTGATGTGACACATGAGCTGCGAATATGGCCTCCACATTTTCAAGTGCTCCATCTCCCATCATCCTTTTTGCACCATTTCCAGCCTCTTCTGCTGGCTGAAAGATCAGTATTACAGTTCCCTGCACAGCATATATATAATAATACATTTTAGTAGACAAAGAGCTACTGCATATAGCTTGTACAAATTGGCTAATTACTCCCTCCGTACGAGAAATGAGTGTTGCTTTTTATTTTTCCACAGAAAATAAGTTGGTTGACTTTTAGCAATTTTAGTAGCACATATGCATAAACACGAAGGCTGACGATTGGGTGGGTCGGGTATGAGTTGGTTTGAAACAGGTAACTGGTCAAAACGGGTCGTGCCCCATTATAACCCAAAATCAAATTTGCCCGGATGGGTCGGACGGTTTCAACACTTTTCCATCAAAAATACCTACATTTATATAGCAAAAAAAATAACGACTCGAAATGGGTAACGGGCTCGACCCGCTTTAACCCGAACCAGCCCTGTTAATTTTTTTGGGTCGAAATGTGTAACCCCTTTTGGACCCCAAAAAAAATAACGGGTCGGGTGACTTTCAAGACGGAACGGGTTTTGCGTTGTAATTGTCAGGCCTAATAAACACCCTTGAAGTCCACATTTTAGCATCGAAGTGTATATTGAGCAACGGTAGTTTGCAAGGTGAATTTAGTAACTTCATTAGTTTTGGCAAGGAGAGGTACTCGTTTAGAGATTACAATACAGTCAAACATCTTTTAAGAATTGGTTAAATACTAATATAGACAGTCTGCAAACTCTCTAGATCCGAATATAAAAGGAATTCTTCGGGGATAATAGCTTTCTAGCTAGTCCAATCATTCCACTTAAACATGAAGACAGGGCATAATCAACGTCAAAATTATAACTATAGGAAGAAACTATTTCATGGTTGTAATTAAGCTGATAAAACTCTGCATAAACTTAAACTCGAGCATCATAAGGCTCAAAATTGTGGACAAGTGTTGGATTCAACACCATACAAAAGCCAAATCTAGGGAGGTGTCATCTCACACAACTAAACCCATGTACTAGCCTACTAGACACTAGGAATCTTAGGTCACGTCTAACTCGACTAGGATTTTTTAGTGATGTATCTATCTTAGTTAATTGTGTCCATACAATGGAATAATCCTAAATCCCCGATGACATGAAGAGTAACCTGATAAACTACATCCACCTGATCAACTATGATTACGAAGTACACATGACGATATAGGTCCCCATGCATTTCATTATCACAAATAAAGTAATCAATTGCTACCAACAACTTAAATATAAGAGGTTTATTAACCTACCCACATGTGTGGACCCTGATATTTTGGATAGCTCACAGTCTAATGATGCGGTATGATCCCAAGTACTTAAGTAAAGCATATGACTAATCTAAAGGTGAAATTTTGCTGCAATTTGTTAAAGCAGTACAATAAGATTTTAGAAATCTATTGACCGTTGTACAAACTCAGTATAGTTTTTCATAATGCAAAGGTATCATGGAATGTCTAACAAAAGTGAACCAACTAGATGGCATATGTTGAGAAGATTACATTAGACAATCTCTTGTTGCTTGACACACTCACAAAGTCAACACCATACAGCTATCGAGATATTATAAGACTAGCATTCGTTGTACTCACACTTTCACAAGGAATTCTAAAGTTTTTCTTCAAAACGAGTGCTCGCTGAAAAGGCTTTATCTATTTGTCAAATGGATTAAACACGTGACCACTTGCTCATCTACTTAACTCCTAGGTGAATGATATAACTCGCCAAATGAGCACTTATAAGAAACTTTTCCTATTATTAAGAAACCTGATTTGATTAAACTATGCAATTAACAAACCTTTAAATGACGCTCGCGAGACTTCAAAATCTTGGCAGCTCCGACAAGCATCGTCACGTGTGCATCATGGCCACAAGCATGCATTTTGCCTGCAACCTTGCTTTTATGCTCCCATTCCACAGCTTCCTACAACAAAAACAGCAGTCCCCAATAAATTTCAAAATCACACTGAGAACTTCTGCAGTATACTGGTTCAAAATGATAAACCAAATCATATAAACAGAGTAAAATTTAATTATATTAATATGAATAAGTGCTGCATTGTGGTTTTGTACAATGTCTTGAACACCTTGTACATTTCTTGAACAAAACAAATTTTTGCTCTTCCACAAAATCAATGCCCAAATGTTATATTATTGTAATCTCGTTCTATCTTCTTTCAAAATGTAGTCAATTGACTAGGAAAACAAAGGTGTCATGCCAAGTGTGCAATCATAAACTCGTACCCACGCCATTATATTTTGGCCTACTTAATTGCCAGTATTTTCTATTTCAAGGTAGTCTGTACCAGACATACCATTTTGGGCACCCTGATTAATTGTTGTGGTACTCACCAGTCACCCCCATGTCTGATCGAAAATTAGCTTGTTTAGCTAACTATTGTATCTATGACTGTACTATTTGACATTATTCGGTTCAAGTCCCGCTGTTGTTCTACTTATACTGATCGAGGTGAGGATCACATAACAATTGATATTCAGTTTTTCACCTTGTTTTATTGTAACCTAGTATTGCTCGGTTGAATGGTGGGGTATTATACTCCCTCTGTCCCAAAAATAAAATTGTCTAAAAATTTAGTTGTCTATGAAATTCTAAAAAAAAAAATGACACTGTTCATAGTATTGCATTAATGATTGAAGTTTCATAATTTTAAGACATAACAAAATATATGTTAAATAGTAATTTTAATTTTTTAGACATAGGGAGTACCATATTACAATACCAAATTTGGGGTTCCACTGTAGCTACCCCAAATTTGGTATTGGTGGGACCCATGCTATTAAATTAATTTTAATAATTATACAATTGTTAAAATTATTTATAATATGATATTTTTTATTTAAATGTATTAAAAATTAATAAATATATAATATTAGATAATATAAATAAATAATAATAATATTGAGTATTTTAAATTATTGAACATTATTAATTCAATAATTTTATAACATTTTTTCTACTATTTGTAGATTTCTTTTACAAATAAATTAATTAATTAATTATTATTGTTATGATTTTTGTTATATTTTGTATTGATTGTAATATTTTTATGGTATTTTCAAGTAATTGTATGTTTATTAAATTATATTTCTTCAATTTAGTTAAAAAAAAAATTACTAATTTTCAAAAATTATTAATGACATAAATAATATTTTAAACATATAACTATTAAATATACTAAAATTATTAATTGTGCAATCTTAATAATTATTATTTAAAAGGTTAATAGTAAATTAATATACATGTTGATAAATAAAAATAAAATATGCTGAGGAATATTCTATTTGGGGGTGAGATTTGGGGTTGTGGATTGAAGTTGGAATAGTGTTTGGTACTGAAATATACCAAATTTGGGGTAAAAGGCGAGGACCAATACCAATACCAATACCATGTAACAATTGATTTTAACTCTCTTTGTTACAGCAAAGAGTTCACTATTTCATTTTGAAATATTTTACTTAAAGAATCTATTTTTAAAAGTTTTAAAATATAAAAATATCATTTTATTACTTGTAACTCATGAGTTACTAAAAGTGTTTTTTTTTTAAAAAAATATTAACTTTCATACAGAACTCATGACCCAGAACCGGGAGTATCTTGTATTATTCTCAACTAGTATTGCACGGTTGAATAGTGGGGTACCTAATAATACGACATTATTCTGTCAGTTCTAGTATCATTCAACTTTATTGTAAATAAATGTGACAATTACTCTTGACTAGTCCCCTGTAACTGACAATAACTAATTGTACAAGTTTTATTAAATACTCCATTCGAATAATAAATTATTATTGTGTTGTTTGAAATTTTTTTTTTAAATAATATTTTTACTATTTTGTCCTTTTTTTCTAATTTAATTATTTATTATATACACGTGGATTTTAAAGAAAAATATTCGTTATATCAATATTACAAATCAAATCAATTATTTTTTCTTAATCTGTAAGTCGAATTAACCATAACAATAATTTTAAGACGAATTGAGTAATTGACTTGATTAATAATATTGATATAATTTGTAACTTCTTTTAAAGCCCGCATGTACGTGGTCCCTAATTAAATTAGGAATAAAAAATAATGATAAAAAATAAAAAAAGGAAGAAAGGAAAATAATTTAAGAACCGAGGATACTCCATCGTTCTTAAAAACCTTTCAAGTTCGATCTAGTATACATATTAAGAAAAGTTAATTAAATCAACTAAACTGAAACTCAAATAAAGTGTAAAATGATAAGAAAAACATTTAAAAAGTGAAGGAAGGGCCTAAATAAGAAGAAAACTATGCATTCTTGGAAAAAATTAACTTTGAAAAGCTAAAAGACAGATCCTCTTTACCACCTTGTCAAATGAGACCTACTCTTCTTTTAATAGGAAGACAATAACTATGTTATGAATTTTGCTTCCATAATGCTGTCACCAAAGATCAAAATAAAAGGACAAAAAAGACCTTTTAAAATTATTCAAATTTTAATTTTAAAAAGAAAAACATGACGTCTAAATAAAATAAACTCATCTGAGACGGAGGGAATAAGAAATCAGAAAAGACAGAACCTGAATAGGGAGGGCGTCCATGTCAGCCCGGACGGCAACGAACGGCGGTCCTCCGGTTCCGATGGTAGCTCTGATACCGGTGGTAGCCAATGGAAACCGATAACTGATATCCATTTTCGTTAATTCGTCGCGAATAAGCCGACTAGTCTCGAATTCTTCGAAGGCGAGCTCCGGATTTTCATGGATTTTTCTCCGCAAAGACGTTAACCACTTTACATTCTCTGGTTTCTTGGCTAGCCTCATGACTTCCTCCGAACAAGCTTTTGTCCATATAGTACAATCGGAGGATGACGATGATGATGACAGAGGTGGTGTTTTTCGAGGGGGAAAAGTGAAAGGTGTTTGATTTGTGGGGGGCTGTGTAGGACGATCAATAGATGTTGGTTCAAAGTATGAAATATCATGATCATTGGCTGTGTTTGCTGAAACAAATGAAAAAATTATAGGATTGAAAAGAATTAGAAAAATTGAGATGGAAAAGATGAGTGAGAGCTGGTTAGAATTCATACTTGATCTTCTTAATTTTTTTAGAAAGAGAAAGAGGAGAGAGAGGAGTAGGGAGTGAACAGAGGAGAAGAAGAAGAAGCAAAGTGGGTAGGACCGTAGGAAAGAGAAAGAGAGAAGGGAGGGGAGGGGAGGGGGAATATGAAAACGTGGGGATAATAGGTCACGTGGTTGAATTCGTAAATTTTTCTTGAAATGTGGGAGGTGGGTGCGGTGTGGGGACCACGATCCACCGTTGATGGGTACCGGTGATGAAGACAAATGACAAATCTGTGCCTGTTTTAATAATTACGGACCTTTATGATTTCTAAGCGATTTTTTTTTTCTTTTGGAGATAAAAATGATAATTACACCTCAAAATTCAATATTTACAATTTATATTTTATTTTTTTATAAAGTATAGTACAAAATATAATATCACAATATAGAAAATAGGGTGTAGAAAATAAATATCTCGGTATGGTAACTTCCATCTTGATAACACCAACGAATTTTGATCTTCTTCAGTGGTGTTATTAATTATACAGAGTAATATTTATTAGAGAGATATTATTTTCACTACAATTTTTGTTTATCTATTACATTCTTAATTATTACCTCAAATAAATACATGTTTTTTTTTGACAAAGTTACCACTTAAATACTTGTTCATTTTAAGCTGATTAATCAAGTTATTGTCCTAATTACCTTTTAACATTATTTTTTAGTTCAAATTTTTATAAACAACATAGTTATTTTATTATTATTTTTACTTTTTGTAATGACTTTACTAATTAATTTTATGACTAAAGTTACATTGTATAATACAAAAATATCGTAAGGACATTTTGTCTACCAAACTTTGAGTAAATATATGTTAATTGGTTATAAAAAATATTGAAAGTGAAATTAAAGTATGTAATAGTAAAAAATAATCGAATAGTAAAATCATAATAGGAAATAGTATAGTAATATTTAAATATTTTGTCTACCTTTATAATTGATTCAAAAATTTAATTCTTAATTTGATTGAAATCAATATTCAGTTTAATACCTACCATAATAATTGAATTGATATTTTAAAATGATATTTTTTAACTAAATTAGAATATTATTTTTTGATAATAAAATATCCAATATAATCTAAAATTTTGTAATAAAATGTATTAATCGTATTATTTTTATGATAATGAAATATGAAATGTGCGTGATTAGATAAATTGATTAGGCATATTTATTACGAAAAAAATAAGTATCTTGTTTGTTGATAATTAAAATGTTAAGAATATAAATAGAATAATTATGTTGTCCATTGATGTTTGATCAAAAAAAAATGTTAGAAGATAATTAAGAAAGTAATTTGATTAGTCAACTTTAAAAGGGGTAGTTTTGTCTAAACATGTATTTATTTAATACAATAATTAAGGATGTAGTGGATAAGTAAACATTGTAGTGGAAATAACGTCTCTTTATTTATTATTATCTGACTACGAAACAACCGCGAAGGTCTTTAAGCTTGTCTATAATTTAAGATTTTGCTTGTCTGGATGTTGAAATCTTGTAAATAGAAACGATTATCGATAAATTTATGTTCTGCAGATGGATTTTTATATTAATTCTTGCACGACATCAAATCCTTCTTAAAGTAAATAATGTAGGTAATGCGTTCGGTGTCAATATGAGACTGAATCAATATATGCTCAAAATTTTATTTTTGTAAGGATCGTATCAACGTCAATTTAGGTTTTAAGATCATTTGAATATATATACTCGATTAATATGAAAATTACAAAATGTATTTTAAATGTGCGTGACGCCGAATCCTACTACAAGTCTACAAGTAGATAATTTGCTAAAAAGTTTTCTATTAAAAAATAATTATGACGATTACAAAAAGAAAATACATCGCCCAAATTAACACACATAAAAGGCATGATTAAAGGTTTTTAAAAACATTTTCATACTTTTTTTATAATTCTCAATATTCAAAGGCAGCCTTTAATCATGAGGTAAAGTGAATGGGAAAAAACGTTCGTGAAATATATGGAAAAAAGTAGATTATCATCTACAGTAAACGTACACTATTAAATACAAAAAGTAAATAAACTTTTTCTTTTTTATTTTCCTTATCATACTTTTTTAAATATTCTTCGACACTCTTAATTATTAAAGGAAAAAAGATATCATGTGTCTAATGAGCCATCTTAAGCGCTTATTTATAAAATGTTTGTCTTCAGAAATACATCAATAAAATTGAAGCTTATATATAAATGATCTGTGATAAAGATATATCTAATTTCGTAAAATATGCTTCGTATCTCTTCCCTCGTCCCATTGGACAAAAGAAGAAAAAAAAGTGATCTATTATTCAAATCTTAAAGGCTTGATTGCTAAACGGTACTCTTTTAATTCAAAATTATTGTTTTATTTTCATTTTCATCCAACTCAAAATAATTTCAATACTTATTGAGATCTAATATTAAAAATTTTAATTCCAACTCCTTTTTTAGGACACTAATAGCAAGGGATGATAACTGTATTCATTCGAATAATTCAAAATTATCTATCTAGCCCTAAGTTGTGCCAGCCCTAGTAGGATTATGACAATCAGCTATTGACCGAAGGGTTGCGGTCAAAGTAGG
The DNA here is from genome assembly GCA_013146195.2 of Codonopsis lanceolata. NCBI lineage: Eukaryota > Viridiplantae > Streptophyta > Magnoliopsida > Asterales > Campanulaceae > Codonopsis > Codonopsis lanceolata. The sequence continues at coordinate 148,063,294 of CM028378.1, read as the reverse complement.
ATTGTTTTCTAAAGAAAATGAAGTTGTGCCAGCCCTAGTTGTCTCGTCAACTGTTGGAATAATTGACGGAGAACGGGCCAACTTGATGTTCAACCAACTTTGGCGTTCACGTCTTGGACTTGGAGTTAAGAAAAAGGCTAATTGTACTATACCACCCCGAGGTTCTTGCACAAGTTGCAATTTGAGGTGTATCTTTTCATGTTTTTGTAATCGATGGTTCATAGTTTTATTTTTGTGAGTTTTGTTAGTTTTTGGATGGAACTTAATCAAATATGGTACAAATGTCATTTTAAGGTTAAGTCTATCATTTCACGTGATAACTAGACATATGCTTTTGGTGTGACGTGTACTTTCTTTTAATGTTTTTGTGCATATGATGTGATCATAATTAAAATAGGTAGAAAAAATATTAATAAAATAATAAACGTATTTTTCTATAAAAGAAAGTTTTCAAAAAAGACAATTATTTTAAAATTGATAAAAAAAAAAAAAGACAATTATTTAGAAACTATAGGAGTATGTTACAAGGCAGCCCTTCTAAAAAATTCATCCATCTCTCAATCTCTTACAACCATTTCAGAATTACTTTTTAGATAACTTCACCATCTGGTGAGAGTTCAAAGAATCTACTATAACCAAATTTTATGGTGGAGGTTGATTTTTTGAATGTATTACATGCATGTAACAGAGATCATTAATCTCGCTGCGATTCAAAACGTAGATAACAATGAAGCTGGGGTTTTGAGGCAAGATGTCAGGGGTTTTGAGGCAAGATGTCAGGGGTTTTGAGGCAAGATGTCGACATTTAGCAAGAGAGGGAGGCTAATAATAAAATGCTCGAGGGCCAAAGAGTGAATCGTGTATAAGAGATACCTAGGGATAGGGTCATATGAGGCACGATGTGATTGACCGATACGGACACGACACAACATTATAGTGTTTGGACTGGGGCTTATCAGACTCTGACCGTTATAGGGCTAACATGATAAGGCGCGATAAAAAAATAGGTTGATATCAGGCTGACCTAATAAGCACAATAATACACGATAAATAAAATATATATGTTTTAAATATTAATTTTTTATATTTATGAGGGGTTGTTGACTGTTGTTCATTTCTTTTAAATAATTTTCATGATTATTTCATAGTTACGGAGTATATCATTTGAACATTTGTGATTTTTAAACTACTTAACTATTTCTATTGATAATTTTACAAAATATGAATTAGAAAATAAAAATTTATATTTTTATTTTTATTGGGCTTAACGTGCTTAACGGATGTTACGGATCTAATGGACCTAATGAGTCTGACTAAATAAATCTAATATTTTTTGTTTCATGCTTATCGTGTCGTGCCACCGCTACCTAGGATTAGAGATGTCGTGGAAAGTAATGATGACGCAGAAATCAAGATTGGCGTCAAGAAGGAAGAATTTGATGTCGAATCTATATAAGAAAGATCTATGAGAATATTATACATATGCACCTATTTTATTAGAGTTCATAAATAAATACAGACTTTTTAGAACGTAAATAAGGATTTTAAAAGGTAAATAGAATTTATTTTGACATACTATGATTAATGAGACTAGTGATATGACAACAGGCCTAAAGTGAATTCTAAAATTAGATATTTTTAAAAGTAAATAATAAATTTTTATTAAATAATGAAACTTGATTGGTAACAGGCAAAATACAATTGCCAATTCATTTACTTGATCCTATGCTTCGTTTGCAAATCGGAATTGTCAATTCATTCGCAAATCGCCTCTTTCAGTACTATTCCTTCTGTGGTGAAGCTCTGTCAAGTATTAGACAGACTCGATCGGTCAGCCTTGTGAAAAAGATAGAGGAGCTCTCTTAAAGTTGTAGGAAATGGGAACCCAAAAGCAATATAAAGATATTACGAGTATTTTGAAGAAGGGAGGGGATATTCACACCCCAAAAAGCTATCTTTACACCCCACTTAAAATAATTACTCAAATGTCATTGAGTGAAATGACCTAAAAGGCCCCTTTAAACATTACACCCTATTAATTAATCTCTACACCCCATTGAAATAACTATAATACTCTTATACTAAAATACAAATAATACTCCCTACACCCCATTGTTTTATATTTACACCCCAAATTTTAAAAATCACAAATATTATACTAAAAACAAATAATACTCTTTACACCACATTATTTTATATCTACACCTCAAATCTCAAAACCACCAATACATGTTTTACTGGGACCTCATTTTATGCTTCTTTCAATTTTTTTCAAAAACTCTCTCAAAACCAACACCAAACATAATCACATTGTCAAAAATAACATTATAAGGAGCTTAAAGAAGTCATGGGGTCGGGTAATGTAAGTATTTCTTTGACTTTCTTCCATTAAAATTTGATTTTTTGCCCAAAAATTCGAGCTGGGTTTTACGCTGCTCGCTCGTGTGATGAACATCCTAAGGATGTTCGGCCAAGACTGGCCGAACACCCTTAAGGGTGTTCATCACACTCTGGTCGAACACCAAATGTTCTGTTCATCATAGCCTGGCCGAACACCCTCAATGTTGTTCATCTCACCGGCCGAACATCTCTTCTGCTCACTCATCCCGGCCGAATGCCTATGAACAAGGCGTAATCATGAATTTTTAACATGTTTTTTTGCTTAATTTCCGTGAAGCAAACACGTATCCTAATGAGCATAGTGTCGTTGGTCCCGTAGATGATGCGATCATTCCTCTTGAACAACGATTGTTATAGATTACAAGAATGTGTTTGTAAATCACGCATATTTTTCATCCCGGATGACTTATTTGATTGGGTTCGCATTTAATCGAAGGGAGAATGGACTTGTGATAGTAATTACTAGGTCTGATAGTGGTACGGCAAATAGAGGACCTCGGTTGACTTTAGGTTGTGAACGTGGTGGGCAACCTCGTCAAAAAAAAGGGGATGATTCGAGTAAAGTAACAAAGAATAGCAAGAGAGAACGTGGATCGAAAAAATGTGGGTGTCCATTTCGCTTGAAGGGTATACAATTATGTGAAGGAGTATGGGAACTTCAAGTTGAATGTGGGTTGCATAACCATGCCGAGGCCCCTCACATGCATGGCCACTCATTTGTTGGTCGATTATCGAGCCGAGAAGGCTTATGTTCTTGACATGTCGCATGCCAATTCGAGGCCTAAGGATATTTTGCAAGGTTTACACGAGAAGTTTCAAAGTAATAAGTCTTCAATACGGACTATTTACAATGCTCGTAGCAAGAATAAAATTATCGAGCGTGATGGTCGATCGCAAATGCAAGCAGCCTTGTAGCAAAATTGATAGAGCATGGATATTACTACCATCATAGAGATGTGAGAAAACCAACACCGCCCAAGATTTGTTCTTGGCTCATCCAATGAGCGTTGAGCTATTACGCTTCTTTTCCCAAGGTTCTCTTCATGGATTGCACTTACAAGACAAACGATATAAGTTACCCTTGTTGGAGATTGTTGGTGTGACGCCGACAAATATGACATTTTTGGTTGAGCCGCATATATGGGCCTGAGTCACAAGATAACTACATTTGGGCGCTTGGTATCTTGAAAGCTTTGATGAATCAATCATCCTTGCCAACCGTGATAGTAACTCGATGAGATCTTGCGTTAATGAATGCAATTGAGGTAACTTTTCCTACCTCCCAACATTTACTTTGTCGATGGCATATCAACAAAAACATCCTTGCGAATTGTAAGAAATACTTTCGCACAAAAGTGCAATGGGATCAATTTTCCATCTCGTTGGAATTTTTGGTGGATGCAAAAAATGAGCACATATATGAAGAATACCCAAGAGGTTTCGATGGATTTTATTGATTATCCTCGCTGTTGAGTACGCCATGAAGCAATGGATACGGCCGCATAAGGAAAGGTTTGTGTCGGTTTGGACGAATAATGTAATGCACTTCGACAACAACACAACAAGGTGTATTTAAATGTTTTCAACATTTCATTGTTTTCCATAAATTTTGTCATGTAATAGAAATATTAATTGTATCTTATTTTAGGTGTGGAGAGTCAACATGCAGCCTTTTAAAAGACAGCTTGAAATCAAGTCAAGGTGACTTTGAGACATGTTGGAGACAGCTTGCACACCCCGATTGAGACATCTCACATTGCAATCAAGGTGTCATTCACGAAAAGCCTTACAATGCTTCTTCCGAAATACAAATCGCTTATATTTCAACAACTTCGAGGTTTGGTGTCTACTCATGCATTGAGTCCGATATACAATGAGATGACTAATATACCGAAGATGGTTATATAGACCCGTTGTTGTGTGGTTGTGTACTTCAAAAACATGCGGGTCGCCTTGTCGTCATGAGATTGCCGAGTATATAAGAAATGACTGTCCAATTCCCTTGATCAAAGTTGATTCATTTTGGAGGAAATTAGATATGTTACCTACTCTCGAGAATGTTGAAGTTTCAAATGAAGCCGATATGGACAATCGATTCAATAGCACGTATGATGAGATTCGTGAATATTATGAGAACGCCTCCGAGACCGAAAAGTTGTTAATCATTAAAAGAATGATGGAGGTGAAAGACGCGAGAACAAACTCCTTGATTGTTCCACAGATGAAGTGCGCACTCGTGGTCGTCCGAAGCCTGCGAAGGTAAAAAAAGATAAATCAACCAAGCGTGATCCTAGTTTGTTTGAGCATGTGGAGTCGATGATAGATAGTTGCTCCCCTTGTGATCAAGGATTGTTATACGAGGTTGGTCCATCGCAAAGAACCTCCCACGCTCACTACGCTTGCCCAGCCTTAACGAAAAGATTCCGGTATTAATCTTCTTATATTTCAAGGATTGCTATATAAGGTTTGCTATATATATATACATTATGAATTTAATCTGCTTTTAACTTTCAATAGGTTGTGCGACCACGCACGAGGGCCGGAAAGCTAGTGGTAATTACGCCCAACAATTCCCGAAGGAATTTCGCCTTTCATATTGGGCACAATAATATCATTGGTGACGGTCATTGTGGTTTTCGTGTCGTAGCTGGGTTTATGTATAGAAATGAAGAGTCATGGAGCAGGTTCGAGCGGACTTGTCGATGGAGTTGATGTCAAACCAGAATTATACACACGTATCTTAATTGAACGTAATCGTGTGCCTAAAGTGAACGCGAGTCTACAATATAACGACATTAGTGCTCCCAAGGCATATTGGTTTGATGCAAATGATATGGGACATTTGGTGGCATCATATTACAACATTGCTTTCATGGTATTAGATAGAAAACACTGCTTCACTTACTTACCATTGAGGACCGCACCCCCAAATGATCCACATATTATTTGTATCTAAGAGTAAACGGTGATCACTTTATTCAGTTTGATCACTTTCGATTGCTTTACTTCACTTATTTACAATTGGTTGACATATTATTTAGTTTAAATTATTTATTGACAAGATCTCAATTTATTTGTAGGTTTTTTACGTGATGGTTACCCTTTAGCACTCGTGCTATGGGTTTGGGACCGTAATTGCTCGTCGGCCGCTAATGCGTGGAAATTACTATATATTAATCGACAACTTTCATATAGTGAATCAGAGGCTCGCCTAGAGTTGTTGGTAGTAGTTCGATAGTATACATTTGGAGTAGTTCTCGATTGTATTATATTAAAAACATGTATTTGAACGTGCCATTTAAATTATGTATGATATTCGCTGCCTCGTCTAATGCTTCTTTTATGTTGCTATGAAATGTCCTATGTTATACAAAGTTTGCAATAAGAAAATAACATGAAAACCAAGCCACACAAAAAACATAGTCTGTTATACAAAGTTTGCTACAAATTTCATTACCACAAAAAATACTAAAAACTGTTTTACAATTCATAACATTAAAAAAACATAAACATAGTCCACATCACTATTCCTCCTATGAGACGGTCCCGTGTCATCACCGGACCGTTGATAACGTGGTGCACTCTATCAAGCAACGAGCCCAAGTCCACATATGGTATAGATCGGTCACCGATCTCCAGCATCGTGGGATCAATCATAGTCCTCACAACTCCCAATATCCTCGTCATCTGGCCGCAGCATCGCCGTAGTGGTGTTAACGTATCCGGATCGCCTACCACGGGCACGACTACATGTGAACGCCCCTGCACCGCCTAAATAACCGTGAGCACAATCCCAAGCACGTAAGGCACGCCCGCCGAGCCGTTTCTTCGATAGGAGATGGCTATCGACGTCAACCAAGACTCACTCAAAGAAAACCTAGCCACGATATGCAAGGCCTTCGAAGTTATCTCGAGGGCCGCAGCTCGAGCAATGATCGCCCTCTAATCGCTTGAACATACCCGAACTGTCGAAGGACTCTATCTGGATGGTATGGCTCGACAACATAGCCCATCTGTATGCATCCTAGATACGTGGCAATCTGATGCCATGGAAACCGGTCCCTGACCTTACTGTCGTAAGGAAGCCAGTCAACCTAAAACAATAGACCAACAAAAAGTCAAAAACTTTCAATACGAAACCTAATATTAAAAAGTTGTTGAAATTGATAGAAAAATACGTATACTCACGCCACGGCTCGTCAATCTATCTAATTGCTCACGTGATGCTAATAAACCGGCCCCCCCGGTTCCTCAAGGGATCCACCTACGCAAGCGGGTATCTAGACTTGTAATCAACATTATGTGGTGGCCTCGTGATATGGAAACCGCAAGTAGATCCACGCCTGAAAGCAATAAAATATACATTTTTAAAGATTCAAGTATCAAATAAAACATTTTAACTTTACTAGTAAATACACAACATAAAACTATAGAATAATTATAATTATTACCTCAAGTAATGCCATGGAACCAGCTATCTGCTTCGTGTTATACCTAGATGCTTGTCCTAGCTGTCTATATAAATATGCAAGGGTGGCAGTTCCCCACGCATAAGTATCTAGATTTTCAAGATCCTCAAGCCACTCTAAGTATGCAATAGGTACACGGGTCCCGCTCTTATCAAGAAATATCGTGCAACCCAAGATCAATAAGAAGTATGCCCTCACAAAGACAACCCACCCTAAACTCATCCTCGACGTGACATCATCATTAAACCTCACACGTAGCCACTCCAATGTCACCGAAGCCCCCCTCTTATTTCCCATGCCCTCAAAAACCTCCTCAAGTGACACTCCCAACATCTCACTCACATATGAGGCATCAACATCCCTAGCACAAGCTAATGGATCACCCACAATAGGAAGACCGAGCAGACAAAACACATCGTCTAAACTAATGGTCATCTCCCCGAAAGGCATATGGAAACTGTTAGTCTCTGGATGCCATCGTTCCACCGAAAGCGGAAACTAAGACCTTGTTCACATCAGCATAACATACATGCCTTAGTCTACTAAGCGCACGGCCCCGACCATATCCCGAAATACCTCGAATCTTCACCAAGAGGAATGACCCAATTAAGCAACTTCGTTCGTATGATTGTGGCATTTTAGAATACCACGCTCTTCTTTACCAGCCCAAATATATGCAGCTACGTGTGACTCATATGAAGTCAGTAACGATGTATCACGTGGACCACCAGGAAATCCGAGCTCAATCTGAGGCTCATAAGTCTGCTGAAATCGCCGCCCGCTCATGCGCTCATGCTCATGCAAAAAAGTGCTCAAACCCCGCCCATGCTCTCATACTCAAAAGTCCGCTGAGGCTCAAAAGTATGCCCCTCGTCCATGCTCATACTCAAAAGTCCGGCTGAGGCTCAAAAGTATGCCCCTCCATGCTCATACTCAATCTGAGGCTCAAAAGTATGCCCCCTCGCTCAATCTCGAGGCTCAAAAGCCCCCTGAGGCTCAAAACTTCGAGGCTCAAAACTCGCCCGCCCAATCTCGAGGCTCAAAACTCCGCCCCGCCCATGCTCATCTTCATCTTCCGCCTCGCGCGATCGTGTTCTTGTTGGCGTGCTCCATTTCTTTCCTAGCGTATGCCGTCGCCACCTTTTTCCTTGTATAAACGTTTTAAACAATTTTCCCCAGTAAACACCAAACAAAATAAATCATAATTAAGGTTATAGTACCAATCAAAATCAAAGTCCGAAAAGTGTGCCCAACTGAAGTTTCAACAGAGATGAACAACCCACGGGTCGTTTCTTGGAGTGAAAGGAACAACCTATGGGTCGCTCTAATGTGAGATGAACGGCCTATGTAGTGTTCGGCCAATGTGAGCCGAATGAGATGAACTACCGTAGTGTTCGGCCACCTTGAGATGAACGGCCTATGTAGTGTTCTACCAATGTGAGCCGAACGGTAGTGTTCGGCTAACTACAATGTTTTACAAGCATAAAGACAATCGAAATTCAATTTTTTTATTTTTTAAAGAAAATTCAACACAAATGCATGCATTTCATACATTTGATATTTAAATTACACATAAAACTAGTATTTAAATGTAGAAGATGAAGAAAATTTATACCAATAGAAGACATTGTTGATCACTTTCTTCAGGTTTGTTGAACAGAATGTTGATAATGTTGTTGTTGTTGCTGAGAGTGAGATGAGAGTAATGAGTTTGGTTTGTATTTTGAATTCGTTGTTGCGCGCAGGAAGGTAGGTTTGCTTGGTTCGCGCTGCTTCTTGCTTGGTTCTTCACGGCAATTTCACGGCAATGTTGTGTTTGGGGGTGGGAGGGTAGGTTTGTAATTAATCTGGTTAGTGGAAATTAATTGGGTTGATTGGGGAAAGGGTACAATAGGTATTTAGCTGGGGTGTAAAGAATGAAGTGAGAAAGAAATGGGGTGTAAAGAATAATGGGGTGTAGAAATAGCTTTTTGGGGTGTGAATATCCCCACCCTTCGTATTATTCTAATGTTCAGCAAAAAACAAAAATATTTTATAGCTCAATAAGTAATTTAATATTTCTAAATTGATATTTATTTATTTATTTTATAAAAAGACCTCAACTGATATTATTTTGGGTCAAATATTTAAAAATAATTAACTTGCGTGCCTTTGCAGCGCCTTTTTCTTTTTTTTTTTTTCCCAATTTGCTACGTTTCGTGGCGCCTAGGCGCGGGCGGATTACATGTATTATAATATGATTTTAAATTATTGTTATAAGTCACCAAAATTACCAACTTTATCTGTTTATTATTATAATTATCATCAACAAAAAAGAAATATTATTGTTATTTAATCATTATATTCATTAAATTTAATTACAAAAATAGAAAAGTACAAAAATATCGATTAAAAAAAATGCTCTTCATTGCACTTGTGGAAGAGGATTATAGATAAAGTAAAATGTTCATTATGATAAAAATCTTATTTTCAACAACCAATTAGTGGATAATAACATGTTTCGATTATAGTTTTTGTATTTTCATTATTTATTTTTGTAAAAAGATTGTATACCCGATTAATGAAAAATTTTCAACCAAATTTTTACATTCTTAACAATGCATTCACTAAAAGTGAAACATGTAAAGTAACTAATTCTACCTCAATGTGGCTTTTATTTTTTTTAACATTCTAGTTAAGGATAATAAAAAATATAACTAATGCTTCCTTTATCCTAAAATTATTGTTCTATTTGATCTAGAACACAAAAAACAATTTTTATTTTTAATATTAAAGTAATATGTAGTTTTCTTTAAAGTTCTTAATTCATGAGATCAATCTTTAGAATATTCTTACTTACAAACGAAGAGTTCATTATTATATTTAATAACATTTTACTCAAAAAAGTTCATATTCAAAGTTCTTTAGAATATTCTTACATATAAACGAAGAGTTCATTTTACCAATTTCCCCTTATTTTTTCATCATATTTTAAATATGAACCATACACATGAGCTTTAAAAGAAAACTACACATTAAATGAATATAAATAATTAAATCAATTGTTTTTTTCTTAAATCGTACACCGGATTCAACTATGATGATAATTTAGGAAAGAGGAAGTACATATTACTAGTTATTAATAAATTAAAATATTTTTAAATTAAATAAATCAAAATAATAAATTTTTTTTGAATTTAAAAACCAATTTTTTATTTCAAAAAAGAATAGGTCACATCAACCACAATATTGGGGTTAGATGTATAGTATTGCCCAAATTTGGGCTGATACTATTCGATTATCAGAATTGGGCAGAAGTTTTGGGGTTGGGTTGGAGGGGTAGGTTTGGGGGATAAGAGGGTTCAGCTGGAGAAGCTCATACCCCAGAATAAACGTGGTTTAAAGAAATCAACAGAAGATAGTATCCTTAATTTAAACAAAGTCACTTCTCAGGTAGATGGGAATGGATTAGATTTGCAAATATGAATATTAGAATTGTTCGGAACAAATGAATGCACAAAGGCCTCACAAGAGAAGGCAAATGCCAGAATCTTAGTTCCACTTCTTATAGGCAACGTACAGCACTGTAAACACTATAGAAAAAGTATATCAGAGACTCTAAATTGTTGCCCACGTCAGGTCCTAAAATTAAAACATAATAATTCAATTGTTAACTAGAAAATTTAAACAAATTCGGTAAGATCAAAATGTTAAGACATCTGAATGCATAAGCCCGACGAAATAAACTAAGGCAAAAGCCAGAATCTCAGTCTTAAATCATTATCGGCAACGTACAGCACCGTAAACACTAGCAATTAAGTGTACCAGAGACTCTAATTTGTTGCCTTCCATACAAAAAAATTTACAGATCAATTATCTAAAGCAATTCAAGCATATCAAGAAAAAAAAAATTGTAAAAGCTCAAATTAAAGGCTCAGAAGCTAATGGTTTTCGCATCAATAAGCGTTCAAGCTTTTCAGAGTTTGATGGTATAATTTTAGTCATCAACGCCTTCAATATATTGAACTTCAACGAAAGAAAACTTCAGATATATCAATCCATCAAAGGAAGAAAAAAACGAAAAAGAAGGGGAAATATTAAGAAGAGTTGATGAAAAGCAGGGCAATGTTTTGCCAGATCAATATTACCTTTAGGCATGGCTCAGGAGTTGAGAAGAGAGATGGCTGCCGTGGAATATATAAAGGAGGACCATCATAAAACCCTAAAATTTGTAGTACTGACTGCCGCTCAGCCTTCTTGGGTTGGATGCAGTCCGCATTAAGAAGCCCATGAAGAGACTAGGCCGGGTAAGAAAAAGCTTTTGGAGAAAAATTTAACCGGTTCCTTTTTTAAAATTTTTAATCTCAAAAATCTATCTTTTTTTTTTTTTTGCAATCGTTAAAAATAATTTTTCAAAATATTGTTTTAAAAATATCATCGTATTTTTTAATAACTCCGACAAGACACCTTGGGTTGAAATTTTTTTCAGTTGGGAAGAATGCAGAGAAAGAAGAGGAAGAAGAAAGCTTACGGCGGATGAGATGGAAGAAACATGTGTAGAACGTGGTTTGGTACTTTATGATTTTGTATCGCGCTTCAAAAATTAATGCACTAAAATTAATTAATCGTAGTTCAAAAATATACTAACAATTACACTATTGAACTGCGTAAAAATAAATACACAAAAATTGATGAATCGCGGTTCAAAATAAACTTAGAATTACACTATTGAATAGCGGTGCAAAAATCAATGCACTAAAATTGATGAATCGCGGTACAAAAATAGACTAGTTGTTACACTATTGAACTGCGGTACAAAAAATAATGCGATAAAATTGATGAATCGTGGTGCAAAAATAATGACATCCTGAGCGTCCTATCTTCATTAAGGGTATAGTCATTTGCCACCAAAATGACTTTTTCGATTGAAAATAAAAATTATGTACTTTAGCGATTAAAAGTTTCAAAAGTGGACCGACTCACAATATTTTCAAAGCTTTTAGCCTTTGACTATATTTTAAGATTTTACAATAGTTTAAATATAGGAAAAATTGTGGGTACATACTTTTCAAAGTTTCTAATTGTGTTACAATCCTTTTTTTTTTTTCATTTCGAAAATGACACTTTCGAGGTAAATGAGTATGAGGCCTTCTGTAAGCGGTGTATTGACTATTGAACCATGATTAATCAATTTTATTATATTAATTTTTGCACTACTTCAATAGTTTAATTGTCTAACCTAATTACACCATGATTCATCAATTTTATTGCATTAATTTTTGCAGCAGTTCAATAGTTTAATTGTTACAGTTATTAATTTTATTGCATTAATTTTATCGCGATTCAATAGTTTAATTGTCTAGTCTAATTGCATCTTGGTACCAACTTCTCTTGCGATGAATTAATTTTTTAACCGCAATACATATATCTAATCCAAGTTGCCTTTGATATCAACTTATATGTACCGTGATGAATTAATTTTGAAATCGTGATACATAAAATATTATTTAATCTATTATTGCACCGCAATACAAAATGATAATGAACCAGACCATACCCTCCACTTTCTTCTTCCATCCTCCGTCGTAGCTTTATTTTCCCCCTCCTCTCTCTCGCCGTCCTAAGAAAAATCATTTAACCCAAAGAGCATCCATTATAGTTTCGCATATAATGAATCAAATAAACCGCACATGTCGATCCATGTTTGTTGCCTAACAATGGTGATTTTCGAATCCAAAATGTGTTGTCGAGGCTATTGAAGGATACGATGATAATTTTAGAACAATATTTCGAAAAGTGGTCTTTACAGCTTGAAAAAATAATAGAGTTCTAGAGGGTTAGAAATGTTGGAAAAATGATCGACCATAATTTTATCCTTAAATATAGTGATAAATTGCGAGGTCGGTCTACTTTCCAAATATACAACCTTTAATTACTTCTTTTTTTTTTAACCGCATAAATCCATTTACACAAATTTGTTCCAATAATGATCAATCTTCGTCTTTTCTTCTTAAAACCGACCACTCAGTATCCCTCTTCATCATCCTCGCTTGGTTTGCATCACTTGAGAGAGTTAAACCAAAAGACAACGAAGAAGAAGAACAAACACATCTCCCACTATGAAGTGGACTACAATGTGATCTGCATCATAAAAACATCAAGCTCAAATTGTCTTCACTTCAGCCCATTTACGATTATCCAATTTATCATCATGACCTTGACGAATCAGTCAAGGATAAGCCAGATGACCCAAACCCCTTGTGAGTGGGTTGCATTTAATGAAGGTAGTTCGATAGAAAGACTTGTCTTCTATTTCACTCAAGCTCTAAGAAAGGATCGAAGAAAGCTGAAATCATCATATCCAATGATAGAAGAAGTAAGTTATGTTTGGATTGACCGATAAGTCTAGTTCACTTTTACATGAAACATTTATTGGGGAATCAATTATTTCATCTATTTGCAATTAAATATAGTGAACTGCCCAATTATGATGTAATGTGAGGCTCAAATTCGTACTCTTTTTTGCTTATCTGAATTCCAAGCATCATTAATACAACATCAAGTACAAGATTCAATACAAATATCAAAGAAAAGTTTATATAACTTTACTACACCCATTCGTCCTTGCCAAAATAAAAAATATATATTACTAAACAAAACTCAAGGTTAATGTTGAATCTTGCATATAAATAGATTTGCTTAAAATCATTCCACTTGATTGTCGACCAAGGAATTTAAGATATCCCCTGTCGCCCGAATTATTTTGTCAGCCATTCACTTCAGCTGACCTTAATATATTTAGTGTCAGTTTGTCTTTCCTTATTTGTTTGATCATATACTTGTACTGACACTTTCCTACTTTGTGTCTTTGGTAGATAATCTGCTAGAAAATATTTCCCAGGATCTTTTGAGATCTTAGATGCCAAACACATTTTCAAATTCAAAATGTGTTCCTAACGGGTTGCTTTTGAAGACTATCTATAAATACTTGAAGCAAGC
>CM028378.1:147909456-148049347 GCA_013146195.2 Codonopsis lanceolata | reverse complement strand
ACCTGTGAGAGCAAGGGTTGTCTCCACCCGTGTCACACTGCTGGAACAAGAGGATCGAGTACGATGCACGCTAGGCTAGCCGAACTTGATGAAATTAATCATGTCTTGAAAGCAAAACCAACTACTCGGGAATGAAAATCAAGTACTAAGAAATGGTAATCGACGTTAGGATGAAAAACTATTAGAACGAATCATGAAATGATGAAGGCACTTTAGAGAAGATGTCTTGTTTAGGCATTTTGGACGAAATAGAAGATGCTAGAGGGCTCACATGGAGGTTGGAGGAGCTAGGATGAGCAACACTAACTTTAGCTAAGAACGTTTTTGAGTCCAAATGGCCAAGAATAATGGACAACCGCGTAAGAAATCTAGAGGACATAGAGGAAGATGAAGAGGAGACAGAAAACTAGATAGAACATCACGCTAGTTAATTTTTGTTTTATAGTTGCCTCAGTCGTTGAGTATGTTTAGAGAATTGTTTTAGTTAAGAGACATGGGATACCCCGTGTACCCAAATTTTGAGATGTTGGAAATTTTTTTAGAATTAATAAATTTGAGGATTTATTTGAATGTTCATCAATATTCCTTACAACTATATCTGTATTAATGCATGTTTGAGTGCTTACGATTATAAGATGAGTTTTGAATGAAAAGATGATATGTAACAATTATGTAAGTTGTTCCCATTTACATCATAATGAATAATCGAAAAACCAATTTCAAGGTGATAAAGATTTTACACACTATTTGACACTATGCCATTTATATCTCAAGCACCAAATGGCACGTGGAGGACGATTAATCAAGCTCGTGGACGGTAGGGGTACTAGAGCCTGGTAGAGTCATGGAAGACTCCACTGCAATACACCAAGTAGTCCAACCAAACGCAAATGTTAATGGACCCTGTACTCTACTTATAGTGCCGTGAGACCCTACCTTATATACCTTGCCGCGTACTATAGCGCACGTGCCCTTGTGGGAAATAGGGACCAGAAACGGAAAGACCGGCTCAACCTCAGAGCCCAACTCAACCTACAGCTTAAGGATCCGCTAGAAAGTTTCCGTAAACGAAACCCAAGGACGCATTTATAGAGCACCGGCACGGAGAAGCCTCGATGAGTGGTTGCATCACATGAAGAAGATCCTCGAGACAATGACATGCTCCAGCTTAACAAAAGTGTGAAACTAGCAACCTTTATGCCGCAAGGGAAGCTAGTCGTGGTGGGATTCTCGAGAAGAGTACACTAGAGTCTCGGGTGTCGTGATTACTTGGGACATATTCGTGGAGGTGTTCAACAAGAAGCATACTTTCCACCAAGCATGAAGGACATGAAGCTAGTGGAATTTCTTAACCTCGAGCAAGGGAAGATGACGCTTGATGAGTACAATGCAAAATTCATCGAATTGTCGAAATTTGCTCCCGCCCTTTTGCCGATTTAAGGTCGAAAAGCCGTGAAGTTTGAGAGAGGCCTGAATAGCCTGGGATTAGCTATAGGTCGACTCCTCTACAATTGCCAACCTATATGCGTCGACGTACCGGACGAGCTCGTGATGGAGCCGAGTCTGCCGAGTACCAAAGAAAGAAGGATGAGAGAAAGAGGGTCCTCAAGAAGAGTTCTCGACCGAAATCATGGTAGGCGTCGGGGAATGGAATGGCTATAAAAGAAGAAATACCGAGAACAATGATAACAGGGGACCAACCCGCCTAGTTGAAGTTATAATCATGGCCATCGCAGAATCGGTGGCGGAATCGTAACCAAAGTCATAGCCAGTAACCAATGGCGCATAATTGTAACTGGACGGAATCGAATACCAATCGACTTGTAGGTGTGGGAAGAACCACAAGATCGAAGCATGCTTTTGGACAAAGGGGCTTGTTTCAATTGCGGTAAGGTGGGACATAAGACCATGGATCGCCTGAACCACCAAAGGGTGGTGCTAATCAAGGAACAATGAGGGAAGATAAGAACAAACCAAAGGGTAGGGAAGGATATTTGCCATGACGGCAACTAGAGATGTAAGGGCTACAAATGACGTGGGTGGTACCGCCCAGCGTGTCTTTTACTCGTGACGATATATGCATTGATTGATCTCGGTGCCACACACTCAATTATACGTACCACACTCGCACATCGTATGAAATTGTGTTCTCAAAGCCCGGAAAGTTGACCTAGTTATAGTACACGCCTACTAAAGAATCCATTCCTCAGAACCACAATGTATAAGTCATGCCCTTTGAAACCGGAGGATAGAGAAATGCCTATTGATTTGCTACCCTTAGATATCCAAGACTTTGATCTAATATTAGGCATGGATTGGCTAGCGGCTTTCACGCCTAAGGTAGACTGCTTTCGAGAAGGAAGTCATATTTTGCATGCCGTGAGGCGCAATCTCGCTTTTAAGGGGTCTAAACCAAGTAGTTCCATCTTGTATTATTTCTTCCTTGAAGGCGAGAAGGTTGTTAAGGAAGGGCTGCCAAGGCTATTTAGCCTCCATTATCGATAGTCGAAAGGAAGGGGTTAAGTTGGAATCCCTATCCGTGGTTAAGGAGTTTGAGGATGTGTTTCCGGAGGATTTAGGTCTTCCACCGAACGGAGGTAGAATTTGGAATCGATCTAGCACCGGATGGCGCTTATTTCTAAAGCACCATATAGAATGGCACCGGCAGAACTCAAGGAGTTAAAAGAGCAATTACAAGAATTGTTGGAGAAAGATTTGATTAGACCAAGTGTTTCACCTTGGCGCCTCCCCTTATTCGTGAAAAGAAGGACGGGAGTATGAGAATGTGCATCGACATCGTGAGCTCAATCGGTCACAATAAGGAATAAGTACCACTACCTAGGATTGATGACTTGTTTGATCAATTACAAGGGGCGTGTTATTTTTCAAAAATTGATCTTCGCTCGGGTACCATCGCTGAGGGTTAAGAAGGAGGATATTTTGAAGACCGCTCTTTTCGAACTCGCTATGGACATTATGAATTCTTGGTGATGCCGCTTGGACTCACAAATGCCCCTGCCGCCTTCATGGACCTCATGAATAGGGTTTTCCGTAAGTTCCTGACGGTGTGTGATCGTATTTATTGATGACATCTTGATCTATTCGAAGACCCGGGAAGAACACGAGCAACACTTGAGGTCAATGCACTGCAAATATTAAGAGACGAAAAGTTGTATGCTAAGTTTAAGAAATGTGAATTTTGGATGGAGAAAGTAGCCTTTTGGGACATGTCAGGTCCAAGGATGGAATTTCAGCTTGACCCGACCAAGATTGAAGCTATCAGCGAGTTGGGAAAGGCCGTCACGACAATCCACGAGTAAGTGCGAAGCATTTTTCTTGGGTTTAGCAGATATTACCGCCGCTTTGTGGAAGGATTCTCGAAGATCGCGACACCTTTGACTAAAGCCGACTCGTGAAAGAACATGAAATTTGTGTGGACTGAGGACGTGAGTCCACAACTTTCAAGAATTAAAGAAGAGATTGGTTTCAAGACCAATTTTACTTTACCATCGGGCAATGCACGGGTTTGTGATCTATAGCGACGCTTTCTTTGAAAGGGTCCGGGGTGTGTTCTCGATGCAAGATGGGAAGGTGATTGCCTATGCATCACGACAACCGAAGAACTTTGAGAAGAATTACCCGACTCACGACTTAGAGTTGGCTGCAGTGGTGTTTGCGTTGAAGATTTGGAGACACTACTTATATGGCGTGACATGCGAGATTTACACAGATCATAAGAGCCTGAAGTACATTTTTACCCAGAAAGAATTGAACATGAGACAGAGAAGGTGGTTAGAGTTGTTAAAAGATTACGACTGCACAATTTTATATCACCTAGGCAAGGCCAATGTAGTGGCTGATGCCTTGAGTCGCAAGAGTAGGGGAACATTAGCGATGACGCTGACAAAGGAGAAAAGACTTCTCGAAGAGATCGAGAATTTGGGCCTAGAAGTGCGGGTAAGAGGAGGAAAAGGTTATTTGGCTCGTTTGAGTCTTCAACCGTCGCTACTAGAAAGAATAAAAACGGCCCAGAGAGTTGATCCAGAATTAATGAAAATTTGGGAAGGTGTAGAGATGGGAGCTCAGATAAATTTTCGACTTGGAGGGGATGGTATTCTACGTTTTGGAAGAAGAATTTGTGTGCCATCGGATCCGGAGTTAAAAAGAGAGGTGTTAGAAGAGACTCGCAATTCAAGGTTTGTGGTACATCCTGGGAGTACAAAAATGTACCAAGACATGAAGGAGACGTTTTGGTGGGAAAATATGAAACGAGAAATTGCAGAATTTGTTACTAAGTGCTTGGTGTGCCAACAGGTTAAGAGCGAACATCAACGACCTGGTGGAATGTTACAGTCACTACCGATTCCCGAATGGAAGTGGGAACACATTACTATGGACTTTGTGGAAGGGTTACCTAGAACGCTAAAGGGGCACAATGCTATTTGGGTTATCGTAGATCGATTGACCAAGTCAGCTCATTTTCTTGCTTTCAAGATTAATGACTCTTTGGAGAAGCTATCAAAGTTGTATGTTGACGAGATCGTTAGACTACATGGGATTCCAATTTCTATAGTTTCGAACCGGGATGCCCGATTCACTTCGAAGTTTTGGGGTAGCTTGCAGAAGGCCTTGGGCACAAATTTGAGCATGAGTACGGCCTTCCATCCACGCATGTCGAACGACCATACAAACATTGGAGGATATGCTTAGGGCTTGCAATTTGGATTTACAAGGGAATTGGGATGACCATTTGTCGTTGGTCGAGTTTACGTATAACAATAGTTTTCATGCGAGCATTGGTATGGCACTGTACGAAGCATTGTATGGAAGAAGATGTAGATCACCTACGTGTTGGGATGAAGTGGGCGAGAGGCAACTGTTGGGGCTAGAACTTGTGCAGATTACATCGGATAAGGTACAATTGATCAAGAAGAGACTTCTTACGGCCCAGAGTAGACAGAAATCATATGCCGACAAGCATCGTCGCGAATTTGGGTTTGAAGTGGGAGATCATGTGTTTCTCAAAATTTCACCGACTGGGAGTTATGAGATTTGGCATTAAGGGAAACTCATCCGAGATTTGTAGGCCCTTTTGAAATATTGGATCGTGTGGGGAAGTCGCTTATAGGCTTGCTTTCGAATCGTCCAACTGCTACGAATCCTTACAATTGCGGGAAGATTTGTCCACAATGTATTCCATGTGTCGATGCTACTTGGGAATTAGAGGAAAATGCGAGAAAGACACGCCTCCAGCATCCAATCGTTTTGGCCTACGTAATTGCATTTTTTCGAACATATCTTTTAGGTACATTTTAGTGTGAAAGTACACAATTGTACAACGGGAAGATTTGTGCTCCGAGGAACAACCAGTGGCCTCAGTATAGGTGGAGAATCAAGATTGCTCATTGATCTCCGACGTCAATTTTGCATCATTCCGCACGTGATCCTCCATGGCGGCAAGTGCGAAATCGGACTAATCATCTGCCACCGAGAGAGAGGCTACTTGGGATCGGGGTTCCTCCTATTAGAGTCTTGAAGATCATAATTCATATGCAATTTTTCGAGAAAGTTTTCGTTTGATTACATCCAAGCATGTGTATTAGTGTAGTAAAATTCTTGTTTCTAGTAATTTATTCGACGTATTAGAAAATCCAAAGTTATTTTACGTTAAGTTTAGGGACTAAACTTCTTTTAAGTGGGGCCAATTTGAGAGTGTAATTTATGCCAAGATAATTTTAATAAATTTTGGCATCGGCAACAATTAATTTCACGATGCCAAGATTTGACATCGGCATTTTTTCAACAATATTTTGGCATCGATTACGGAATTAATTATCGATGCGGAATTTCATGATGCCAAGGCTTGACTCGAGTTTTCATATTTTTGTCATTGGCAAACAATTTGTGTTATGAAAATTAAAAATTGAGTCCTTAAATTAATGAAATTCCCCTTAAATTAATGTTTTAAACCTATTAAGTAACTAATTAAATTGGTTTGGGCTTGGCCCACTTGTGACTAGGATTAATTACTATTCCCTAATAATATTACTCAATTAAAAGTTTGGTCTTGGCCCATTTAATGTTAAAGTTAAAAAAAAAAACCTAATAGGGTTCCTGTATAAATAAAGGGTTAAAGGAGGAGAAAACCATTTATCGTTAACGGAGTACAAAAAAAAAAAAAAGGAAAAGGCCGACGGAGAGAGAGAGAGCCGCAGCCGCCGGTGAGCAATAGAGGTAAAATATTTTTTTTCTCTCCTTCTTCCTTCCTTGATGGATTTGAGAATGAACTGATATTATATGTATATATAATAGCAATTCACAGAGCATAGTACAATCATTTGAATAGTACACTAATCAAACCTATTATATAGATATCATAGTAGCAACAGTGGATGGATTGTCAACAATGTGTTTTCTTTTTAAAAAAAATGTTTTCAAGAAATATGTATCAAGGCATCGCTCATCGTGTGTGTGTGTGTGTGTGTGTCGCATGATTATATATGTTTCATGATTACATTTGTTGATTAGATTTATATATAAAAAAATGAAATGATTCAAACAGTGCACTATTTGTGTTTTGTGTGTATGAATAATGTGTGTGTTTTGTGTGTGTACCGTGTGTGTGTAGAGTTAGTATGTTAGTTTAGTGTTATTATTTATTTATTAACTTATTGATTTTCAAAACCTAAAATAACTACAATTACTAACTATATATATTTTTTTGAAAGATAACATTGTTAGTATGTAAGTTGGATTTTTTTTTTGGTGAATGAAATTACAATATTTTAATAGGAGTATCTTATAGTATCAACAAGTTATATTTTATAAAGAAAATCTATATTTATATTTTAATACATTTGGTGAGGTACTCGTTGGAAGTTTCAATTTAAGTTAGTATTAAGTGTACGTTTAGGATATGTTAATTGTTGAGGATTATGATTTAGTATGAACGTAAGAAATTAATTAGTAGAATAATATTAGTTAGTGACTTGCTACGTTGTAATTTTAGAATCGGACAAGCGGGCTTAGGACGATCAATTGTGTTGCGGGATCATCTACGCTAAGCAATTTCGAGGTAAGGGATTATACCTCTTTTAGGTATCTGATTTTTATGTATCGTTCGTTAGGTTTCCATTAAATTTCTTGTCTTCGATATTTCTTGAAACGTACGCCGATTTTAAATCGGCATTTGAATTTGAAATCCGTCGTTTACGCTTCTTTCGAACTCATGACTTGATTATCTGTTATTCTCACATAATTATTGAATTCCATGTGAGATACCTTTTATATGAAAAGTATTGATTTTTGGCGATGCCTAATTTTGTAAAATTATTTGATTGCTTGAAATTCTATCATGATCACTAAGTTGAATTTATGACACTATGAATTATGAAACTATGATTTATGATGCTTATGAACGCCACTTGGCCCGTGGCGTAATTATCCGGATATACCAATGATCTATGATTTATGATCTATGAACTATGAACTATGATTTATGAATTTACTTGTGATCATGAGATTCTGTGAGTAGTCAATTGTCACTAATTGGTATGGGACGGTTAGTGATAGTTGATTACTCGAGTCACCTTTTAGCGTTATTTTCGTTTGGATTCTTGCTCACTTAATTCGAATTTGATATTCGATTCCGCTTATCGATGTTTAATTTATGAATTTTGACTATCCGAAAATATATATTTATATATATATATATATATATTCATCTCAGATTTATTTCTGATCAACTCCTCCTTAGTAACCGGAGGGGTTGTATATGAACTTACTGAGCATTGTTCGCTCACCCTTTCATACTCTTCTTTCTCAAGTAATGAGTAAGATTATTAGAGGATTTTGGCTCGGGTAGACCAAGATGGCGACTTCCGAGAATTTTAGATTTGCTCTTACTTATTGAATCATTTGACAATATTTTAAATTAAATTTTGGATTCATGTCAAGTTTTTTAGATAGATTTTGTATTTAATTAATTTGGGTTATTTTGAATTAAGTCAAGGATATTAAGATTTAATTATTACGAGATTAGAACATTTATGATTTAAGTTATGATTGTTGGTGACGTGGCCAAATTGTGGGACCATGGTGTCGGTGCCGAATTTGGGGCGTGACAG
Organism: Codonopsis lanceolata; assembly: GCA_013146195.2. Taxonomy (NCBI): domain Eukaryota; kingdom Viridiplantae; phylum Streptophyta; class Magnoliopsida; order Asterales; family Campanulaceae; genus Codonopsis; species Codonopsis lanceolata. Next base: position 148,041,221 of record CM028378.1, on the reverse strand, counting down.
TATGGTCTTGGTGTTTGAGAATGGAGATATTCTACAAGTCTTGCTATTTTGGTATGTTTCACTAATTTAAGCTTTGGAATGGCTGTCTCAGGTTACATAGCCTACAATTTTATCATAGGTGCATATTCATACCGAGGACCAAATGCTGGTTATGCCATTTATCATATGGTAAGTACCCAATGACCTTGTCCTTGGCGGGAGTGCATGTTAGAACACAAAACTTTGAATTACCAATGAAAAGGAAAGGTTCATCGGCCTGAGATTTAATTTTAGATTTTGGTTTTTCTTAGAATGATGCTGAAATTAAACATGGTTTGGAGGAATTACAATTTGGGGTGGGATAGTGGGAACTCTAGCTGGACGTTGGACCCTAGATTATACAAATTACAGAAATAGAACTTTGGTGAGATTCTATTGGCTATAAGGTTTACTTTTTCATTCTCCCTTTCTTTTCCCCCTTTTTTTGGGGCTCAAGGATGAATCTTATGTTTGCGTTGTAGCCTTTAGGTGCCATGAATGGAAGGACTTCACATGCTAATATTCGAGAGGAGGTAAGCTACATAACTAAAATGATTATTGGGGTGCCCTCGTTTGATGGGTGAACACCATTGTTTTGTTTGTTGAACGTAATACTTTGTTAGGGTGCCCTCGTTTGATGGGTGTGCATCATAGTTTTGTTGTTATGCGTAAATGCTTTGTTGTCATGATGTCTTCTGTTCATGTATCACCTCTAGGCTCTAGTGTTGGCATATCACTACCCCTTTAAGAGGTCCCAAATGTTTGTACCTGAAAAGACATAAATTTTGTATTGCTTAAGAACATGAAGAAAGAAGAATAAAGATCAACTAAACACTTAATTACATTGAGTATGCAACAAAAAACCATGTAATTCTTGCAAAACAATTTTTTTTTTAAATTGTTATACACAACATTCAGGATATTCTTACTTATAAGCACATAACACATGCTTACTTGTATAAAGCTGCGATTGACCTCTCAACTTAGATTTTCCTGTAAGAGCTAGTAACAGGGGAAGCAAATGAAATGGCAATGAGAAAAACAATGTTTTATCTGTTATAATAGCCTGGCAGTGTAGTGTAGGTTTTTGTATTAAGATCAACGAGATTATATCTCTGTCCTTAAGACAAAAACTAGAAGCCGTGTTCTAGATCTGCACGGCGTGATTCTAGTGAGTCTCCCAGGATATTGATCTTACCGTGATTGAATGATGGCAGATCTTCAATGCTTCAATCACCAACGAATGCAACCGTTGATGTAATCTCTGTAGGGCAGAAGGGAGAGTAGTATAGAAAGAGCAGAATTTTCGATAGCAAAAAATATGTTTGAAGGAGTATTTAAATGTCAGTTAGGATGACGGTTGGGAGCAGTTGGAGGCGGTTGGCTGTCTGAAAAGACACAACCGTTGGAACGTAATCGCACACAAAGCTCAAACAAGCGATTATGGTTGTTCGAATCAAACGATTACGGATTCTGGTTGTAACCTTTCTGAATCGATTAACCTCCCCGGCGGTGAACTTCGAACACATGCAAAAGGTTCAAGCTGAAAAGGGTCACACACCAAATGAACCGGTAGTAAAAGATAGGTTCGAGCGAGCAAGCAACCGCCGACCAACCAACCAATGAGCCGAGGGCCTGGCGGGCGGCGGCTGTTTGGACCTACACTTAGGTAGGTCTTCCCTCCTACACAAAAGTGTAGTGGCCCAAGGGCCTGAAAGTAAAGCCTTAAAGCTCTACCTTATAAGGTAGAGCTTGTTTCATTTTGTTCCCAATGTGGGATTCCCACATTATACACTTACATAACCCCCTTATTCAAACTATTATGGAAACTAGTTTCCAACAATCCCCCACATTGAATAAGATATCATGTAAGTTGATGACATATTGATATTTACAGAGATACAACTGAGAGTAGCTAGAGTGGAAGAGATGGCTTTTGGCTTTGAACCTTTCCTTATGAGTTACTATCGGGAAGACTTACTAATCAGTGACTGATGTGTCTTGAACTGACTGGTGTTTGATGTCAACCAAGACAATAGTATTCACATAGCGCCTCGAAACAACGTTTGATTCTACGTTGTGTTCATTTTGGCCTGAACGCTTCCAGTTACGTGAATGTTGTTAGAAAATTTTGCCTCGAAATTTCCATAAGATCGGCGATCTTACATTCACATAGGTGATTTCTTATAAGGGTGTATCCTGTCAGTACCCCGCTTGATCAAATCAAGTCACAAGAATCATTAAAAGCAGTGCTTATCCTAAACCGTGACAGGTAACACTAGTGTTTTCACCATAGGAATGAGTAGGAGTGTGAGTCCGTTAGTGTTAACAGTGAGATCAATTAGTTTGGTTGTCCCTTTGAACCTAGACCATGGGGTTGCCAATCAACTAGGTGGGGTTTTCCGCTAAAGGTTCTCTTTATTTCATAGGCTTGAGGCCCATTCCCTTAGATGAACTGCATACTAACTCTCTGGACAATCCTTTAGTTAATGGATCCGCTAGGTTGTCCTTAGATCGAATATAATCGATGGTGATCACGCCGTTGGAGAGTAGTTGCCTAACGGTATTGTGTCGTCGCCTTATATGACGGGACTTACCATTATACATGTTATTTTGTGCCCTTCCAATTGCGGCTTGACTGTCGCAATGGATGCATAATTTGGCGTGGCCATCTTTGGAATATTTTCAAGGAAGTTACGTAACCATTCGAACTTCCTCACCGCTTTATCTAAGGCGATAAATTCTGATTCCATAGTAGACCTTGCAATGCAAGTCTGTTTGGAAGATTTCCATGCAATGGCACCGCCACCAAGAGTGAATACAAATCCACTTGTTGACTTGGAGTCGTTAGTATCAGAAATCCAGTTAGCGTCACTGTATCCTTTAATAACTGTCGGATACTTGGAGTAATGCAACCCGTAGTCCTTAGTGTATCGAAGATATCTAAGAGTCCTTACAATGGCTTTCCATTGATCGGGCCGGATTACTTGTAAACCGACTCAATCGGTTTGCTTGTTTGTGCGAGGTCGGCGTGCGGTTAAGTAAGATACATAAGACTTCCAATGATTCGAGAGTATTCAATTTGAGATACGCTCGTGTAGGTTCTTTTGAGATGAAAGTTAGGGTCGATTGGAGTCTTAGTAATGTTTGTATCACCGTTGCTAAATTTCTCTAGCAGGTTTCTCAATATAATGAGATTGTGATAAACGATCTCCTCGGATGTTCTAGATATTTTAATACCTAGGATGACATCAGCTAACCCTAAATCTTTCATGTCAAATCTGCTGGCTAACATCTTTTTGGTGTCTTTGATCATGTTATTATTGCTACCAATAATTAACATGTCATCAACGTAGAGACAGATAATGACGTAACCTTGTTGCGTATTCTTAGCGTATACACACTTGTCACATTCATTAGTCTTGAAGCCATTAGCAAGTATAACATCATCGAAACGTTTATGCCACTGCTTTGGTGCTTGCTTTAGACCGTATAAAGATTTGACCGGTCGGACGGACCTTAGTTTCATTGCACGAGCAATAAAGCCTTCAGTTGTTTCATATAAATTTCTTCTTCAAGTTCATCGTTGAGGAAGGCGGTCTTGACATCCATTTGATGTATCTCGAGACCGTGTAGTGCCGCGAAGGCAATGAGTAGGCGAATTGAAGTAATTCGAGTAATGCGGAGCATAGGTGTCAAAATAATCAACACCTTCCTTTTGATTAAAACCCGCGACTAAGCGGGGCCTTGTATTTATCAATGGACCCATCAGGTTTCAATTTTCGTTTGAAGACCCATTTACACCCTAGGTGTTTGCAACCTTTGGGAAGGTCGACGAGCTCCCAGGTGTGGTTTTGCTTAATGAAAGATATTTCGCCGTTGACGGCTTCCTTCCATTGTGGAGCCTCGGGAGTAGACATTGCTTCCTTGAACGTACGTGGTTCATTATCCACGAGAAACGTGGTCACAAAGTCTGGTCCAAAGGTCTTACTCGTGCGAGCTCGCTTGCTTCGACGAGGTTCATCAATGTCTTCATTTTGATGAATACCTTGATCAATAGCCATAGGAACTATTGCTTGTGAGGTGTTATCTTGTTCGTCAATTGACCAAGGAAATGAGCGTTTTACTGAAGTATCAACTTTAAAAGGAAAGATAGCTTCAAAAAACGTGGCATTTCTTGATTCCATAACGGTATTTACCTCGATTTCCGGATTATCAGATTTTTGGACTAAGAACCTATAGGCGCTGCTATGGGTTGCATAACCAATAAAAGTACAATCCACGGTTTTGGAACCGATTTTAACCTTTTTAGGTGGTGGGACAGCTACTTTAGCTAGGCACCCCCACACTTTGAGGTATTTGTAGGATGGTTTTCGACCATGCCATAATTCATAGGGTGTTTTGTCCAATTTCTTGTGGGGAAGCTTGTTTAACAAGTAATTGGCAGTGAGCACCGCCTCCCCCCACATTTCGTCGGGTAGACCGGATTGAAGCAATAATGCATTCATCATTTCCTTTAAGGTTCGATTTTTTCTTTCGGCAATCCCATTGGATTGTGGGCTATATGGGGGTGTAACTTTGTGAATAATCCCGTGGTCAGCACAGAAGTCTTTGAAGGGAAACACATATTCGCCTCCTCGATTAGACTTAAGAATTTTTATCTTCTTTGAAAGTTGATTCTCGACTTCGTTTTTGTAAAGTTTAAAAGCTTCGAAGGCTTCAACTTTACTTTTTAAGAGATAGAGATGACAAAATCGAGTACAATCATCAATAAAGGTGATGAAGTATTTGTTTCCGCCATAAGATTCTATGGATTTTAAGTCACATAGATCACTATGAACCAAATCCATAGAATCTTATGAATCGAGCGTGACACGACACCATTAGATTTGGTTCATAGTGATTTATGTGACTTAAGTCATAAGCACTTCCAGATAAGCCAAATCAAAAGCTTAGGTAAAATGTGCTTATAATTATTTTTTGTAAAACGGATCCTCTTACCTTATCTATCATGTGTTGATGAATTGACTTATAAAAAAATAAATTTTATCTTATAAATTAAAATCCGTCTATCATGTGTTGATGAATTGACTTATAAAAAAATAAATTTTATCTTATAAATTAAAATCCGTAACACCGTGCTACATGAGACTTACTCGATGGAAAAATGCTCACCTACCTACTATGTCATCCACATATTGATCTAGGACGCAAACACTTAGAACACAACAGTGTTAAATGTTCCAATGTGTAAAAAAATCAAGCTCAATAAATCTGGATGAAATGAAGAGTAGGTCTCATGCAACGTTTTAGAGCATCCACAGTGGTTCCTTTATTAACACCCTAAAATATTTTTTAGGGTTTTTTTACCACACTTAATCCCATAGTGGACACACTATCAATCACCCTATCCCTAAAAAAAGCTAACTCTCCCCCAATTTATTGGGTGAGTATTAGCCGACCTCCATTCATCTCTTTCTTCTCTCTCCCCCATCTATCTCCTCCATTGGTCTTCTTCCTAGTATTCGTTCTTTTTCAAAAAATTTGTTCTAAAATTTAAAGAAGGCGGCAAAAATTGATTTTTTTTTGCTTGATCAGAACATCCAGTTTTTGGCCAAAATTTTGATGTGCTAGAGTGGAGAGCCTATGAATTAAATAAACAACTCAACTCGCATTATCACTTTGATGATGGTATGCATTCCCATTTTTTTTTTCATTTTCTTTTTCAGTTAATTTAGTGTATTTTTTACATTATCATTTCCATTTTTTTATTATTTATAACTTAAAATTATGGATATATTGATAATATTAAAAAACGTGACAAGACTTTCTTTAAATAAAAATAATTGATATAATCAAAACATATAATATATTTTTCATAAAATATAAAATTTAAAAGTATAAATATTTTATTTCAATTGCGTAGGAAAATAAAAAAAATAAAAAAATAGAAATATATTGGTAGTTAGGTTTGTTAGTTAAGATGTTACCAATTCAAAGGGTTATATAGGGAGTGTTCATTGGAGTTGAAACTTTTTTAAAGGACCTTTAAAAAAGTTTAGGGATTATATAAAAGGTGTTTTAGGGTGTAACCATTGTAGATGCTCTACATATTTTAATTAGTAAGTGGAATCCGTCAAAACTGTCGAATCTCCGAAATTAATGGGTCAAGATTTATGGTTGAATCGGGAGGGATTAATAAATCTCACCATCCGTTCGTGTGTGCAAGTTGCAACTGAACTTAGCCATATTTACTGAGCCTCAGGACATTTAGAAGGTGGGTCCTGCGATAAGCTGATTGGCTATAATCGTCGGATTTTCATAGTCGGCGTTCGTTCGGCAAAATGAAGGTTTCTTCACCATTTTACTTTACAGTCTGAGGATTAGCCAGCCATACCGACCCTCATGTCTTCAGGTAATAGCATCAATCGAACACCAATTTTTCGCGGATTTCGCTGTTATCATTTTCTGGGTTTTCATTATCCGAGAATGTTCGACATGAAATGATTCTGGGTGTTCCAATTTTTTTGTATTTAAATTTAAATTTTGTTTGAAATTCTAATCCAATTAGTATCTTTTGATCGCAGATTATGCCTTGAATATTCCTGCAGAGCTCGAATCAGCTTCTCGGCTGAGGGCAGCCCAGTACTTTGTAACCCATAGGCCCTGGCTTGGTAATTTTCTTTTTAAAATAAAATAAAAATTCATTGAACTTTACTTGCTTTGTCAATTCTAATTCTTTCTCTATGTATTGGTTTTCTTTTTCTATTTGGTTGCAAAAATGTGATTTTTTCTATTGTGATTCTTTCAAGTGCCCTTGGAAGCTTCCTAAGAACCTTTCCTTCTTTCAAAATTGATTCACCTTGAAAATAGTTATTGATGCATTGGACAGTGTTCCTAATTCAACTAACAAAGAAAAAAGTTTTACCAATTCAAAAAATGTTTTTGTAAAGGTGTTCCTAATCGGGGTCTAGGGGCACTCCTTTGCAAGCTCCTTATTTGTTTTATAAATTCATCATACTGAAAGAGGATTGAGTGATCATTTGTTACTGTTAAATTTTTTTTTTTGTATCAGATCTATATGGGGTTAATGTTAGACCCGTGGCTCCTTTCGGTAGTGCTAGTAGTAAACCTGTTGTTGATTCCGCACTGTTACATCAATGCTTGCCAGATGAGCTACTATATGAGGTACTGTTCTTACATTTCGGTCATTGAAACTGGGCTGAAATTGCATCATCAAATTTTATGAATAATAGACTTCGATTCTGTTTGAAAATTGTGTCATTATAAGCATGTTGTTGATTCAGCACACTTTCTCTTCTGCCATTGGAATTATCACCAGTAACTTGAAACTAAATTCACCAAAAGACGTCATTCAGCAATCATATAATTTGATTTGATACTGGTTCCAATGTTCTTTGAGGATATACGAGAGGAGTCAACAGGCTGAGGTCTTTTAGCTGGTATCTGTATATACAACAATGCAGAAGAGGTGTTTGTCTTTCGTCATTAGAATTTGGTAGCTAGATTACTCCCCCACATCTGTCTTTCGATCCTTGCTTTGCGCCTAGATAACTCTGACTTTGGGAGCATAAAGGATTTGCACAAGAATGTAAAAGAGGTAAATAAAATTGGAGGGAATGGATTTTCTCTACTTACTGAAATGTGTGCTAAGTTAATCACATCATTGCAGCATTGACTGACTGTCTATTACTGCAACATAAGATGAGTTTGTCAATTTAGGAGTTCAAACCTCTTTCCTTTTCCGTTAGGTTCTTACCGTATCTATTCTGCTATTGACATTAAAAGAATAGAACCTAGTTCTGTTTCTTGTAACACCTTCTTGTAACAGCCCTTTCCTTTTGGCATGCTGAGTAAATATGTTTGCTTAAGTTATTAGGATTCTTCAAAAAACTAATCTTCCGTTTTGACCTTAATCTGCTGTGATAAATTGATGAAACCATTCAACGGTGATAGTGTATGTAGATCTAAACGTTAAGACATGTTTAGTCAACTTTGTTTAAGGATTTTAAGAATTGGCTTGCTGGTCTTCTATCAAGTTTGTTGAAAGAGATTAAAGCTGTATGAAGAGAATGTGCAAGAATATTGGGGAAGAACTCAATTCTTCATTATCGTTTCTTGATCAATACAGTGAAGGAAAAAAACTTATATACAATCGACAACATCAACCTAACTAACTGGAAACTACCTGGAAACTACTTGGATCACAGAATTACAAGAATAACCCCCATCCTATATACAATTACATGACTACCCTTTAAGTAAATAAACTAACTTAACAGAGTAGATGTCTTCACTTCCAGGTAGTAATATCCGGCACCTTAACTGCTTCCAACAACTTCAATAAATCACTGCTGATGTACCTACATTGTTCACTTCATTAGCCTTTCCAGCAGTGGCAGCAATAGTGGTGTTACCACTACTATATTCAACATCTTCTAGGTTAGGGATTCATGAACATGATGTATGACTGAATGGAACATGAAAGTTAATAGTGGTAAATTGCCAAATGACTGCCAATGTTTGGGGTCAATTACGTGAATGATTTCACATTTCAAAATTTGAAGTTTAGAGACAGAATTATTATTTGAGGCTATACTTTTTCTGTGAAGTGTGAAAACAGTGATAAATTAACCTAATGACTGCTCAATTTGGGATCATCTCCTTTCATCCATACGTAACCTATGTTCTCGGTTGCGCATGGGTTTCCTTGCACAAGTTTTTTCTGTGTCAATGTTCCATTTCTTAGTCATTGCCACTCTTACTGCAGCTAGCCTAGGGACAGTAGGGAGGACTTCTTCATCACAAAGTACAGGAGTTTGGGGACTACATGGTCATATTGGTAGTTGTAAAAGAACTTTTGCTTTGAGGTGAAAGTGAAGGGGTTCAAATAAGGAAAAAAAGAAAAAAAGGTGTTCTGTGTTTCATTTATCCTTACACAAATAGCCAAAAAGAAAGAAAGAAAGAAGAAGTAAGAATAGTTTTTTTTGATAAAGTAATAATTGTATTAGAAAAAACGCCTAAAAGGAGGCGCAGCCATGTACACAGAGAGTATACAAAACTGAAAAACTATACACTATCCGTAATATTAACCAAAAGATCCCCTTCTTCCGGGTCAATGTCTTCGTTCCAGAACTGTAAGGACTGATTCGTCTCCCTCTTAATCCGGGCTACATCAGATTCTTCGTTTTCAAAAACTCTTCTATTCCTCTCTTTCCAAACATTCCACCAAATAGCCAAAGGAATAGATGCTCATTTGTTCTCTTTCCTTTTTATGTTGAAGGATTCCCACCCACTAAGAAGCTGAACATCTGCAAACCTGCACAGAGGATGAGAGGAAGAAGGAACTCCACATCTCCCTAACAACTGAACAGTGAAGAAGCAAGTGATCGACAGTTTCCTCCTCCTCTTTGCACATGAAGCACCTGTTGACGAAAATCCATCCTCTAGCTTTCAAATTATCTCCCGTTAATATTGCTCCCTGAGCCGCTTTCCAAGCAAAAAAAGCCACCCTTCGAGGAGCTTTTGTCCTCCAAATAGCCTTTCAAGGAAATAGACCTTTGCCTTCTTTCCTTAAGCAAGAGTAAAGAGACTTCACCGAGAAGGTCTTCGATCTAGATCCCTCCCACACCACTCTATCCTCACCCTGAACCCCTTCTATTTACCTTATAAAGCTTCTCGAATACCCTAGCAATGTCTCCAATCTCCCAGTCATGTAAATTTCTATGATACATAGGACTTCAAACATCTCTCCCTTCCAATACCTCCACGACTGAATTCACCATCTCATCTTGATTGACAGCAATATTGAACAGATTGGGGAATTCTTGCTGCAGGATAAACTCTCCACACCATTTATGCCAAAAGACAATAGATTCTCAAAGAAGGCTCTACCTTGCAAGATACACTTCCAAACACTCGACCCATGAGGGTAAGACACTTCCTTTGGAAACCAGTTATGACCCCCTAACCCGTATTTACTATCTACCACTTTCCTCCATAAAGATCCTCTATCCCCCAAATACCTCCACATCCACTTACCCAAATTAGCAATATTAAAAGTCTTAATATTTTTAACCCCCAACCCTCCATTCCTCACACTGCTGTAAACCGTCTCCCAATTAACCAAATGGTATTTTCTCTCCTTCGTTCCTCCTGTCCACAGGAAGTCCATCTCCAATTTCTCAAGCCTTTTCACCACCGGCACAGGAATCACAAAGAGCAAAAGCATATAAGTGGGCAAATTGGACATAACGCTCTTCATCACGACTACCCTTAGACAAATATTGTCTTTTCCATGCCGCTTGTCTCCTCTCAAATCTTTCGATAACCGAATCACAAAGAGCTCCTAGGGGAAGACCCAAATATTTCGTAGGAAGACTCCCTGCCTTACACCCAAAGAAATCTGTCAAGTTACTTAAGTTCTCCACCGTCCCAACTGGAATAATTTCGCTCTTTTCTATATTAATCTTCAACCCTGATGCAGCTTGAAATAGAAGGAAAGCAACCCTGAGATAACCCAACTCAGATTTACTTGCTCCACAAGACACTAATGAATCATCTGCGAATAAAAGGTGACTAACTGTAATCTCAGACTCTCCTCCCCTATCCACCTTAAAACCTCTAATATAGCCCCCTACCACCGCCTTATCAATCAAGGAACTCAACGCCTCCATCACCATAATGAACAAAAACGGGGAAAGAGGATCCCCTTGCCGAAGGCCTCTCGAGCTCGAAAAGAACCTAGCAGGTTCACCATTGACCAGGGCTGAGAATCTCACATTCGAGATACAAAAATAAATCAACTTTCTCCATTTGTCCCCGAAACCCATACGAGAGAGCATATACATCAAAAACTCCCAATTCACATTGTCATATGTTTTCTCAATATCTAGCTTGCACATAACTCCCGGAACCCCATATTTAATCGTGGCATTCACTACCTCATTAGCTATAAGCGCTGCATCTAGAATTTGTCGATTACCCGCAAAGGAATGCTGGGACTCAGAAACTACCTTGCCAATAACCTTCTTCAACCTCCCCGAAAACACCTTCGCTAACAATTTATAAACTCCCCACACTAAACTGATTGGTCTGAATTCCTTTCCGCTCCTTTCCCGATAAAAGAGGCCTTCAAAATTCCCATCCACGAAAAAAGAATGAAAGACCTCCATGATGTCTTGCTTAACCACCTCCCAGCATCTTTTAAAAAAAGCGAAGGAGAAACCGTCCGGACCTGGGGCTTTATCTTCTTTCAAACTCTTGAGGGCTGCCACTATTTCCTCCTCACAAAAAGGCTGCTCAAGCATCGTCGCTTCCTCACTAGAAATTGTTTTAAATGGGATGCCTCCCATCTCCAACCCGCCTCCCCCTCCACCCTTGTAAAGTTCCTCATAAAAGTCAACTACCCCTTTCTTAATCAGTTAATCAGATCTGGATCTTCCGTCAGATTTCCACCAACCTTTAATTTCCTGATCTGGTTGAAACTTGTGTGAGCCTTTGCCATTCGATGGAAAAATATTAATTCATCTAAATCCAATTATAGCAGCTTTGTTTGCCTTGATTTCCCTCTTGTTCTCTCATACTTCTTGTTCAAAGAAATGTGAGAACAATGATCAATTTTTTTTTTAATGCTGAACGTGTTGCTTTTAATTTTGGGCTTGCTTGGCTCGTAGCTCTTAGTTGAACTCAAAGATGAAGCTGGTGTTCTTTTTTCTTAATCTCTAGTTAATGCAACAAACAAATATCTGTTTGTGCAACCTTTTCTCATCTAACATATGGTTATCAAAAATATGTGTTGTGCTGTTAGTTCTTCAAGCAATAATCATTAATGACCACCATGTCCTTATTATCCGACAAGCTAATACGCGAGAATCTGTAACTGTAAGTTTCTTTACGACCTCTACATATGTATTTTGATATGCTACTTTCAAATATAGTAAGTGGTAGTACTATTGATTAGGAGGGGAAAACACAAGTTGGTAAGAATAGCATTTTTGATGTAGCATAAGTCAACCTATAGAAGAAGAATGGCAGTAGGTATATAAGTTTATTGTTGATGGGACAATTGATCTTGAAATTCTGGTTCTTGGCATCAGAATTTAGCAATTAGAGTATCACAAGGAACATATGCATAGCATATTCCTTTGCTTGTTGCATATATAGAGCTCAAAAAATTTATGTCACTGTATAGAAAAGAGGAAACTTAATTTTGCAACACGCTTGTGCAGATTTTTGCTAGAATGACTCCGTACAACTTGGGTAGGGCAGCTTGTGTATGTCGAAAATGGAGATATACTGTTCGTAACCCTGTGTTTTGGCGCAATGCATGTTTAAAGGCCTGGCAGGTATGTTTGGTATTGATTGTCATTCCTTGATTTTCATTTGTATATATCTTAATGCTAGATGGATTTTTTCTTGAAGCTCTCTGGTGTAGTTGAAAATTATAAGCTTCTGCAGTCATATTATAGTGGTTCGTGGAGGAAAATGTGGCTTTCAAGGCCGAGGGTCCGTGTTGATGGTAAGATGTGACGATATCCATCTAGTTTTTAATTTTTTTTTGGCTTTTTTTTTTTGGCTTCTTTTTTGGTGTGGTTTTGTGTTAAGCTGTTGCACCTAAATTACCTTAAACTTGTTATGGTGGATGTCGTCTTGAAAATGAAAGCTCAATTCCATATGGTCAGTAGATAAAACCCTACCCAAGAAAATCTGCTCTCTTTGAAGGGGAATTTGATTTTGAATATGATTATCCAATAACTCTATAAATTCTAGTCCGAACTAATTTATAAATTTGTTTGCTATGAGATTTAACAAATACCAGCTGGGAGACTTGAAACCAGCACCCTGCATAACTCGAGCTTTGAGAACATGTTAGGAACCAACTCATCTAAAACCATAAGGTGTTACAGAGAAGGCCTGACAATGCATATATGCTTGAAACTTTCCGTGCAGTTATCTGGACCAATTCTGATTCTGAAATCAGTTAGACATTTTTATAAGCCTAGTGCTCTGTCTTGCTTTGAGAATATAAAACATGCATGAGGTAAATTGAGCTTTCTTCTCAATTTATAAAGTCCTGAGGTTTCTTCACCCATAGCACAGGTCGTGGATTTTCAGTTAAACAAAATACTTATACATAACTTCTGGATGGTTTCTTCTGGACCCATACAGGAATAGCCTAGATAGTATTCCCTCATGGATTTCACTCTTCTCATTTTCTTCAGGTCGTGGATTGAACGCTCTCAGTTAAACAAAATAGTTTGTTTTTTCTTCTTATACATAACTTCTTAGATTATTAATGGATGGATTCTTCGCTTCTTATGTTCTGGACCCACTCTCTGTTGTACAGGAATAGCCTAGATAGTATTCCCTCATGGATTTCACTCTTCTCATTTTCTTAAGCATTTAATTACGTATCATGATAGCTATTCTGACTAACATTATTCTAAAATATCTGTTTCATTATTATCTGACTTTATTTTTTCATCCTCCAGGCCTTTATGTCAGTAGGAACACCTATATACGTGCTGGAATAGCTGAGTGGAAGATCACCAATCCAGTTCATATTGTATGTTGCTATTATGTCTCTTTTTTAGATGATAAAACACATTGCACGTATCCACTTTAATTCAAGTTGTGAATAGACAGCACTTGCTTTGGTCAGTTTTTGAAACAAAATTGATATCCTACTAAAGGTTGATTGAACCAGTTATTAACTTGACTGCTCAGTTGTCTGAGATTTGGTGCATGTGTAAGACTCCTTTAGTGTCCAATTTTATATTTTCCTGCCTCTGAAGCTGAACCTTAGAAAACCTCTAGATTCAGCCAATCTTTTTTAAGATGACACATTCATTCTATATTTCCCGTCTTTATAACTCTTTGAAAACTACTGGGAGCAACTCTTTCTATTTTTGGCTTAAAGGCTACAACCGTAGGGATCAACTTGTCCCCTATAGGCCCTCCACATGGTCATTGGAGTATTGGTTACTACTTGCAGCACCATGTGGTAGCATTGATTTGGCTAATTTCATCATGGTTTCTTATAATACTTCATGACCTCTAGTTGTGCACGGTGGTTCCCGTATCATTCCAACATGTGGAATAGGAATCGCAAACTAGTAAGTGGTAAAAGAGTGTATGTAGGTTTTGATAGATCACATAGAAGTGGCATGTTGGATACGTCTTGTATGTAAGCGTTGCAGTTGGATCATGTTACCATGAACAGCATATTTTTTATTTGAAAGCATAAAACTTTTTGTATTTGCAAGTAACTTCAATTTGTTATGGAATATTTTCCATTCTTTTTTATTCTTCTACAATATGTGTATTGTTATTAATATACTAGATAGTTCTGTTAATAAGGCCAGGCAAGCCTAAAGCCCACTCAATTGGTCCGTAGAAGTTAGGGCCGAACTTCAGCTTAGAATGAAATAGACCTATTTTGAACAATAATTTGAGGCCCGAAAGTTATTTGGGCCGAGCTTGGTTATTATGTACATAAGCCCAACCCATAATATATATATATATATATATATATATATATATATATAATATAATATAATATAATATAAAGAGTTAATTCTTAAATTTGTTACAGTGTTAAATGTACTCCACAATGTTGCGTACAAATATACAAGTACTTAAGATATGCATTTAAACATGCAATTAAATATTAGGTTAGAATTTTGTATTATTACTTGATAATAGAGCTTGTATTAGTAATATAAATGTTGTACAATAATATAAATAAAAATTGAAGAAAATAATGTACTTTTTCAACTAAATTTTATTGAAATCTACAATTTACCTATTATAATAATAAATATTCAAGTTTTATGGGCACACATTACGATTTAATTTTGGGCCGAGTTTGAGCAAAAAAAGCACAATTTAGTTTGGGTTGAGTTGGGACCTTTGTGCTTGAGCATATGTTATTTAATTTAGGCAGTGCTTGGACAAAGCTAGGCTCAGCTCTTTGAGCCTGATTGACTGCCCTATTACAAGATTTAATTTTTTTTGATAAGTAAAGTAAGTAAAATAAATACAAATAGTTCATTGAAAATGATTCAAGTTCAAGGGGATACCGTGGTGTGGAACCCTACGTTCCGTAGATACTTACAGGACTGGGAAATGGATTCTTGTGTGGAATTCTTCGATATGGTTTATAAGCAACAAGTGGGAAGAAATGGTGAGGATGCAGTTAGGTGGGAGGGTAACAGAGGAAGAGTTGTTCTCAGTCAAGTCCGTCTACTCCCGGTTGCTGAATGCAAGAAACAACATTTTCCCTTGGAAGTTGCTGTGGAAGACTAAAACTCCCAGTCGCGTAGGCTTCTTTGCTTGGGAGGCTTGTCATGGAGCCATCTTAACCGGGGATAATCTGAGGAAGCGGTGCAAGATATATGTTAACTGGTGTTACATGTGTAAAAGAAGCGATGAAGGCGTGGATCATTTGTTGATTCATTGCCCCATGGCGACGGATTTATGGAATTGAATTTTTGGCCTGTTTGGAATTGCCTGGGCTATGCCTGGATCAGTTTTGGATTTATTTTGAGCTGGTCTCTATACAAAAAAGCAGGAAAAATTCTCTATGGGAGGTTACTCCATTGGCGGCTTGTTGGGTCATTTGGAAGGAAAGGAATAGAGGGCTTTTGATAACGAGGAAGGGTTAAAGATACTTGGCTGCGCACTATTTCTTCTTGGTGCCCTGAGTCAGTGGACCTTTCCGAGACTCCTACTCACTATGTAGAA
Organism: Codonopsis lanceolata; assembly: GCA_013146195.2. Classification (NCBI taxonomy): domain Eukaryota; kingdom Viridiplantae; phylum Streptophyta; class Magnoliopsida; order Asterales; family Campanulaceae; genus Codonopsis; species Codonopsis lanceolata. Next base: position 148,025,435 of record CM028378.1, on the reverse strand, counting down.
GTGATAGGGAATTCCCTCCAGCTCGTGTAGCTTGAGATCTCTTGTATCTTCTCTTTATTGTACATAGGCCGCGTCACCTATTTTGACGCTATTCGTATATAATACTTTTACTTATCAAAAAAAAAAAAGGTTATTAACATAACTTGGGTTTCCAGAGGTTTGTTGTCTTCCTTCCTGTAACATAAATATGAATAGTTCATTGAAAATGGCCTAGGAGTGTGGTATAGAACTTTTCTCACTCAAGTTTGATCTCATTTTAAACTCATCATGCGACACCTCTGCATCAATGATCACCTTATAGTTTCCTATCAAAAAAAAAAAATGATCACCTTATAGTTGATCATAGATCTTATTATTTACTTTTGTTTTCGTTTTATTATTTTTGCTGTTATATTAAGCTGGTCTGGAAAGGGTGAGAATGTTCTCTTTACTTGCTACCGCGTTGTTTTTTAATCGCTCTGGTGACTCTGGTCTCATTTTGATCATTGAATCAGCTAGAGAGTTTCTTTCTTAGCTCTCATCACGGTAGTTCTCCCTGGTATTGCAGGTGTGCTATTTCCGCTACTTGAGATTCTATCCTTCGGGCAGATTCCTCTACAAGGTTACCCATTAACTGGCTTATTCCATACAACTGAATGACTATGTTTTTTGGTTTGCTATACTGACTGGAAGCATGCTCATCTGTATTCAGAATTCATCACAAAAAGTAAAGGATGTTGTAAAATGCATGAACTTCCGTGCATCTAAACCCCACATTTGTCATGGGGGTCGCTACACGCTGTCTGACGACAAGGTTAGACTCTATCCTTGCAAACCGTCAACCTTTGGATTCTATTTCAATTTTAAGACTCATCCTGCCAATCTTCTCTATAGAGCTTAGGTCATGTTTTTTGGATGGAAGATATTGATGGCAGTCCTATTGCAGGTTGAAGGTGCTCTTTTGTATCCAGGATTGCGTCCAACTGTTTGGAGAATCCGCTTAAGGTATTCAACTTGGTTATTGGCATAATTCTGTCATTGTTAATGTATTTCTAGTACTTAATATTCCATTCTCTCTCTTCTCTTTGTCTTTCAAATGATGTTGATGGCAGTCCTTCTATTACGTGGATGATTTTTGTTCATCGATACAAGGTAATAATGATGAGTCTAATGACTACTTTGAAGGGTAAAATGTGCTGCCAGCCCCTTGCCTTTTGGCCAAATCCCAGTGCCACCCGCTCTGGCTTGGCCGCATCCCAGTGCCATGTTATCTTTTGCTACATTTTTTCCGCTAAACTGAGCAAGAAAGTAATTTCCATTTTGTTTTGTTGTCAATTAAGATTAGATCACTTTGAATTTCTTATCCCAGATTTTTATTTTGATAAGTACTAATTATATAAAAAAGCATCAAAACAGGTGATGCGGCCTTTGTACACTAGGAGTATACCTTACCAAAAGAATTAGCCAATATCTATAATATTTACAAAATCTCAAAAGAAGTGTTAGGGCTGGGAGTGGAATGATCTGCCTCGGAACACCGAAAATGAAGGGTGCGAACCAACAAATTCTTCAAATCCGGGACTGACATTTCCTCGTTATCAAAGGCCTTATGGTTTCTTTCCCTCCATAGAGTCCAGCACATTCCCAAAAGTGTTGTCTCCCAAAAACGGTTTCTCTTATTCTTATACCCAATAGACCATCCCCTAACGTGGTCAATAATCGACCTCGGCATGACCCAAGTCATCTTGAACTCGCCCAGCACAAAATTCCATAATTTAACAGCCACTTGGCAGTGGAGGAGCAGATGGTTCACACTCTCCTCACTAGCCTTACACAAATAACACCTATTGAAAAAAACCATGTGGCGTTTCTGCAAATTGTCCCCGGTTAGGATAGCTTCGTGAGTTGCTTCCCAAATGAAGAATGCCACTCTTAGGGGCTTGAGAGTTCCATACTGCTCTCCAAGGGAAGGAAGTTCTGCCACAGTTGAGAAGCTTGAGATAATACGATTTGACTAAAAAAAGAGGACCCCCTGTACCTTTCCAGACCACCTTATCCACCAACTTGTTTGTCTGTATTATGCTCTTGAAGCCTCCTAAGAGCTGCACAGCTGACTCAATCTCCCAATCATGAAAATTCCTTTGAACGTTGGATTCCAAATAGGTTTACCCTCCACCGTAGACAATATAGAACTAACTCTACAATCCTTATCTGTGGAGACCTCAAATAAGTTCTGGAACACCGCCCTCAAACACGTATCTCCGTACCATCTCAAAATCTCACAGAGACCCCGTTACCAACCTCATGCAATGAATCTCTCAAAAGAACTCCACCCTTACCCTTTCCTGATACCTCTCCACACTCCCACCCGAAAAGTAGAATTGACCGCACTTGGGAACGAGCACTGATCCCCTGCCCCATACTTACAAACCACCACTTGTCTCCAAAAAGCTTCCTTATCTGTAAGATACCTCCACAACCATTTCCCCAACAAAGCCTCATTAAAGAATTTGAGTTTTATGATGTTCAGACCTCCCACTTTTGAACCTTCGAACAAACTTTCTCCCAATTAACTAAATGAAACTTAAAGCCTTCTGACCGCCCTTCCCACAAGAAATCTCTTTCCAACTTCTCTAGTCTTTGCCTTATTGTGGTAGGAATCATAAAGAGCGATATAAAATAGGTCGGTAAATTAGAAAGAGTGTTCTTGATTAAGACTAATCTCCCCCCCTTAAAAAGGAGTTGACGCTTCCACCCTGCCAATCTCTGCTTGAAGCGCACAATCACTGGATTCCACAACGCCCTACTCTTCGACCGGACACCTATGGGAAGACCAAGGTAAGAGGAAGGAAGACTTGCACCCAAAGAACGAAGCTAGAGCCCCAACGTTTTCCACAACCCCTACCATAATGATTCACTCTTGGAAATGTTACCTCGAAGTCCCGAAACTACTTGAAAGAATAATAATACCAATCGTAGATACCCCAACTGAGCCTTATCTGTACCGCAAAATACCAATGTGTCATCTGCAAAAAGAAGATGAGATACCGATACCTCCCTCTCCCCTCTCCTCCCCACCTTGAAACCACCTATAAGACCTTCCTGCCTTCTCTAACATCCAGCTAAGAGCCTCCATAACAACAATAAACAGAAACAGGGACAAAGGGTCACCTTGGCGCAAGCCCCTTGAGCTTGAAAAAATCCCCGATGGTTCCCCATTCACCAAAACAGAGAAGCATACCGTAGAGATGCATAATCAGATCCATTGGACCCATTTAATACCGAACCCCATCCTTTCCAACATGTATATTAGAAAGTCCCAGTTCACTTTATCATAAGCTTTCTCGATATCCAGCTTACACAATAACCCCGGAACACCACTTTTCAACCTGTTGTCAACGACTTCATTGGCAATAAAAGACATCCAAAATCTGTCTATTCATCACAAAAGCGTGCTGCGACGCCAAAATAATCCAGCCCATTACCCTTTTCATTCTTTGGGCAAGCACTTTGGAGATAAGCTTGTAAATGCCACCAACCAAGCTAATCGGTTGAAAGTCTTTCAAATGAGTCGCACCACACTTTTATGGAATCAAGGCTATGAAGGCAACATTAAGGCTTTTTTCGAATCTCAAACTAGAATGAAAAAATTGAAACACCTCCATGATATCCCCCTTAATCACCTCCCAACAATGCTGAAAAAATGCCATAGAAAACCCATCGGGACCTGGGGCTTTATCTCCCTCCATCTTACGTAACACTGCTGCCACTTCCTCAATCGAGAAGGGAAGCTCCAGCACTGCCGAGTCATCAGCACTAATTCTGTCAAAGTCAATTCCGTCCAGATTTGGTCTCCAATCCCCACTTTCCTCATATTGTCGCCTATAAAAATTCGCGATGCCATCCTTAATGTCTGCCTCATCTTCCAGCAGCACATCATCAATCTGGACAGAACTAATCTTTTTTGCTGCTCCACGAATCTTTGCCATCCTGGGAAAGAACTTGGTATTACTATCTCCCTCCTTTAGCCACTGCACCCGTTACTTTTGTCTCCAACAGATATCTTCACGAATAAGAAGACTCTTCAACTCCTGTTTCAACTCCACCCTTCTGCCTCAACCAAAAGACCATCCCCTGCTCTCTCTTCCAACCTGCATATCTCATCCGAAATGTATTTGATTTTAGACTCCACCTTTCCGAAAACCACTCTATTCCAAACTTTTAAGTCCTCCTTAAGTAACTTCAATTTTCTAGCTATTCTGAAGCTCGGATCACCAGCCACCAAGTAAGAATCCCATCTAGCCTTCACCCAATCCAGAAACCCGGGCTCTTTTAACCACATATTCTCAAACCGAAAAGGAGTTTTCCCTTTAGAAATACCACCGCACTCAAGAAGCAAAGGCACATGATCTGATGATAGCCTTGGCCCTTGGTAAACAGTACTGAATAGAACCACTAAAGCAGCCTTCCCAATCCCCTGAAATTAAGAATCTATCAATTCTCGAAAATTGTTGACACTCCCCATTTCTAAACCACGTGAAATCACCCTCTACCAAAGCATGATCCACCAACTCCATCTCATTAATGAAATCATTAAATTCCATCATTTCTCTAGAATAAATACGAGAACCAAAACGTTCATGAGGGAATCTAACCGCATTAAAGTCGCCCCTATACACCATGGCACATCCCATCTAGCCTTTGTATCCTTTAATTCTACCCAAAATATCTCCCTAGCAGCAGTGCTACCGTAAACCCCTGTAAATAGCCAATCTCTGCTATTATCCAGTCTTCAGCAAACACGAAACTGAGAATTCACCCAGCGATGAGTTGACTTTTGACATAACACTTCTATCCCACATAACTAACACCCCCCAACAGCCCCTACAGAACCTAAGTGAACCCAATCCACCCCTCTAGCACTCCAAACACTATCAATGATACTGACATCAACCTTCTCCATTTTCGTTTCTTGAAGACAAACAACATGCGGTTTCCATGATTCCATCTCCTGATAAATCTTTTTATCAGTGTTCTTTTGTTTACATGACATTTCATCTTGAACCATGTAATCCATGTTGCCAAACATTATGAAAAATATGCTTTTCATTTTAATTTTTAATTGTCAATCTCTCCTCCTGTTTCTTCTTCTTCTCTCTCTTTCTGTACGGTTCATCAAACCCCATCCACCAAAGCCACCCCCTATTGTCCCACCAAACATGCAGTTCTGTCACTGCACGATCTGCCTCCTCCCTCTCTTCCTCTGTAAAGAGCTACAAATCTGTTGTAGTCATTAAAATCGGCACATTTCTCACCGACGAACCACAGCTGAGTTCTAACTTGTAATCCTCCCAACTCAGGCCACAGATCCATTGAATTAAGCCATATATTAATCAAATCGTTAGATCAATTTCACAGTTGATTGCCACAAAATTAGGCCATGTTGAGTTTGATTGCCATTGATTTCCCCAAATTGCCTATGAAACATTATTGTTTCTTGATTGATTTACTTCAATTCCACTTTGAAAAATGGAAGCAATAGGAGGAATTGCTGTAATTTGCTGATTGCGGTGGTCAAAAGAGCTTGCTAGGAGGGAGAACTTGAGGTCGTAGCGACTAATTGGGAACTATATCAGAGAGAATATACTGCAATCCTCCCAAACGATGCCTTAAAGAGAAGAGTATGGTTTGAAGGGTGGCAAAAGGAGCGGTGATTTTGAGTCACCCATGTGACAGTTTGACCAGATTTGGGCTCGTCTCTCGGGGCCTATGCTAGTTGAGTAGTGGCATCTGACGGAGGAGCACTTGGTCTTTTTCTTTTCTTGTTGTTGGGGATGAAGTCGAATAGTGTGTAAAGAGAGGCGAGGAACATGTAGAGAGTGAGAGAAAATGCTATTAGTACATTGAATTAGATCGGGATAAACACATAAGATGCTTACTTAGATTGGGTTAATAATTTATAATTAAATTCTGTTAAGCATTTAATTCCTATGTTGCAAGGACTTGTGGCAAGTGTCGGGTGGTGCGGATGTTAGAGGGCTGACTCACGTATAATATATGATTTTAAAACTATACGTAGGTGTCCAGCGCCACCCATGTCCGTGTTGTGTCATGTCGATAAGGGCGCTTCAGGTGATGTGAAGAGTCCATGTAACAAAGTTCCTATCTTTTAACTAGAATAGGATCAACATTTAATTTTATTACTCGACCAAAGTTAACATTTAACGTTATCTTATGTTACCTGGACTCAGCTACGAGGATCAGGTCCAGGTATGGATCCAGGTGTCGGATCTGCCAAAATGTTTAGATTTTTCACTAAATGTAGTGTAAAACTGCCATATGCACACCCACACGCCCACCTGTGTTGTGTTATGTCAACACAGGTACTTGGCAAAAAATGAAGGGTGTAGGGAACATTGGTGTTTTCTAATGGAAAAGGGTATAGCTTTGCTTTTCTGTTCCACTTTTTGACTCTTCGACATATTTACATTTTTTCTTTTCTTTACAAGTAATAGAGGGTACTTTCATTGTTATGTTCGAAGTTCAAAAATTTGGGTGCTCTTTATTGTTTAATAGAGGGTTTCTATGTCCTCCCTCAATGTTTGGAAAATATGCATAAACACCTCAAATGTTAATATCTTTAATGTCCAGTTTCTTTTTAAGTTTCTAGCCTTAGCCACTGGCATGATTGGCATCCCCCATCCAACTCCAAGCTCAGGCGTTGTTTGGACTGCAAACTCACTGTCAATTTTCTCAAACTATCCCTCTCCCACAACTTAAAGCATAAAAGTGACAAGAGAGTAATCCTAATATTTAATTGTAAACATATTTTGATGATGTTTACTCGGGCAAGATCGACGGCACCAGTGTACTCTCGCCGTCCCATAATAGGGTTCCCTATTGTCTTTACATTGGGTCTAAGAAATTAGGTGAGTTTATGTGATTTCCTTTGATACCCTAAAAGTTTACTCTAGTTGTCTCAAATCAATGAGGCACATTTCTTTTTTCGTTTCATAATTAATAAGGATACTATACAATTGACTTTAAGAATCTTTCAAGTTGAATGAACATAACCATGATAAAAGAGATGAGAGAGATAATTCCTTAAAAGGAAAACAAGAAGTGGGTCCAATTGGTGGGTTAAAATGTTTAAGGGTGTCCTTGTTTAATTTTGAAACTTGAAAAAGGAGGGCATTGAAATTGAAAGTTGCACATCTGATTAGTTTCAATAGCTGACATCCAGAAAGGTTTCAAAATTTGAAACTAAACTGAAAGGACGCTACATTATATGTAAATAAAGTATGCATGTCAAACTGACAAGAGAACAGATTTGTATGCTACATTCATGATTGAGTAGACATTCCTTTTCTGTTTTGATTAGGATAAACATTTATTTCATTAATTGAATTATGATTAAAATTTATTATTGTATTATGACTAGGGTTTTTTTTTTAACCCAAGGGGTGGGAGAGATGGCAAGGGCACTCAGGCAAAAACCCTGAGGTCCTTGGTTCTAATCCCCATACCAACAAGAGTTAATACTTGCCTATCAAAAAAAAAATGACTAGATTTATTTCCCCTATAAATATTAAGATGAGGATAAACATTTAGTTTTTTTCTTAAGGTTTCGGGTAATTAATGGTGAAAATAAGGATGGTTTATCCAAGTGTAGCATAGTATCCGTATGAACCAGAGGGGTATAGTAGTCCTTTCAGTAGATTAAAGTGGTCAAACATGACATTATGACAAGTTTCTAATAGAACATAAAGGTGTGGCATTTTGACGGGGCCAAAGGGTAGGGGTGGCAGCACATTTACCCCCACGTTAAATGCCTGCCTTATAAGAGGTTGGAGCAGCTGCTACTTCCTCCGCTCCTAGATAACTGCCACTTTGAAAAAAGGTTTGTCCCTAAAGTGTCACTTACCTAATTAATTAGCTAAATTTACGTCTGGCCACTATCAAATCTCGCTGATATAACGTGGACAGTTTGCTATGATGAAATGCGGACAGTAAGGATAATTATGCTCTGTGCTAGCAAAATATCTTAAAAGTCAACTTTTTAAACTTTAGTGAAAGCCTAAAAATGACAAGTAGTTAGGGAGGAGGGAGTATTATTTATATTATGGTAGTCACCTGATGCGGGAGCATGGGGTCAAGACACCATCAAACATGGGGACTACGAGGAAATGCACGAGCAAGGTAATTGGGGGGCATGGCAGCCGTGTGAGAATGGAGAAACAAGCGTGGGAAGAGGGTTAAAGGGCCAAGAGGCGTGAGCCTTGCATATGGGTTCAAGCCATGGTATGGTTCATGGTGATAGGGCACGGCTCAAGAAGGAAGGTGCATGTAGACGCTTGGAAGGGTTGCACATGGATGAGGGACGTTGCATGCTCAAGCATGGACACGGTTTTGCTTGGAGGGGGGGGGCGGCCTCCATAGGTAATGTGAACACAAGGGGAGTAATTTAGGAAACAAAATCTGCTACTAGTTTAGAAGTTTAATGCTTTCTAGAGTAGGATTTATTTTAAGCAAACTTAAGTCAAATTAGGATTTCTTCGTTGCCAAGTTTTGGAGTTCTTTTCTTGTTAGAATTAGGATAAACTTTGTAAGCCTTTATAAGGCTAAAGGCATTTTAATTCATGAATAAAGCTGATTATTTTTGGTGTGAAAACATTGTTTTAGAACGAGTTCGTTCTTTCCTTCGATTCTGCAGGTGAGTGAAACCTTGGGTGTTGAATCAACAGTGTTCTTTACGAAAAGTGAGTGAAACTCTATTAAATATTAAACAGATTTTAGAGGGTTTTTGGTAGGGGTGAGCAGAAGTTTTCCGGAACCGGACCAGACCAGTCAAAAATGGACCGGACCAATACTTTGGATTGGTCCTGGATCTGAATTTTTACAGAACCGGACAATTGGGTCGGTCCCCGGCTCCAGAAACCAAAAACGCAGAACCGGACCAATGTGTATTTATTATTATTTTATTATATATAATATACTAATATAGTATAATTAATATATATATATATATATATATATATATATATAAATATAAATTGATAAGAAGATAATAAAAGGGATACAACTTACAACCTAAAGAAAATATATAATAATTTGATTCAATATTCAACCAAGTTTCCTTATTTGATTAAAGAGAAAATAGGAGGGAAAACATTATTCTTCCCTATTAATTAATTTCCTGCCTCTTTTTGTGATTCCAAACATTATTAGTTTGAAGGATTGTTACCTGTAAATTAATTAAATTAACCATAAGGGGATCGGAGAGGAAGATGACTTGCAATAAATTTCCTTACAACTTTCTTTTTCATTTCTCTTTATTAATTTGGAAGTAATGATTTTTACTTTTAGTTTATTTTCACAAGAACAACGAACCCAACAAAATGTTGTATGAAGGAAGAACATGATTTGATTATTGATTATTGTTTTTTAGAAAATCTAATTATCCTCTTGATCAAAGATACGCACCGTATTGGTCCAGTCCTGGTTCTCGTACGTCTTCAATTGGTTCTGGACCGGACCAATGTATTGGTTCTCAGACATATTGGGTTGGTCCTGGTTCTATATTTTTTAAGAACCGGACTATTGGTCTGGTCCTGGTTTTCTCAGTTTTTTCAAAAAAGTGGACCGAACCGGACCAAGCTCACCCCTAGTTTTTGGGGATGTTTTGGAGAGCTTGAGTCGGCCAAGGGCTGTCCAAACAGGCTTGGACAGATTGTGTGTTCCAAGCAGCCTCGTACGCATCATCACCTCCCTATAGGCTTTGAGCAGGTTTAAGTTACGTGCTTTCTTAAATAGGAATTCTGTTAATTTTCTTACATGTGGGAGTTATCTGGTGTATGCCTGACAATTGTAACCCATTACCCATTAACCAACCCAACCCATTAATATATTTGGGTTGAAGTGGGTAATCCTTTTCGACCTAATAATATTAATGGGTTGGGTTAAAAGCGGGTCGGACCCGTTACCCATTTCGACCCGTGATTTTTATGTTATAAATTTATGTTTTTCGGGGGAATTTTTTTTGGGTTGAGATGGGTCGGCCTGCTTTAACCCGTTACCCGTTCCAACCCGACACATTCCGACCCAACCCATTTAAATCCGTTTGACATTTGGGTTCTAATGGGTTTTGACCTGTTTCAACACATTACCCATTCCAACCCAATCCACCCAATTGCCAGGCCTAGGTGTATTGACCGCCAGAGCATAAGGGCGTGCAGCATGACACCGACATGGGTGCTTGTATGTAACTGCATGCATTCTTTTGCTGCTGTCTTTGTATTTCTATGTATGTTGGTGTGTGGTTGGGGTACGGACTAAAATTTGGATATCATCAACTATAAATTCATCACTAATTTGTATCAAATAGATTGACATAGGCATTTCTAAATCCCCACCATCTAAAATCTAAACCCCACCAAGCTCTTGAATTTTTTCTTATTTCGAAAATTTATAATTGCAATTAGAACAAAATCATTGTGATTGTTTTTGTTTTATTGATGTTACTATTGTTGAATTTATTCAATGAATTAAAGAGTAATTTTATATGAAAGTTGAACATGAGAACTCTCATTTTGGTGGATTCCTCATGATAGTTTCCTCTTTGACAGGTTGAGAGGCACTACAGCTGGGGCTAACAACCGGATGGATCTTCTTTCCATTGTTACAAGTGGTGTAAATGACAATGAGATTAGTGGCCCTGATGAAGACATTCTCGGAGTGGTTGAAACGTGGCAGGAAGATGAAACACACCATCCAGATGTGCCAGCTACTTCACATAAAAGAGGATTTACACCTTTTGTCTTTGTTCCGTTCGAAGAGGTATCTCGTGCTTACCATTTAAGTTTTCCTTCACAATTATACTTCATTCTCTTTGAATACTTCGTTTTGTCTTCTAACTTTTTATGCTAAGGATGAAGAGTTGTAGTCTTGTAGGTGCTAGTCAAAGATGAAAGAAATCAAAGGATGATGGATAACTTGTTTTGAGAAAATGTTAATTGAACAACATGTTGGAAGCGTATTTATAAATTAACATACTAGCGGATGAAGATATTACTTCTTTCTGTAGAATTAGTGTATCTGAGATGAAAGAATGCATTAAATTTATGGACGATAAAACAGGGATGCTTTTAGGAGCAGATGAAAATCCCATTGAGCACAGAGGAGCTTAGTGAAGTGGGAGTGTCTTGGCAAAATTGCTTAAAATGATCGTGATGTCAAAGAGAATGCCGATGAGTAGTTAAGAGCATTGGAGTGTTGATCTAAAAAATAAGGGAGACAACTATAGCTATAGAAATGTAGGGAATAAAATTAAATTGGTTATACAATGAAGTGTTTGGGGGAGAGTCCTAACAAATTGGCTACAACATGAGACAACAATATTTGAGAAAATTGATGGAAAGATATAGAGAAGAAAGAATGATTTACATATGGTTTTGTTACCAATGGGGGTTGGCCTAAGTGGAAGGTGCTCTGGTGCTTAAGCAAGAGGGTTACAGTTTTGTTTAAGCAAGAGGTCTCGGTTTAGAATCCTTGTGTATGCAGATAAATTCCTTGATAGAGGTCCTTGCTTCTAGCACCTGGCTGCCTCGGCGATTAATCTTGGGAGTTGGCCCAGGGAGACCTTGGAAAACCAAAAAAATGGATTTTTTTAAACGGAGAGAAGGTATATGATCGAGCCCCACAAGAGATATTTTGGTGTGTGGTAGAAAAGAAATGAGATATGTAGATGTGACGAAGGATATAAGTTCTGATAGAGCGCGATTATAGTTAGAACTAAAAGAGAAACTGGTGAGTTCCCACTTACAGTGAAACTACATCAACAATCAGTCTAAAGTCCTCATGCTTTTGCCTTTATGATGGATGGATTGACCAAACATATACAAGATGACAAACCATGGTGTGTGTCATTTGCTGATAACATTATTCTTATTGATCAGAGAAAGACATGTGTCAGAGATAAAACTCAAAAGTTGGAGAAAAACTTTAGTAGTCTAAGGGTTTAAAATAAAGAGTAAAATGGAATATTAAGAATGCAACTTTAGCTGTATTGGGAATAATAATGAAGTTAGAGTTCCTTTAGGCAGCCATGAAATACCATGAAAGGATCAATTTAATACTTTGGATCAATAATTAGGCAAGATGGGGATGTGGTAGATGACATCTGTCATTGATAAATCAGGTTGGGTAAAATTATGAGTAGGAGAAATGCGTGCAAAGTGTTATGCCGTCTGTGATAGGCGTATACCCATTTGATTGAAAGGAAAGTGTTGTATCATAACTGTTTGACTAACGTTACTTTATGGAACAGAATTTCTGGCAACTAAGTAACAACATTTTTGTGAAATGAGCGGACCAAACGAGAATGAAAAGATGGATGTGTGGTAAACTAAAATAGATGAAATTGAAATGAACACCCTGAAAAACTAGAAGAAACCCGAGTAGGAGGTTGGAAGAGAATCGCTTGAGATATCACACTAGTATGTAGACCACTAATTGTGTAGACCCTAACTTAAGAGTTAGGAAGTCTATAACAATATCAACAACGGTAACATGCAAGGGGTTGACCAAAACTGACATGAACAACAACTATTGAGAAGGATAGGAGTGAGTGTGTGTTGCGCCATGCCTTGCTTTGAAGAGAGCAAATGGTGAAAAAGGATTCATGTAGCCGATCCAAGTTATTAGGACAAAGACTGATTTCACTTGAGAATCTTCTATTTTTCTATTGGTCATTTTTCAAAAGTTTGGTTGAATGTGACATTTTTCTGTTCCAAACCTAGACTTCTTCATAACTTCCCAATTTTTTTTTTTTATGTTGAATGACTAGGAATACTTCTAGTAAATTAAAGTTGTGCTTCTGCAACTGAAACCTGTTGTCGTTAATGTGTTGACAGGAGATCTATGTGAGTTTTAACTATGGATGTATGTTCTACATATTCTAACTATTCCTGCTAAATTAATTAGAATCCTGATCTTATCTCAGAGGGTGCTGTAGGAGGGTATCCCAGAAACTTAACAGCGTGTTGTTGATTTTTCATTTGGTTGTTGGTTCCAATCCCCATACCAAAGAGCCATATTTACCTATCAAAAACAAGAAGTATGGGTAAAGTGATAGAATTTCAGAGTATGCACTGTTATGTAATGTATAATTGGGTGAATATTTACAAACTACACATATTACCTCCAATCCTTAACAAGAATCATTTTTAATAGAATGCCCAAAATTGAAAATTTATTTAGCCTTGAAGTGGGACTCAGAGACGAAGTGACCTTTGATTCTATTTACACTCAATTGTGTCGAAGTCGCCTCTTTCTTTTCTTACTCTGTCATTACCAGTCTTCTTTACATATTCATGATCAGAATTTTAGAATTGCGAAAACCAAAATAACTGAACAACGCTTTCAAAGTTCTACGTAAGATTTCAACTATTTCCTTCTTTTTCTGTGTCCTCAGGGAAACAGAAGAGAGCCAGCAATCCGATTCTTGTTATAAGAAAAGTTTAGCCAACACAGGAAATTTGGTGATGGTATGCACTGACATAGATGTTGTTTTCTGTTATGTTATAGGCGGAAACATCCGTGTTGAATCTCCCTGTGGAGCAGATGGATTATTTTGTGCCTGGTTAATAGAAGATGGAGCGTTTGCAGTTTGTAAATAGAGGTTGACGTTATCTTGTTTGTTATGTTGGTTGAAAGCTCAATATAAGTATATGGTTGCATCTGATTGGTTCAAGTGGATTGAGTATCGTTGATTACCAAATATCTTGACGTTTGAGCCCCCGCCCATGTCTTGTCTGGGAACAGATTTCTGTGTGTAGACTGCTTTTTCGCTCATGAACCTGGACGTTGTGTCATCGCGTGCTTGCATACGTTCAGTTTTGTGTAAAGGTTATGACGTTTGTTCCGTGTATATAAGCTCTTTTGTTTCTGTATTTATCCAGCAACAATGTTTCTAATGATACACCAGCCTTCAATCCAAGTGCAAGAGTACAAATGATTTTATACTTATTTGGAATCTAATATGTAAGACAAATCATTTTGATCCGACTCATCATGCGTTGGTGGGTTGAGTTGTGACTTGTGAAAGAGTAAGAATTCGTCTAACGAATTAAGTATTCGTCTCGCATGAGACTTACTCATAGAGAAATGGGTCCAACAAAACTGGAGAAAATAAAAACCAGACAATTTGACACTCTATCATGGACTTGGGCAGAGAGTTTATTTCCCCGCATTACGCATAGCAGGATCAAACCAAACCCAGGTTCCTTGTTCACAGTTGGTTATCAGAACGTAATTGAGTGTACATGCTGTTCGGAGTTGATACAGCCTCCTTACTAATGCAGCCCCCAATGAGATGACTAAAGCTCTTAAAGGTTCAAAACAAAAAAACAAACAATCTACTAATCTAGTAAACAAAAAACCTTTTTTCTACAAATTTGTTTAAAACAACCATTTTAGAATTGAAAAAAAGATTACAATATTTTTTATTAGTGTCCCCCAAATAGGGGTGGTAATCGGGTGTTAATGGATAGCTTTGAGTTATGTTATTATCTATTATGCCAATGAATAATAGCCTAACCCAAAGCTATTCATTAACACTCAATTGTTACCCCGACCCCCAAATGTGGTAACACTAATTAGCATCCACAGCTATTTTCAGCCGAGAGAGGGATAAAGAGTATAAATTTGAGAGCTGTAGAGAATATAGATAGGGGTGGCAAATCGGTTGTGTTCGGTCGTTATCGGATTGACACGATAACAACACGACACGATAAACACGAACACGACACGATAAGCTTATTGTGCCTAATATTAAAACTCGAATATGACACGATAAAAACACAAAAAGCTTGGCACGACACGAAAGAGACGATAATCAAAAAATTACGATTTATTTAATCAGACCCGTTAAGCACGTTAAGCCCAATAAACATTATAAAATATATAATTTTGATTTTTTAATACATATTTTGAAATTTTATTAATATAAATAATCAAGTAGTTTAAAAGTCATAAATGTTCAAAAGATAAAATTATGAAATAATCATGAAAATAGTTCGAAATAATTGAACAACCCCTAGTAAATTTTTAAAAATATATATTTTAAAAATATATATTTTTTAGTTATCGTGTCTTACCGTGCTTATCAAGCCAGCCCGATAATAATCCATTTTTTATCATGACTTATCGTGTTGGCCCTATAACAGTCAAAATCCGATAAGCCTCAGCCCAAACCCTATAATTTCGTGTCGGTCAATCGTGTCGTGCCTCAAATTGCTACCCCTAAATATTGATAATACAAAATCGTTCAAGATAACAATGTCGTAAATAGAATAAAAAAGTTGAGAGAGAGAGAGAGAGAGAGAGAGGTTGTTTTGGTCTTTTGGGAGAGGGGGTCTCCCTCAATTATTTCTATGCATTGTCAAATCTCGTTAACTTTAAAGATTACTATTAGAATCAAATTAATGTGTCAAGACATAATTTTGTTTGGGTAATGCTTAATATACCACACACAAAATGCTTAATATAACACACAAGAGTTTTTTTAATCAAAATACCCTTGTCAGATTTCATGGGTTTGGGTAGTGGCCGGTATGGTGGGCTGACTTCCATAAGGGTGTGGCTGGATTTCAGGGTCGGTCTCTTTCAAAAAATCCAAAATAATATTCTTGATCATTTGGGAAGAGCGGGCTTTGTGGGTAGATCATATAGTGTTCTTGGTAAAAAAAATAAAGATTTTTTAAAGCTTTTTTGAAGGTGGACTGATGAAGATTGGAGATTTTTCCAAAAAAAAAAAGAAGCCAAAATCATGAGAGGATGGAGATTGAGAGATTTGTTGAAGATCTTGGATAACTAGGAATTTTTTATTATTTATTAAAGAAAAAGCTAAAATCATGGATAATGAGCGGGGGCAAATTTGCCACTTCATCCAAAATGTGTTATATTAAGCATTGGGTGTGTTCTATTAAGAAGCATCTCCAATGTGTATATTCTTAATACAACTTATTAACTGAGTCTCACTGTCAATTACACATTTTTATTTTCTTACCATTTAAAAATATATCTTCCCATTATATAATCTTCTTACACAAAAAAACATTAAATTAAACATTATCAAATAAAAACAAAACCCCCCACCACCGCACCCCCCACCCCCACACAGCTAAGAAAGTGGCGGACATCCCCACACTTTCTCACCTTTCCCTATGCTCCTTGCAGGTTCTTATTTGGGAATTGGTTTTCCCTCTCTCTCCTACTTGACATCTAAAAATATACACAATGAAGAAATTTGAGCAACTTCTTCATAAGAAGTTGTCTAAGAATTTTAAAAAATAGACAATGGAGTACTCAGTACTCCCGTTTTGTTCGGTTTTGTTAATTTGTTGGGTTTGGGGAGGGGGGGTGGCGCGGGTCGGGGCCTCGGGGGTGCCTAGTCCGGTCAACTTTCAAAAAAGTTGGAATCAATTAATGGAGTGTAAATTTTTAGATTTGGTCTTTTGGGAGTGGGGCTTTCCCTCCATTATTTTTTGGGACATTAACAATGTGGTCAATATATAGCCTATTTTAAAAAGAATAAATTTTCATGGTCACTTTATCAATAAAATATCTAAAATATTATTTATTTATTTTTATTTTTTGTATTTAAAACCTATTGTTATTTTTCCATTTAAAATTGTAAGTCCTAACAATCGAAATCAGTGATTAATTAATAAATCAATTGGTTTACTGATAAACCAAAATAAACTTAAAAATTTACTCGTGATTAACTAGACGACCAAAGTTGACTGCACCTATATCACAGGGGCCTTTTAGTCAGTTTAATTTTTTCTAGTTTTTAAGTGGTCAAATGTCAATTATTTTTATTCACCGGATTAAACGGTCATATTTGACAATTTCCTCTAATTGTTTTTGTTTATCTACATTGTGTAGTCGGGTTCGGGTCAACTTCATTCTTGTTAAGTCGGTCGGATACTCGAGTGGCTTTCCATCTTCTTAAGAGACATTTACCAACTGTTGCTGAAAGCTCCAGGCATGTGTTGCTCTTGCTCACTGGCTTATGCTAGCTGGTTTCATCCATCTTGTGCAGTCCATTTTTGTTCTCCAGTGGTAGTAGCAGTCAGCAGGCATTTCCCGATTTTTCGAGTGTGATATGCCAGATCTTTATGCGAATAAAAATCCAACCCTTATGCTTCTGCAGCGATTTCCCCGTCCAGGACTCTCCCCACCTAGCAGGATCAAACCAAACTCGGGTTCCTTGTTCACCGTTGGTTGGTTATTCAGAACGTTATTGAGCATACATACAGTTCAAAATTGTAGTCATTTGCTCACAAGAGATAGATTAAAAAGGGAGTATTACTTTCTTGGCAAAACCCAACAGAACCTAGTTTCAAAAGACGAGCAAGGGGCAGGAAAATAAAATGGGGCCGACAAATTAGTAAAGATCCAACGCACTGGCAGCGAAGGCAAGATTGATATTGTTAATCAGAAGGTCAGTATAATCTACAAACAGAAACATCACAAGATGATACAAGTTGGTTGTGCAGGAAAACATGAGTGATATTATTGAGGGTAGCTTTGTTCAACCAAATTCATTTCAGCATCACAACTGATAGACCTCCATTAATATCTACCCACAAGATCCAGATTAAAACTGTAAAACATGCCAATGCAGGAAGACAAAATATTTCCATGAAACATATGGACAAACTCATGTCATGGCTTCTTCATATGTTAGATTTGAGATCCTCTGAGTACAAGAGAGAATTCCAGGAGGGGTTCTTCGGAAGGAAAGTGTCCTGCCATGTCAAAGAATTCCATCAGTTATCATCTTTAAATGGCCAGCCGGTAAAACAACAGAGCCACAGACAATTACACTCATTGAAAACTATACTATGGTAGAACAAATGTCCAAGTAAAATGTGGATAACTGATATGCATATGAAAATCTGGTCATAGTATGTAAATATATCTACCATGCATGACAATTACAAGGGAAACAAATCGATAAATAGAATGATAAAACAAGAGAAGCATCTTTTCATGTTGATTAACTTCATATATATTGCTTAGTGCACAGTTCAATTAACCTTGATTCACGAGATGATCAGCACATTTGGCCATCAATTTGGGTATAATAAACCTCAACATCAAATAACTCTTATCCATGTTTCATTATAACCTATTAACCATTTGCTGTATATGCAAAACCTTGACAAGAACCTTGTAAGGTGTCCTCTGCTTAAGGGCCAAGTGGAATAAACTGCATAATATTCACCTTTACATAACAAAGTGGGTTAACATTGATATTATAACACTAATAACTAATATGAAACCCAGTTACTAGAAAAGCAATAATACAGCAATAAACTAAATATAACATTGGATCAAAGTGGCTCTACATAACCTGACAACCAAATAACCCGACCACATTCCCACATGAATGGTATTGCTGATCTCAATTTGTCAACCATTATGAGTTATTGCTACGCAAATCATCTCAGTTACCCTGATTGTTAAGTAACCAACTCATCTAAAAGCTTAAGCTGTTAGAGAGAGCACCAACAATGTATATCATGCTTTATATTTTGTGCTTTTAACACTCCCCCTCACGTGCATACGTGGAGAGAGATGCACTTTTTTTTATATAGGGCCAATACGTACCCTTTGAAATATTTTTAGGATAAATGCAAGGGGGGAGATTTGAACCCTCGTCCATGCCAAACCATGAGCTCTGATACCATGTTAAGTAACCAACTCATCTAAAAGCTTAAGCTTTTAGAGAGAGCACCAACAATGTATATCATGCTTTATATTTTGTGCTTTTAACACTAATCCAAGTACCAAAGTAGCCCAATTGAACACTTGCAGCAATTCAGAAACTATTCAAGCAGTTGCGAGTCTTGCGACATCAATTCATCCTAGGATTCTATAATCATTTGTAGTTTAAGTCGTTAGAGGCAACAATGTTTTATGTTGCATATCCCACCATGCAAAATAATCTCAGTCTAATAACTAGGACTCTAGGAGAGAAACGGGATAGGTTGGTCACCCAACACACCAACAGGACATGGGGAAACATTCTCCAATGTGAATCAGCATTACCCTGTTCTCCATGTATTCCCACTGCCATAAAGATCCTATCTGGTTTAAAATACTTTTCTTTTCCATAGTCAGAGTGTGGGATACTGGGATGATGAGCAGTGCTGAGGGTTGAGGGGAGTTTCAATCCGTTACCATATAAGGGTAAAACCCAGAAAAGAAAAGTCATACAATGTGTAAATAGAAGCGAAATTGGAGCAATCAAATGCGTAAAACCAAGAAAAGAAACATCAAAAACAAAATTAAACTGTTGGCCAATATAACATCCAGATACAAACACCAGGCCACTTCAAAAGCAAACCAAAACTATTTAGCAACAATCAACAGTAATACTTCAATTCATGATTATCATTTTATAATATGTGCGTATATGTGATTTTTTGTGTTAATTGAAAACATTTATATGAGAAAAATTAAAATTCCAATTACAGTAGCTATAAGAACCCGGGAAAATTAATCCAGACTATACTCCATGAGTGGATGAAAGGTGATGATGGAATGCGTAAAACTCAGAAGTCATACAAGCAATCAAATACGTAAAACCCAGAAAGGAAGCATCAAAATCAAAAAATTCAAAAAAATACTAACGGAGAGAGGAGGGAGGGACAGAAATAGAAGAAGCTTACGGAGACGTAGGAGCAGGTGGGGATGACGGACAAGGAATGGGATTGGGCATGATTGAAAGCGGAAACACAGAGATGGGAGGCAAGACCCAATCCTCGCTTGCTGGATGGGACGAAGGTGTGAACTATATCCATAATTTTTCCATTATTTCGGAGTTGATACTGCAAGTATGCCTTCTTGTCCTCTGTTTCGAATCTCCGTTGTTTCTCGTTCCACTCTATCTTCGGAACCTCCACTCCTCCTCCTCCCACCGTCGTTGCCATCTCAATCGGAAAAGCGGAGCACACACTATACGTGAGATTGGTGCCGGATATCAATGAAGAAGTCAAAAGTCAAACATAAATATTTGTTTATTGCACATGCGGCCGCTATTATATTTTACCTAAAAACTTAGGAAAGAAAATGTTATACATATTTTACGTAGGTTTAAATAATTATTTAGTCCTTTTAACTTGTATTGATTTTTTTGTTTGGTCTTGCAATAAAAAAAAAATAGTTTGATCATATACGTTACCTTTTGTTATTAGATTCATCATTGGAGCCATTAACGTTTTAATTTCCGTAAAATATTTTTAAAAATAGTCAAAGTACCCTTATCGACAATCAACTACCACCAATACACACTTCCTTTCATTGACCATTTAATTTCTCTGCCATTTTCAATCCATTGTTACCGAAGAAAGTACCTCAATTTTCAATTTCAAATGCCATATTATTTTTCAATGCAAGGTGACATCAAGAACTTCAATCAAATCTATAGATTTGGGTTCTCAATTCAACTTAAGATCTCACACAATTGGAAGCAGTAAGAATGGTGGTTGAGCCTTGGTTGCTGAGAATGGCAAACCAAGTAAGCACAAATCTCAAGCACGCTTGAACCTTCATTGAAAAAATCAACCCACAAAAAACAAGAATTGCCAAAGGAAACAATCGTAATCTTCTCTTTCGAGGTCGCCAATGTAATGTCAAAGACCGTACATCTCCATAATTCTTTAGCGACCGATTTCTCCAATCTCAAGAACGAGATCCTCAAATTCGACGGCGTTGTAGCACTTGTCTCCACCGACGAGATGTTTCTTGAATTCTGATCACGTTCTTCCCTTCTTACCTTCTGATGTGCCGGTTAAGATGTTGGATTCTCTCCTTCATTCCCATTTGACAGAACATCTTATTCACGAGGACCTTTTTTAAAAGAATTTTTTTTTCCGCTTACATCCTCCATACCATGGGTCTTCTCATTCTCGATCTTGGCTTGCAATGAGGCCCCCTTTGTTCCTGTAGTTTAAGGATGTGACTTGTGAGATCTCAGGAATGCCGATAATATCGAGATGAAAGATATCGACTCACTGTGAAATCTACCTAAGAGATAGTTTTTCAATGGACTGAGTTTCTGGTTCATGTGATATCTCTCTTTCTTATTGTTCCCTTTGGCAATTCCTGATGAATACTCGAGATTTTTTTGGTGGATCTAGGGTTTTTCCGATTCATTGAGGGAATGTGTGTCTTCTTCGTCTGAGTTAGAGGTGAATCGAAGAAGAAACACATGCGCACACACAGAAACAAAACGGGGATAATGGAGGGGGATGAAGAAGGTGAAAATAATGAGTGGGGAAGAAGGGGGGAGTGGGGGACCCACGAAGGGCTCTTCTTCCCTATTGTAGAGAGAGAAGCAATTCAAGTCCAATACCATTTGTCCCTTCATTTAACACAAGTAAAGGTACTTTGGACTTTTGCAAGTAAAATTAGATGGCAAATATAATGTTAATGTGGAGAGGGAGAATCTAGCAACAAAACGCAACATGTAGGACCAGACTATTTGTTTTTTTCAAATTATAGGACCAAATAAAAAATTGCGTACAAGTCGAAGAACCAAATAATTATTTAAACCTTTTATGTAATATGAATTCTCTAACCTGATTCACTGTGTATTGGTGGGTTGAGTTTAAGAGAGTACGGATCTTCTTGACTCAACTCACCATGTATTGGTGGGTTGAATTGTTAGAGAATAACATTCCGTAGAAATTAAGATTCGTAAACTTACTCATATTTTAGAATGTTTAACTTTTAAAAATTGGAATTATTATTTTCGTAATATTTCAACCTCACCCTCTCGATGATGTATAAACATCTTAATTCATTCTGCCTTTACTGTCTTCATTCACTTTGCCTTTATCGAAGTGTCGTGCATCGTGAAACTTGGTCTTGACAATGGCGCCAACTTCGCTGTCTAGGGCTAGCATGAGGAATTTTGCATAGTATAGACTTAGAGCTGTCAAGGTGGGTTGGCAGGGTGGGCCAACCGACAACCCACTAAAACCCACCAGTTGGCGGGGCGGGGCGGGTCAACCCGCCAAAGGTGGCGGGCCTAAGAAATGCCAACCCAACCCAACCCATCATGGGTTGCGGGTTGAGCGGGTCAACCCACCAATTTTCCCGCAATTCTTAAAAATTAATTTAATTCTAACAATTGATAAAAAAATAACACCAACTTTTTCACCATTCATTAAAAAAACTACAAAGTTTTTCAATAGTCTCAAAAACATTAAAAACAAATACTAAGTTTTTCAATAATCTAAAAAACAAATACAAACATTCATTCTTTTGTAGCATCTTCATTTTCTTCCTCGTCAAGAATCTCAAAAACATTGGTCTCTTCATCTGGTAGAGTTGTGTTGTTAATTGTTTTACCGTCACTATCTGCATAGAAAAGCCACAAAAATAAATTAAAAGATAATATCTTAATAATCCAAATATCCAATCTATGAAATACAAAAGAAGACAAAATATAAAACAATTCATAAATAAAATTACCATCAACATAACCATGCAACCAGTTACGAGTGTAAATAAGTGCTTGCACTTTTTCAGGAAGGGTAGAACTTCTATACTTGGTGAGCACACGAGCACCAATAGAAAAAGTTGATTCTGACGCAACTGTGGTTATTGGAATAGCCAAAACATCGCATGCCATCAATGCAAGAGTTGGGTATCGATACTTATGATTTTTCCAATAGTCCAAGACATCCAAATCTTCATAATGTGCAAATTCAAGCTTTGGCTCCTCCAAATAAAGGTCTAATTGCGATTTTCTAGCACTTAAAACGGTTTGGCTGTCATATTCCTTAAATTCATGCATTAAAGAAATTATGTAAGTGCAGAAATATATTTATAAATATATAATTAGTGAACACAAGAAAGTAAAGAGAGAAAGTGATATAAAAATTACATCGAACATCCTTTTCCCGCTGCCTTTCATTCCTACACTTTGAGTACGTGTATATAATGTGATCGAAGGAGAAGAATCAGATTGTGAATAACTTGAAGTGTCATCATAAAGCTTGAACAACTTGTACAACGATTCCTTCACAAGTGACATCTTCTCTTGGCATTTAGTAGAATCAAGCTCCACCTTTGAATAAAAGAACTCCAACATAGAAAACTTTATTCGTGGGTCAAGAATAGCCCCAAATGCGAGCACCCTACTATATTGAGCCCAATATTTATCAAACTTCCCCTTCATCCGTCTACACATATCACTTATCAACACATCTTCATTGAGCAAGTTCTTATACAACAAATTCTCAATCTTCCAAACTTGAAAAAAATAGAGATTTGATGTAGGATAAGAAGAACCTGAGATCAGGTTGGTGGTATCATAAAATGGCTCAAGAAATTCAGCTATTTTTTCTCCTCTTTTCCATTCTTCAGCTGAAGGACAATATTTATAATTTTTATCATTCAATTGAAGAGCGGAAAAAGCTTTCTTATACTTGATGACACTATCCAACATTAAGTATGTCGAATTCCAACGGGTAGACACATCTAGACGCAAGCCAATACTAGTGTCAATATTACCAACTGCACTCACACATTCTTCAAACTTTTTCATTCTACTTTCTGAACTTTTAACATACTTGACAGAATCTTTTATTTTATTTAAAGCTCCAACAACAATTTTCAAACCTTCTTGGACAATGAGATTCAATATATGAGCACAACAACGAACATGAAAAAACTCACCATCACACAACAAGCTATCATGCAAAGATAACTGATCTTTCAAAATATCTTGCATGTTATCATTACTGGATGCATTATCTAATGTCAAAGAAAAAACTTTTTTCTCAATCCCCCATTCCTTCAAAAACTCAAACAATTTTGCAGCCAATTCAACTCCAAAATGTGGAGGAGGCATGTGAGCAAAATTTAGTATCTTGTTGTTCAATCTCCAATTATCATCGACAAAGTGGGCAGTCAAACAAATGTAACCTTCACTAGTGCATGCAAATCCATACATCCAAGTAAGACAAATTCTACTCTTAATTTTGGCAAAAACTTGTTTAAGTTTCTCTTTCTCCCCAAATAAATTTTTCAATGTCAAAAACAAGAGTGTTTCTCGAAATGCAATGAACAGTTGGATTTAAATACTTCACCCAAGCTCTAATACCATCATACTCAACAAATGAAAATGGCAAGTCATGCTTAATCACTGCAGATGCTACTAAGCCACGTGAAAATCTTTTGGTCTATCTTTCTAGACCTTATCTTACCATCTTGATGAAGAAACATTTGTCCAACATTATGAAATTGTACATTTTTGCACTTTTCCAAGTGTCTTTTAAGTGTAGAAGTCCCATACTTTTTTCCTCCACTTCTATACTCTGTCTTACATGCTATACATTTCATTCTTTGTATGCCATCTTCACCAATCTTCGTCTTTCTAAAATAGTCCCAAACATCAGAGGTTTCTTTTGATTTTTTACTTGGCCTTGCATTGTCATTCTCATCCAAATTGATAGTTTCATTAGTTTGATTCAATGAAGCGTTTCTGATTTCAAATGACATACAAATACATACGGAAAACATTAATCAAATAACTATTTGAAAACATTAGCCATATATCCTAAATTCCAAATTCCTAAACATGTAGATTTCCTTTTTGTTTGACATGGCATATAAAGAAAACAGAAAAAAAAACAGGGAAAAACAAAAATTATTCAGAGAGTAAAGAATAAAGAAGAGAAATTAAATTGGGATTATAATGTGGACTCCAACAATATAGTTGAACATGCACTATTAAATTGGGCAGTCCCATTAATCTGTTGGAACTTGGTTGTGCTGGTTCTGCATTTGTCTAGTGCAGTAAGTGATTCTGTGATTAAAACTTTACATCAAGCTTATTGCTTTTTGTCCTTCAAAGCCTTTCAATTTAGCACCATTCGATCTCACAAACAAGAATGACACAAAAGACAATTGACTTGAAAAAACCTTCTATAAAAGGAAATGAGACAATTATCTGAAATGACCCATAATTATAAATAATATTAATGTACCCAGTACCGCAGTACAGTGTGGTTTCTGAAACAGTGGGTTCACAAACTCTAACTACCCCCAAATTGACTGAGCTTTACACCAAGTACAAGAGTAAAGGTAAACCCTTTTCCCAATTCCCGTGAAACCAAAATCCACCCTCTGTTTTTTTTTCGTGTTGCTATGGATTCTGGGAACCTTAAAACTTCAATGATTAAGGCCTGCTCTAGTCTAGAGAATTGTTTTTATCACCTTAAATTGCTGCTTAAATTGATTATGGATTTGCCTTTTCCTAAACATGCAAAAGAGATCTCATAATTACAACCTGAAGATTCGAATTATAGTCTTTTGACCTGTAAACACTGATCCACATCAACATTTTTGGTATAGTGTTACAAGATTACATATGGTCAATCAGTATGTGATTTTCGTAATGTTCAATGATGCAACTGGAAAAACCTACGGATGAACTGTACCATGTAGCAACTCCCTCGATGGTTGATAAATATTGGTTAAAGCTGATCAATAGATTTGAGGATACTCTTGCTTGATTCCATTGAGTTTGATTTTTATAATCATAGTGAATTTGGGATTCAATGAAAATTAAAAGAGATACAGACTACAGTGAGAGACCGAGAGAGTTTACCGTTGATGCCATTGACAATGACAGCTCGAGAGAGGATGCTGGATGCTCGTGAGTTGTGACTCGGGTAGTCCGAAGAGATTAGACTTGAGAGAGAAAGAGGCGGTGGCCGGAGACAGGTAGACTGGTAGAGGGGGGAGATCGAAAGATCGATGGTGGAAGTTTGGAAGAAGAGTGGTGAACCATCAACGTTTCAACTCGCCTCGCTTGGTGTTGGTGCCAGTCTTGAGTCTGCCAATCTGCCATTGCCAAAGCCGCGGTGTAAATGTAATTATCATGCCGTGTGTGTGTGAGACTGTAAGAGTCTGGGAATTGAGATAGAAATCGAAAGACGAAGGGTTGCCTTTGCTAGGAGGACTCACAAGTCACACCGTCGCTTCGAGACTATGCGATAATGCGAATGGGAGACAGGCCGGCGGACTAAGAAGTGAGAAACTGAGAATCTGAGATGAGAATGAGATAGACAAGACAACGAAGGGTTTGTGTGTTGTTCATTTGTTTGACTTTATGACTTCAGTAAACAGTATTGTAACTTTGTAAGTCACTAAAGTAGTAAAGTCAGTAACAATAATTACTAATTTGTATTTTAATTTTTATGTCTTCACAAGTGACGGGTCAGCCCGCGCCCAACCCGCCCCACCCCAACCCGCGTGGGCTCGATCCGTTTTACCCGCCTTTAATTGGGTTCATATTTTCCCAACCCAACCCACCTTTTTTAGGTGGCGGGGTGGGCTGACCCGACGGGCGCAACCCATTTTGACAGCTCTAAGTATAGTGATAAATATGTTGGCTTTATCTCGTGGTTACTCTTGTGGCTTAACCCAATCATGTTTGACGATTAGTACTAGCAAAAACAGCCGAGCCCAATCGGTTGGCTTGCCAATTCTATATTTTGATGTGGTGCGCAGCAGATTTGGAGATCCAAAAAAGTTGGGCCATTTTTGCTTAGTCTTGTAGGCCCATGAGCTCTCTGGACTCGGATAAAAAAATTGGTTTTTTTTGGGTCGACTCACCCAATCACATTTTAAAAAAACACAAACATAGTTACACAAAGAGTCAAAGAGAGACCGAGGGTAAGATAGACGCACATTGCACAAGGCACAAGGCAAGTAGGTTCAACTACAAGCCATAACACAAAGTCATAATTCACAATTTCACATACCCAAAGTTTCATAAACCCTAGTTTCTCACTTCTTACTCTTTCCTCTCGTTGGCGCCATTTAAGGATGAATACCTCACCCAAATCATTGTTGCCACCCCACGGTCCACCACATTCACGTCTCCACCGACCGCTCTTGTCACCGTCGTCGCCGCCTTCTCTTCCTCTTCCTAAGGATGGATACCTCACTCAATTTGATGGTTGATTTCATTTCGGGCCGAAATGCTCAATGGCCTAAGGGCCAAACACAAGGTTAGGCTGGGCTAGCTTTTTCAGAGGCCCATTGAAATTCAGGCTGACCTATACGAGCCTAAAAATAAGCTTTGGCTCATTGGACTTGGATCGGCTCAAACGAGCCCATTGCTAGCTCTATTGACAATGAAGTCATGGAGACTATTACTTTTGTAGTGTTTCGTGCCTTAATTTTCTCATCTTCACATGTAATTTACCGATAGTGGTTCTTTGAGGGTGCATGCTCAGACGTCGGTTTTCTGATGAGCGCAAGATTTCCACTAATTTTCCCGGGAATTTTCTGTTATTTTGTGTTATTTTTGAATTAATTATGCTTTGGAAATATTATTATTTGCGTTTTTGTGCTTAATGTAGGTTTCCATGCATAATCGAGCTTTAATATGGTGTTTAGCACGAAGTTCGAGGCAATTCCGGGCTTAAAAGTTAATTTGGAAATTATTTGGACAAAGTTCGTTAAGCCCGTTAAGAGATCCAAGGCAAAAGGAGGCTAAAGAGAGGCGAAAATACTAACAAAGGACCAAATTGATAGTCGGGAGGAATCAGTGGGCGCTAAAGTCAAGACTCCTGTGGGCACCGAGAAATTAATAGAAGTTCGGGGAGGCGCAATTGCGAAGAGGATGCGTTGTCGATCAACCTGTGTCGCCACGTGTCAATTTCTGCCGCGTCACCTCCACTAAGCGGACCCACGTCCTCTCCTGGATCGGGTATGACCCGCGTCCCTCCAGCCCACTCCAGCCCACCTGCCCCCCCTAATTCACCCGCTTTTCCTCACATATCTCACCCGTCTTCAC
The DNA here is from genome assembly GCA_013146195.2 of Codonopsis lanceolata. Taxonomy (NCBI): domain Eukaryota; kingdom Viridiplantae; phylum Streptophyta; class Magnoliopsida; order Asterales; family Campanulaceae; genus Codonopsis; species Codonopsis lanceolata. The sequence goes on along the minus strand of CM028378.1, from coordinate 147,997,561 downwards.
CATGGAGCGACCCGCGTGTCCACCACCTGGGTTGCCCAGCCCCAGCCGCGAACCAGCCCTCATTTTTCTCCCTTTTTTGCCCTTAAATTTCCCTTGTCTTCCCTAAAATACCCCTCTGTCCTTCCAGCCTTTGTTGCCTTCTTTCTAAATTTCCAGGCAGCTTCAATTGGGAAATTCAGAAGCCCCATTTACTGGCATTAGCTCTAAATAGGGCACCAGCCCCATTTCACTAAAAATCTCTTCCAATTTCTTGAAGCTTGATCAACTTGAAGGTTTGGAACATCATTTCAAGGGCCAAGGACGCAAATGCAAAAGATTTCAACCCCGGATTTGAGCAACATTGGTTTAGTTCTTTCAACCTATCTTTTGATAAATTGTTGTATATTCTTGGGATGATTTATTTTGTAATTGTTGAATTGGTTGGTGCTTAAAATATTTATGGAAATGCAATTAATTTTTATGTCCAATGTAGTGTTTTAATTTAATTTATCTCTTTATTTAGTACACAAGCATGTTGGTTATTATTTTGCGAAATTAATGCTTTTAATTATTTGGCCAATAATTAAATGATTTTAGAAATATTTAGGATCCGCGAGAGCTACCTTTATATTTCGGACCAATCAATTTAATAGTTGGTGTTTTATGACACACACCGATAGCCATTATGAGACTAGGTTTGACACGCGATCGAACCACCTTAGCCATTCGCGAGGTCGGAGAGATTAGGGTTGACTATAAGATGCGAAAGCCCGTAGTTAGCCAATTTAGTTGTCTTGGCTACCAACATGACTTGTAGAAAAATATAGAGAGTTTCTTTTTGCGAAGTATTACCCATGCACTTGGTTATTATCGTGTTTTCTTAATGCTTTTAATGACGTAGCGAACCATTAGATAATCCCTAGAATGATAGGATACGAAGCGAAAGCCCTTCCTATTATTCTGAAAATCACAATAGTAGTTTGCGTGGCGTGAGACCGAAAGGAGATCGTGCGTAGATAGTCTCTGGATGCTTGTTTACACATGCAATTATTTTCTCCCCTGTGTTATGTGTTGCGATGATATGAGCCCGTAGCAAGGTTGAGAGATAGCTAGATTTGTTATACGTAGCGAAAGCCCGTAGCGAATAAAATAGCGCGTCCGACTACCAAGACTTGAGTTAAAGAAAAGTAAAAAGAGAATTAAATTAAGCACCAGCTAGACTAGAAATAATGCGTTCCAATATTTTTATCTTGATTTGTTGTTGCCAAACCACCTCCGCAGTAGATTAGATTTAATTGCTTTCTTAGGTTGTTTATATTTTTTAGATTTTAATTTAATTTCTTTTTCGCTCAAATATAATTAGTTAGCATAATTTTGTACTTAGTTGGAGTGAGAATTACGCCGCATTCCTCGTGGCATTCCTCGTGGGATCGACTCGTACTTACGAACTTTATTACTTGATATGGCCGGGTAATCTTGCTCGTGTTGCGTTCGCGCACATCATTTTCCTTTACCAATTGCCATAATTGACTTATGATTGCTACAAAGCAGATCAAGTAAACTTTTTCTATGCTACGTTATAAGTTTGCCACAGTTAGGCTTGGTAATTGTAACCCATTACCCATTAACCCACCCAACCCAATCCAACCAACTAATTACCAAACCCAACCCATTAATATTTTTGGGTTGAAGCGGGTAATCCATTTCGACCCAATAATATTAACGGGTTGGATTGTGTCGGGCTAAAACGGGTCGGACTCATTACCCATTTTAACTCGTGACTTTTTATGTTATAAATTTATGTTCTTTTGGGAATTTTTTTTGTTGAGACGGGTCGACCCGCTTTAACCCGTTACACGTTTTAACCCGATCCATTCCGACCCAACTCATTTAACATTTGGGTTCTAATAGATTTCGACCTGTTTCAACCCATTACCCATTCCAACTCAACCCAAACCCAACCCACCCAATTGTCAGGCCTAGCCACAATTTAAGATCATAAACTATATTACTTTTATGCTAAAACATAATTTTAATATAACCAAGTAAAATTTACACAAACAAAAATATCATGAGTGTATTCTTTCTATTTTATCTTGTTTTATAAAGGATTAATATATAATTTGGTCCCTGAACTTGGAATTTCTCATTTATATGGTACCTGACGTTGAACATTTCCTATGGTGGTTCTTCAACTTAATTTTGTGTTTCATGTTAGTCCCTGGTGGCGTTATATTTGGAAGGAACGTTATTTTTTGTGAAATGACAAAATTGCCCTCACTAATTCTAATGAATATATATGTTGTCAATTTATTGCTGAGTTGAAAATTGACCAAATATAAAATAAAAAGAAAAAAATTGAAATAAAAAATAGAGGACAAAGCCAACCTCACCCAACAGCTACCCCACCCCCCCCCCACATACACACACGTACACATACTCCCACCATACCCACCTTTTTATCCCTCTTCCCACCTTCACCAAACATCAACTCATCTACCTCAATCTATTTCTCCTCTGACAAACCCATTGAGCGTAAGGGCTAAATGACTTTATCAAAATAGAAACGTTGAAGAAACTAGGAAAGAAAATTCAAGAAAAACAGGGAGTGTTCTTAGAATCGAAGAGATGAAAAATGGGTGGAATTTGTGTGGGAAAATTGGTGTGTTGGAGGCAAGGTTCTAAAAATTGTTAGGCGGCCGCTAGGCGGTACACTAACGCCTAGCGCCTAGGGGACTAATCGGGGCGTAATCGGGGCCTAGGCGGGGCCTAGAATTAAGGCATAATTATCATTTTTTTGATAATTTACATCAAAGATCAAACACATTGAATGCAAATTTAATTTTTTTATGTTTGTTATTTTATCACACATTTGTCTATATTTGTAAAATGAACAAAAATATACAAACCTACCATTAATCCCAATTCTCAACAACCCCAAAGCAATAAGCCAGCCAAGTTTAAAACTAAAAACAAAAAAAAAGATATTACTCCAGTTCGCCCCCCATTACCTCCCTCTCTGTCTAATCATTACCACTCCCCCTTCCTTCTCCAGTTCGCCCCCCTTCCTTCTCCGATCACCGCATGCCACAAAATCAAAGTTACAAAAATGAATTAAGGTCGGTGAGATTTGGCATAGACGCCAACTTGGTTGATTAGGCGACGATTAAGAAAGTCGCGGCGGTAGAGAGGGGCCTAGCGCCTAGGCGGGGCCTAGGCGGAGCTAGGCGGGGAGTTTTAGAACACTGGTTGGAGGTGACTTTTTTTCAGTTGTTAAGTGAGTTGGGTGAGACTAATCTCTTCTCTACGCCGTATCTTGGAACAATTTCATCGTCGATTGGTGGAGGTGGTGGCAATGGCGGTGATGGTGGAAAGTGGTGGACTTTTTGGAGACGATAACAAATAGGAGGTGGGCAGTTCGCAATCAAGCCACATGGAGAAGCTATAACCTCATAGATTTTGAATGCAACATCTTTCAAGTGTTTGGGCTTGAAATTTAATGTCTGCACTGTAGAAGATCTGCCAAGAAGAAGCAATGTCGAGTGTCATTACTCATTATTGCACATTGGTGCTATCAATGTTGGGCGATAGTTCGACTTAGCCGTAATTTGGTTTGCCCCTTCTGCAGCTTTTATAATACAAAAAATGGCAGGAAGAAACTCAAACTTAGATCTTAGAGTGAGGTATGGTATAGACCCTAAGCATGGCGTTGCATTTGGTTTCGGTCCATGGTTGACATTCCATGGCCAACCTCCCTCTTGGATACCTAAAAATGATGGATTTGAGTTCTTCATTAATGGCAGTCCATTCGGACAGACGCGAGAAAATGCTAGTGAAATTTTTATGGGGTCAGGATGCAAAAGTTGATTGAACAACTTATCGTGAATGACGGGAAGGGTCCACCCTCGGTAACTCGTTCGACAATTGATTTTATGCCTACTATAAGAATATTACAGAGACATCTCAACACTGATTCTCACTACCCAGTTTATAAAGATAAATTTGAATTGTGTTCTAAAGCTAGCCAGATGCCATGTAACCATATATATCATTATGATTGCATTATTCGATTAACCTAGTCCTGTTTTGGACTCTACGTTAAGGAATAATGAGAGAGAGAGGAAAGAGAAAATGAAATAAATAATGGAAGAAAAGAGTGTTGAATAGGACTTTATAGAAAAACATTTAAGATTAATTCCATCTCACCTTCCCGCCCAAATTAATTCAAGGTGGACATCCTATTCAACTCAATTGAGGGTAAATTTGTCAGTTCACAAATTTTTTAAAGTTCCATCCAAAGATAACGCCACCATGGACTAACTAAGATGAAGCCCAAAGTTGAGTTGAAGAGCCACCATAGGAAAGTTTTAACATTAATTACCATATAAATCATAATTGACAAGTTCAGGGACCAAATTATATATTAATCCTTTTATAAAAAGTTGGATTTTAAATGCATAAACTCTGATTTGTAATTTGGGGAAACTTGGGTTTTAGAAAAGGGCAAAGACTTGTGTAGGACGGTCTTACAGATCCTAAATCCGTAAGACGGAGCCTCATTTAGGAATTCCCGGATTAATAACTAAATATGTTAATAGAAATCATAATAATAAGTTGGTTGAGATGATCAGAGTTAATGCCTTAAAGTTTGGCTCAAAGAGGTTCAAATAGGTCTTAAGGATTTAGGTTCAACACCCCCCAACCACTTTATTTAGTTTTAATGCTCATTAATGAGAAGTTCCTCTATTTGCTCCGGTACCCCTGCACTTTTAATGTTTGCCGTCGAAATTCTTATTTTTCCCACGCCTTGCAGTTTAATCAGTTGTTAGCTCCGTTAGCCATCCGTTAGCATCAATTGCCTTGGGATACTTGACGGACTCTAACGGATTTTGACGAAATGCTAAATGACACATTTAAAGCCAAATGTGACACATTGAAAAGACAAAAGTGACACTATAAAGGGAAATTTATTATAATTTCTCATTAAAATACAAAGTAATACTCTTAATTCTAAAAAGTAACACTCTTAATACTAAAAAGTGACTCATTTAATACTAAAAAGTGTCACTTAAAAACTAATGGTGACTGTCAAAAGTGACACATTTAATACTAAAACGCGACACTTTCAATGCTAAAAAGTGACACTTTTAAGATCAATAACGACGATTTTTAGTTATAAGACAAAATGACACTTGTAGGGTCAAAAATAACACATTTAATGCTAAAAAATGACACTTCTAATGCTATAAAGTAACACTTTAATGCCAAAAGTAATCGTTTTTATTTATAAAAAAAATGAGATACTTTTCAAAGAGAAAGTAACACATTTAAGACTAAAAGTGACACATTTAAGTCCAAAAGATAATACCTTTTTAGGGAAAAAAATTATAATTTTCATTAAAAATGCAAAGTAACATTTCTAAGGTCAAAAGTGACACATTTTATACTACAAAGTAACATTATTAATAGTAAAAAGTGACACTCTGTGTATATAAACATGAAAGGTGTTGCTGTAATTTTCAAAAACTAAGGGGTTGCATTGAGATTTTTGAATTTTGTCTCATTTAACCTGGATATATCCATCTTACAGATAAGGACTCGTAAGACCATCTTACACGAGACCATCTCTTAGAAAAGTTAGATTTTTAGCAACACGCACAATCTTTCGTAAACCATAGGAATCAAGTACTTATTCTTCATACTAGTTATTTAGCACGTGAGGTTCGAAAGAAGGTTGGTTGGGTAGAAGAAGCAATGTGAGATATATATATATATATATATATATATATATATATATATATATATATATATATATATATATATATATATATATATATTGTAATAATAATATAACTTTTGGACATTATAATTAGATTGTTAATCTTTTCTATGGTTATAATTTTTTTTCTATTGTTACTAATATTAAAAGATTTTTTTTACCTAAATACTTTTAAAATTAACAAAAGTTTTTAACTAACGTGAGATACATATTTTGTGTTAGTAATAATAGTAAAAATATTTGATCTAAAGACTTTTAAAATTAACATCTAATTTGATAATAATATTAGAAATCATTTTGTTAAAAACTTTTAAAATCATAATTCATTTTTAAACAATGTGAGATACGTATTTTCTATTTTTATTGGTAATGAAAGTTTGAGTCTTTTATCTAAAGACTTTTAAAACCAACACCACATTCTAACCATATGGTATACATATTTACTATTTCGTAATAATAGTAGCAGATAAAATACTTTTTAACTAACATCCATTTCTAAACAATGTGGATACATATTTTCTATTAGTAGAGATTAATATCTTATTATTTTTATTAATTATTAATACCTATTATAAATAGGTAATGATTGAGAAATAATGAGTCACACATGAATGCTTGAAAATAATAATAGCATTATTATTATAAAAAAATAATAGCAATAGTAATAGTAATAATAAAAATAATATTGTACAACTCTTATCATCATTGTCATGAATGAAAAAAAAAATTCGTCCAAATGAAGACTTTTTAACATATCTGCATTAGTAGACACCTTAAATTTTGTACTTTATGGTATTAAAATATTTATTTTGAGATATTTAAAATCATTATTCATATATTAACAAAGTGAAATACTTCTTTTCTATTTCTATTGGTAATAAAAGTTTAAGAGTTTTATCTAAAGACTTTTAAAACAAACATCTCTTTCAAACTATGTGATATACATCTTTTCTATTGGTAATAATAGTATTTTTAAAACCAACATTAATTTCTAACAAATGTGGGATACATTTTTCTATAGTAATAGTAATAATAGTTTTTTTATATAAAAACTTTTGAAATCAACATCTCTTTCTAAACAATGTGGAATACATCTTTTCTATTGGTTATAACATAAAAATAATAATAGTAGTAGTATTTTATCTAAAGAGTTTTGAAACCAACATCTCATTGTAAACAATGTGTGATACATCTCTTGTATTAATAATAACATAAAAATTCTTTTATCTATGTATTTTATAACCAATATATGTTTCTAAATAATGTAGATCTCTTTGTAATCAATGCGAGATACATTATCTAAAAATATTTTAAACCAATATCTCTTTCCTAACCAATGTGAAATATAATTTTTTTTCTATTGATATTAAGTCTTTTATAAAAAGACTTTTAATACAGACATTACTCTCTAACCAATGTTGAATACATCTCATCATTTAGTAATAGTAGTAGAAGTTTTTTATCTAAAAAAATCTAAAACAAACATCTCTTTCTATATAATGTGATATATCTCTTATCTTCTTTTTTATTGATGATAAAAATAGAAGTCTTTTTACTTAAAGACTTTTAAAATAAACATCACTTTTTAACCAATGTAAGATTTATTTCTTTTATTGGTAATAATAGTAATTTAAAACCAACATGAATTTATAACAAATGTGTGATATATATCTTCTATTGCTAATAATAGTAAGTCTTTTATATAATCTAATATAAAATAATTAAAAATCAACATCATTTTTTAACCAATGTGAGGTATATATTTTTCTATTGGTAATAATGGTAGAAGTCTTTTATCAAAAGATTTTGAAAACCAACATCACTTTCTAACCAATGTATAATACATCTCTTCAATTGGTAATTAATAATAGTATTTTAAAACAAACATCAATTTCTAACCAATGTGAGATATATCTCTTCTATTGGTAATAATAGTAAAATATTTTGTAATCAATGTGAGATACATCTTTTTGTAAAAAAGTGAAAGTCTTTAGTCTAAAAACTTTAAAATCTAATATTTTATTTTTAAATAATATGTTATACATCTCTCTTATTGGTAATAATATAAAATAATTTAAAATCAACACAATTTTCTAACTAATGTGAGATATGCATCTTCTATTGGTAATAATGGTAGAAGTTTTTTATTAAATGCTTTTGAAAACCAATATCACTTTTCAACCAATGTATGATACATCTCTTCTATTGGTACTTAATAATAGTATTTTTAAAACTAATATCAATTTCTAACCAATGTGGGATACATATCTTCTTTTGTTGAAAAATTAATGTTTTTAGTGAAAAAAATTATGCAACTTGATGAGAGAAATTGTACAACTTGAGGCACGAATTTTTTTACGTGTCATTTGTTTGTTGGCGAATGTATTGTGCAAATGTGTTCTACTCACTGAGAGCATCACAATGATATATTTATTTATCCAAATCGAGTTTTGGATGAATAAGATATCAAGATTTAAAATATAATATTTTTTAAAAAAATTAGTGTTTTTAGTGAAAGAAATTGTGCGACTTGAGACACAAATTTCTTTACGTGTCATTTGTTTGTTGGCAAAAGTAATAATGTAAATGTGTTCTACTCAACAAGAGCATCGAAATAATATATGTATTTGTTCAAATCAAATTTTGGATGAATAAGATATCAATGTTTAAAGTATGGTGTTAGAAGTGAGTCATTAGAAGTAATGTCTCATCTTAAAGAGTTTTATCTCACATTAACTAGAAGTAATGTTAATTATAGATGTTTTTAAATATAAGATCATCCACAGTGGGAGACACAACCCACTTTCCAAACCCATTTTTAGAGATTTTTAACTCTAACTAAGCCTACAATAATGAATCAAATGGACTCTTCATCTCTAAAACCAAGTAACTCACTCTTCTAATTAGGAGAGTGATTTACCTTGAATAGTCACACTATCTCTCTCCAAATACAATATTGCTAGTATTTTCCAATTAATATTTCACCATGTTGAAATTTATTTTATTAAAAATTAATTACGTTATTCATTTCGTGCAAAGAGTTCCCGTTTGAAAGTCAATTTTTTTTAATAAAATGACACTTTTAGTAGTCTATTAGTAATAAAATGACATTTTTATGCCTTCATTTTTTAAAGTGAACTTTTTAACTGAAATATTTCAAAATGGAATAGTGGACTCTTTTCCCAAAACGGAGTGAGTTTAACTTTTTTTTTCTTTATGTTTTTTTTTCGTTGCAAGCAATTGAAACATCCCAAAAAGAATTCTTTTTGTTACTACATCATCATAAATTTTTATTTATCAATTATATAGATCTAGAAAGATACATATTTTATTTACCCCCCCCCCCCACATTCCGGGCAAAGAGTCCACTATTTCACTTTTAGATATTTCATTGAAAGAGTTCACTTTAAAAAAATTAAGGTATAACAAAGTCATTTTATTACTAATGAACTATTAAAAGTGTCAGTTTCTTAAAAAGTTTAACTTTCAAACGGGGAATCTTTGTCCAGAACGGAAGGAGTATATTTTATAAATTTAAAATATAAAACATTTCATCAAATTGTGGTGGAAAAATAGAAATATAAATGATGAAAAATATGTTTGTAGTTAGGTTTGTTAGTTGATATTTGAGAGATTTTAAGTTTTTAGAGGAATATATAGAAAGTACTTATTGGAGTGGATTTTTTTTTTGGAGTGTTGAAAAAATGTAATTAGAACAGAAAACGAGGTGTTTGAAGAGTAATTTAGAGATCCACCATTATGGATGCTCTAAACCTTCTACTATTAAGAATAAAAAAAGTTATATATACTAATACTAGTACATTTTATCATATTGATTATTATTATGTATTAATATTAGTTAATGGCTAGAAAACCAAAAGTTTTTAAAGTCTCCAGGCTCTATATGGATGTTTTACAATGAAAATTTATCAAAAAATGATAAGATGTCACAATCATAATGCTTCTCACTAACTTTATATATATATATATAGATAAATTTTTCATAAGTTTTTACCGGTTTAAATACAAGTAATGTACTCGTTACGTTTCGACTAAATAGTTTACGTCCTAAACTCAAATAGTTTAGGAATATATGAATATACTTGGAGTTGATTAAATTAAAAAAATGTTTACGCCTACATAAAATGCTTACATGTCTGTTCCTAAATTGTTGCTTTGCCTGATTTTATGAGTTAAACAAATTATTTTTCAAATGAAAAATTGAAATTATTTTTTTTGAAATCATATAATTTGTTGTACCAAAAAGTACTATGAGTTAAAAATTAAAAAAAATAAGCATCAAATTTTTATTTTAAGCACATATGAAGTTTATGGAAGTAAAATTAAAAATTATGAGTAAAAAATATAAAATTCTTGAATAATTTTTTTGATTCGATATTCTAAGGTAAAATAGCGCGTGAGAAATGAAGAAAATATTAAAATATATGTAAAAGGAAATCGCACTACCAAATAACTAGATAGTCTCCAATCCGTGAAAATAATGTAACACCCTGTTGGGAGAATTTCAAGCATACAATGGGGGTAATCCCACCCTCCTTTTTTTAAAAAGTATATCAATCTATTTTTAAAAAGTGTTTTACTTTTTCATCTTTTTCTACTTTTAAAGTTATTTCTACTATTTATCTTTGATTTGACTCTCGCATTTATCGATGGATCTCATATTAGTATTCTTCCAAAAAAAAAAAAAAACGCAGTATCATAATATTAATAATATAATTAATTATTTTGTTAATATGTGTGTTGAAGATATTTATAATGGCAAAAACTTAGAATAGATTGTTGCATGCGTATTTTCTTTAAGACGAATTTATTTGATTTTATCCATTGTTTGTTAATGAGTTAAGATCATCTCCAAGGGAAGCTTCAAAACTCTAAATGTGAAGAAAAATTCTACTATTCCTATCTTCAACAGCTGCTTCATTTCTACTTCAGATTTGAAGTTTCTGATTCTGAACTTCAAATCCAGAGCATACTATTCATACTTCATTTTACCTCTCCTTTTTTTTTTTTTGGTTTAAGTAATTATTTTGTGTTTTATGTTTTCATTATTATTGTTAGTTTAATTGTTTAGTTTAAATACCATTTTGAGATGTTTTGGTTTAAATAATACAAAAAATTAATTCAATTATTTTTATTTATATTGTTAGTTATTAGTTATATATAATATTAAAATTATTTATGATACAGTTTATATATATATTAGACATTAATAAACAAATTTAATTTAATATTAAATCAAAAATATATTTGTTTTGCTAAAATACATTAATGCAAATTAAATAAAATAAAGCATATACTTGGAATACAAATTAAATGAAATAATGAAGAATATACTTGGAATATTCCTTTTAGAGTAAACTTTGAAATAGAACTGTTGGAGATAGTGTAAGAAATTTGGTGCAGAAATTGCACCAATTTAAAGATTTGGTGCAGTTTTAACTTCAAACTGTTGGAGATGGTCTAAGATATACAAAAATGAAGCTTGTCTTGACCTACCTTTATTTAAAATGAAAAAAATATTTAATTTTATGCACAAAATAATGTAAAATTTTATAGAATCTACTTTGGGTTAAAAAGTAAAACTTCTACTCCCTCCGTCCCTAAATTATCGTCCTTCTTTCATTTTTCATCCGTCCCAAAATAATTGTCCACTTTGAAACTTACCTTTTTAGAACAACACTTTTACCACTTTACCCTTACTTTTTCACCCTACTTTAATTATGGGTCACATGAACTTTAAAGGAAACTACACATTAAACCAATATTAATAATCCAGTCAAATAAGTTTTCTTAAACGGTGCGCCGGATCAACCAGAACAATAAATTAGGGACGGATGAAGTATTAAATATGCGTATATCATTTTGTATACAATATTATGTACTCAAAGGATAAGTCAAGTATTACTCCAAAAATAAATTTAAAAAAATCTAGTATTAAAACAACTAACTTGACACGTAGACAGACAATACACGCATGGTTGTTAACCGCCGAAGTGCCTATCCAAGTCATGGACGATTGGACGGTGTCACAAAAAGAAGGTGTAACTTTAATTTTACAACATTAATTACACTGTTATATAATAACATAACATTGAGAATTTCCTTAACGTGAGAATCACCAATACAAATGTGGATTTGATCTTATGTATTTATAGGTAATTAACACTCTTAGTTATATGTGTTAATTTTTTTTCTTCATTTACATTCAATTAAAATAATTTTCTTTAATGCAAATACAGATTTAATCTTATGTTACATACGTCCTACCACTAAAGTAATATTTGACAAAATTTTAAAAAAAAACAAGAAAAAAGAAAAGAGAACAATGAGTTTTTAAAAGAATAATGATAACTAAGGATATATCCACACCCTCAACTCAAGTAGAATGCAAAAAATTAACATTGTTATCCATAATGTGAACAAATTTAGTTGCTACATCATATCCACACGCATCATCCATATTTGTATTGAAGAAATTTTTTCTTTCAAAAAAAGTGTAAATCTAAGTGATATCTAATTTTTTTTACATCCACATTGGTATTAGAGATGCTTTGATGTACGTCCACCTTACATACATTTTGTCTTCAACACCAGGATTTTTCTTAATTTTATGAAGAACTACTTCCATTGTTTCGGGGCAAACAATCAACTTTTCTATTTTGAGATGTTTTGCTTACAAAGTTTACTTTCAAAAATTAATTTTTAAAATTTTCACTTGTTTTGTAAGCATATTAGTCATGCTAAAATATATTTACAACTATTATCAATTTCATGACATTAATATATTTTTTAATTTTTAGACTTTTTAAACATGAACTCTTCTTTAAATGAATAGAGTAGATCACGATTTGAAACAATGACAAAAATTATAATCTTTTATGAAACTATAATGATAATTATACTCAAAAAGTGATATAGTGACAAACTTAAAAAAAATTGACAAGGTATGATGAAACAAATATATCATTCTTCATTTTTTTTAACCTATAAAACTCGAGTAAATTTGCATACAACGATAATATCGCTTCATTATTAGTGGTGTGGTATCATCTTCCAATCAAAATACACAAATAAACAAACTTATTGATGTAGAAAGCGATCTTGCTTCCATATCAAATAGCGGATTATAGCATTTTTAATACTCCCTCTGTTTCAAAATTATTGTATTGTTTTTATTTTTCATCTGTCTCAAAATAATTGTTTTTTTTAAAGTTTTATTTTATCAGTATTCTAAAAATCGGCTTAGGCACCACCTCGATACTTAGAAATTTGGCAAATCGACGAAAAAAATCGGCTAGGTGGGCAAGGAACTGCCTAGACGGCCAACTGCTGATTTTTCCTATTTTTTTAGTTTTTTTACTTTAATTTTGGCACTAAATAATATTATTTTGGGTTTTTAAAATAATAATAATAAATATTAATTTCAAATTATTAAATTATTTTTGTAATTTGTAAATTATTAACGGACCTATGGATAATTGAACTATTGACTATTTTTGTAATATTTTGAACCTTAGATAATATTAAATTCTAGTTTTACTTTTAAAATTAAACATCATAATATAATTATTATTTTTAAATTATTAGGTGATATTTATTATTAGTATATTTAAAAAATTTATGTTTAATAATTAGGTTATAATAAAAAATATATTAAAAATCAGATATTATGTCTTATTTTTAGACCCCACTTATATCCCAAGATAGACCCCAGCGCTAGACGTTGTCCTGTGCCTAGCTCCGCCTAAAGAAATTTTAACCTTACTTTTTATAACATCAATTTAATTTTTAGTCACATATTCATATATTTTAAAGGATTCCACATACTATTCTAATATTAATAATTCAGTCAAATATATTTTTTTAAACTGTGTGTCAAATCAACTCAAACGATATTTTTCAAATGAAAAGAGTAAATGACTATGAATAACCTAAGGGTAGGTTTTTATAGAAAACCGTTTTACAGATCTTCATTAATTGGTAAGATCGAACCTTATTTTTTATTACTCAATTCATCAACATATGATGCATCAAATAAAAAAAATTTCATTTACAAAAGATCTTCATAAAATAGTCGTACTTAACTTTTTGTCACGACGAGAATTCAAAGATGTGCCTCAAATGCCACGTGATAACTCTACCCTTCAAAAAATCATGAACATGTGATTAATTTGTCGTTACTTGACTTTAAGGGGCCAATAACGACCATTATTTTTTCTTTTCTTTTAATTTCCTTTTTGGTAGAATCCATTTTTTAAATGAACATCTCAAAGCATTATCCATCGATTATAGATCGGTCATAATAATAGTTCCTTAATAATTTTTTTTTAAATCAAATTTGGGTCCTAGCGAATATTAAATTTTTACAACAACAATCTTTTTGATGGATGACATTAGCGAAATACCATTAAAGTGCCCATGTGCATTTTGTAAGGATTAAAATGAATTTTTTTAAAATATAATTTATATCAAAATTTACAATTAAATCCCTAGAGTTTAAAAAATGATCCTAAGGCCTTCTTTCCCAATTTTTTGATAAACCCACCAGATTTTTAAAAACCTACCAGATTTAATGTAGTAAATTCATCAATTGATTTTCAAATTTACATCAGATAAGTAGATTTAGGTTACATCAAGTTGAATGTAAAAGACAACTTGACGATATTTCGTTTTTATTGATTGAAAAATAAATACATTCAACTTGTTGTAACCTAAATCTACTTATCTGGCGTGAATTTGAAAATCAATTGATGAATTTACTATATTAAATCTGGTCGGTTTTCAAAAAATCTAGTGGGTTTACCAAAAAATTAGGGAAGAAGACCTTAATGTCTTTTTTAAAACTCTAGAGATTCAATTATAAATTTTGATATAAGTTAGGTTTGAAAAAAAATCATTTTAGTTCTTAGAAAATGCACATGCGTAACTTAACGGTATTTTGCTAATGATATCAATCAAAAGAACTGCCGCTGTAAAAATTTAATACTCGTAGAACCCAAATTTGACAAAAAAATGTTAAGAGACTATTACTGTGACCGACCTATAATCAAGGGACCAATGCTGAGATTTACCCTTTTAAAATAGGGGCCGCGTTATTCAGACCTATCATTTTCATTTTTTTCTTACTGACAAAAATATCCTCAAGTCTAAAGACAATTATATCTTTGCAGCTGATAAGTAGACCCCCATCCTATTTTTCTAAACTAAAAAACCTCTAAATAAACCCCCTACCTCAAAACAAATATATCCCCTTCTTCCCAACTTCAAAATGTTCCTCTATTTTATCTCTAACTAAACTCCCCAACACTTACTCATTCTTCTCAAGCAATTGTTCTTCAAACATTTCTTCTTCCTCCAACAAATATACCTCTTTATTTCCCAACATATCTTGTTTTCCTTATCTTCTTCTTCTTTTGTTGTGAAAACCTTATTCCACAGCCAAAAACCTTCTTCAACTGTTCAAAAAATCTTAGGGCTTCAACTTTTGAGTGTGAAAAAATCAAGTATGGATGAAAAAAATAAGTCAATATGACTATCGTGGTAAGAATTTAAAAGTTTTTTTTTTTACTTAATATTGTTTGAAAAATATTTTTTTTCTTAAAAAAGAGGCCATCGTCGTGTACGATTCAGACCTAGAGTACCAAACATTTTTGAAATGTTTGGTTGGAGCCTATTGAACATTTTCGACTTGTTCCACCCTGTGAGGCTGAATTTGTTTGTAAATGTTCAATTGATGGTGGCTGAACACTGTTCCACTTATATACCTCGTTTGTTCATTTTTCAACTGAAACAGGAGATGAAGATGAGTTATGAAGAAGATGACTTTGTGTTTTGGGGTAAGGATTGCACAGAAGGAGCAGAACAGAAGATTGAGCAGAAAATTAAGGAATGCGTAAGAAGAACACGCTACCCGCCCGTTTTCTACCTTTGCGTATTGGAGGGGAGCGGGTATCGATGTATTTGGGTAGTGGGGTTTTGAGTTTTGAGGGTGTGTAGTGTAATATTGAGTGTTTAAAATTTAGAAGAGTAAAATAGGAAAACAAAGGGGTATACTTAATATTTTTAGGCAAAGACTTGTATAGGACAGTCTTACGGATCCTAGATCCGTAAGACAGAGCTCCATTTAGAAATTCACGGGTTAATAATTATACCTATTAAGAATAATCACAAAAATTGATTAGGTGAGTTGGTCAATGGTTATCCTCTAAGGTTTAGTGTATGGGCGGTCAAGGGTTGACTTTCCCCAGCTTTAAAATTTAATTTTAATGTTCATTTCCTCTATTTGCCCTGGTGCCCCTCTACTTTCATTGTTTGCCGCCGAATTCCTACGCCTTGCAGTTTAATCCTTTGTTAGTTCTGTTAGCCATCCGTTAGCATTAATTGCTTTGGGATACTTGACAGATTCTAACGGACTTTGACGAAATGCTAAATGACACATTTAAAACCAAACGTGACACATTGAAAACACAAAAGTGACACATTTTAATGTTAAAAGTCACACTATAAATGAAAATTTATTATAATTTTTATTAAAATACAAAGTAACACTGTTAATATTAAAAAGTGACACATTTAATACTAAAAAGTGACACTCTTAATACAAAAAAGTGACACTCTTAATACTAAAAAGTGACACTTTTAATACTAAAAAATGACACTCTTAATACTAAAAAGTGACAAGTAAGTACAGCTTAGTGGTAAGACGCTTCACCCATACCTAATAGGTCGTGGGTTCGAGTCACCAAGGGGGTAAGTGGGGAACCACTACTGATCCTCTATTTAAGAAAAGAAAAAAAAACTAAAAAAATGATACTCTTAATACTACAAAGTGACACATTTAATATTAAAAAGTGACAATATTCCTTAAAGAATTTACCGGACCAAAATGAATCATCTCGTGTGTCAAGTTCATCTACTACATGCCTAGATCCTGCCCCGCTCTGTTACGAAGGGAATGAGAAAAAAAATTAAGAGAAGTATTGAACATGACAAGAAAAAGACTACTGATTTTTCTGATTCCCATCAAGTCAAAGAATTTGGTTCCAAGACTCCTAATGCTCGGTTATTTTAGACATATTTTCAGTAAATTTTGTAAGTTTGAGTAATAAACATATACTTTACCTTGAAAAAGTTATGGTTTTGTGTTCTTAATGATTGACACTTGAGATTATATATATTTCTATGATTGAGAAGATATATTTCAGTAGTATTCAATTGGTTATTGCTGTTAAAATCACTAGCCCAAAAGTGACATGCTTTAATCCTAAAAGTAACACACTCAAAGCCTAAAAGTGACACTCTTATCGATACAAATTGTATGATTATAAAAATGAGTTGTTTTACCAAAAGTGACACACCTAATGCCTAAAAATGACACAATTAATACCTAAAAGTGACATACTAAACGTGACACATATGAATAAAAATTTTAAGATAAAAAGTGATTTTTTTTACCAAAAGTGACACTTGTAAAACTTAACAGCGACGCATTCTATGTTTAAAAGTGACACTCTGATTTTAAGTAACTAAGTAAAACTTAATCAGACCTAAGACAGCAATTATCCAAAAGTGACACACGCCAAGCCTAAAAGTAACACTTTGATTGATCGTAAATGTAAATAATGCCAAAATACCAAAATGACATATTTCTGATATACAAAAAAACTCAATAACAATCCTAAGAGGTTTCGAACCTTAGATGCCTAGATCCTGCCCCGCTCTGTTACGAAGGGAATGAGAAAAAAAATTAAGAGAAGTATTGAACATGACAAGAAAAAGACTACTGATTTTTCTGATTCCCATCAAGTCAAAGAATTTGGTTCCAAGACTCCTAATGCTCGGTTATTTTAGACATATTTTCAGTAAATTTTGTAAGTTTGAGTAATAAACATATACTTTACCTTGAAAAAGTTATGGTTTTGTGTTCTTAATGATTGACACTTGGGATTATATATATTTCTATGATTGAGAAGATATATTTCAGTAGTATTCAATTGGTTATTGCTGTTAAAATCACTAGCCCAAAAGTGACATGCTTTAGTCCTAAAAGTAACACACTCAAAGCCTAAAAGTGACACTCTTATCGATACAAATTGTATGATTATAAAAATGAGTTGTTTTACCAAAAGTGACACACCTAATGCCTAAAAATGACACAATCTATATCTATATATATATAAAGGCAGATGCATCTATAAAAGGAAATATCCCGCCAAAACTTTCTTTCTAAAAATAGAATGTTCTTCATTTATTAATATAGGTACAACTTTGCATGCTATCTAAAAAAATTAAATGTGTCATTACACTTCACACTAATCTATATAAAATGACCTTTTACATTCCTTGATACTTGTGTCAATCATGCTTGTGAGCATCATTCACATTTCAAAAGTCCTATTGTACATGAGAAATATATATTGTATTCTTTGCCCAATATATATGGTTTAGTTTTTGCATTTTATTTCAAAAAAAATTCTTCATTCGCTGTTAAAATACTTTGACTTAGTGTTTACCCAGATCTTTAAAAAAATAAATTAAATCGATCTAGAAAGTTAGGATCTATATTTATAATTTTATTTTCTTAAAAATAAAGTTATGTACTTCTCATAGATTACATATCTAAAAATTTCTGATCTACATCGTGCTTTAAGTAAGCAGTGTCGAAAAATTAGAGGATGTAAAAATAAATTAACAAAATCAAAATAATTTTTCAATATATAATTTAGAAAAGTTCCAACTCTAAAATTAACAAGCTCAAATTATCCAGATCTATGAAAAAAAATTGAAACATAACTAATTAAAATGTTAAGTCCTATATTTTTAGATCTATTTTTTTTGAATTCGTGTCAACTCGTGATTGATATTCATCAACAGAGGAGGGAATTTTAGGAAGAAAAAAAAGGACTTACGAGGTTGGATAAAAAATAGTGCACCGTAGAGGTTATAATTTTCAAATAAAGAACCGCCCGCAATTATTCATTTTATTACTAATGGACTACTAAAAGTATAATTTTTTTCAAAAGTATGACTTTCAAACAATGACTTTTTACCCGGAACGGAGAGAGCACGTAATTAACATGGTATTTAATGATTTTTTTTGCCAACTGTACATATTATTGCCTTTTTCTATTAGATAATATTTAATCAAGAATATATACTTCTTTTCGACCAAAAATTATTATTCAACAATGTTCCTTTGTGTCCATCCAAAATTATTGAAATGAAATCTTCATCCATTTTTAAATTATCGCCATCCTTTCTTTCCTGACGGATGTAGTAATGTTAAAGTTTGAATTATTTGATCTATGTCAAAATCATAGTGTTACTAAATGATCATTTTGGTGTTTGCTTTTTTTTTTTCAATTGAATAATCATATATAAAATTATGTTGTAGAAAATGATTAATTTTCAAATTCTATAATGACTAATCTTATTGTTATATATTTTTAGTTAAGCAGTGTCCCCTAATTTATACTTTTAATTTTGTATGTATAATTTAGTTGAAAAACATATATGCCGTGCGTTTAAACGCACGGGTACAAACACTAGTTAATACCTAAAAGTGACATACTAAACGTGACACTTATGAATAAAAATTTTAAGATAAAAAGTGATTTTTTTTACCAAAAGTGACACTTGTAAAACTTAACAAATGACACATTCTATGTTAAAGTCGACACTAATTTTAAGAACCAAGAAAACTTAATCGACCTAAGACAAAGAATTATCCAAAAGTGACACACGCCAAGTTCTAAAAGAACACTGATTGATCGTAAATGTAAATAATGCCAAAATACCAAAATGACATATTTCTGATATACAAAAAAACTCAATAACAATCCTAAGAGGTTTCGAAACCTTAGACCACACACTGATTGTTGTACCTTATCACATGCACTTTGAACCATCTCCACACATCAGTTTTTATGAATTTTTGTAACATATTATTAATTTATTATAAACCACAAATTTCTAAATGTGACTAATCCCTAAGACCGTCCTATAGGAGACCACCCTACTTTTAAACATTTTAAAATAAAATGAGGTGGGGGTTTAGAATTTTAGATGGTGGGTCAACTTGTATGAACCGGGTGTCTGAATATCCCTTTAAAAAGTCCATTCTTTCGATGAAAGAAAATGAGTCATATAAGCTTTCACTCTCTAAGCCCAGTATTTTCATACCACTCATCAAAAGTCTCCTCTCTGTTTCAGTGCCTGTGTGTGTGTTTGAGCTGGGGGAAGGTGATCTTGAATTTTAGTGAACAGGCTGGGGATGGCGGATTCGAAAGTGGAGACAATATCGAGGTTGGCTCAATGGCGAATCGAGAGTTTCGGACCTTGCACTTACAAGCGCTCCGATCCCTTCAAGGTCGGCATTTGGAACTGGTATCTCCTTCCTATACTCTCTCTCCCTCTCTCTCCCTCTCTCTCTCTCTCTCACACACACACACTGATTTACTTTGTTTACTTGTGTTTGGGTTGAATTTATACTTACTGGAGTATATAAATTTAATTAATAGGCTATTATCGATCGAGAAGAATAGGTATTTATACATTCGTCTGTTTCCGGAGCCATGTCGAATTTCAAAGGAACAGCCCCCTCTTGCTAAATTTGTTCTCCGCGTCACCACTACCGGCACCAATCGTCGACCTTACATCTCCCCAAGTATGTTCATTTGTTTATTAGTACTTCAGTAGTACTAGTTATTGCTAGTACTATCAATTTTTATTTTTTATTTGTTCTAAATTTTTTTGCTTATTTATCTTCTCCTCATATAAATGGAACTGTGGCCTCGTTTGCTAAGACGATTTGAAAAAGCAGCTTTTTCAGAAAGCAATTTTTTTCTTGTAAACACGACAGGGAAACTATTTCAAAATGTTATTTTCATAAACAAAATAGTTGTAAATGCAGCATATTTTGAAAGCACTTCAAATTGGTGCGTTTTGAAATACTGCATTGAAACACTTTTAATGAGAAAATGCTATATTTTTTGTCAGGTCAAAACGTTCCACCAAACAAGCACTTTGTTATGAACTTTGTCCTCTTTAGTGGGTGGGGTTTTGAAAATTAACTACATAGCAATCAATCCATCAATCTAAGAAATTCTCACATAATTTGAAGCCAACTTCAGCTCACAAAAATGGGATTTGATAGATACCTTCTTTTTGTTTCCTTTTCCTTTCTAATCATAAAAAATTTCCCTTTTGGGTTCTGGAGCTCTGGTGAGACACTTTCCCTTTGATGTGTTGCTAGCAAGCTCTTCCAACAATGCCTTGTAGCCCAAAAAATAGAAGTGGGTGCACATTTTGAACAATGATCTCGCGTGGACAGTAGTTTGTGAAGGTTAACAAATAGTAAATTTAGAAGTATATGAAACTTTACCCCTATCCCTGCATCATCAGCTACAGAGATTTGATGGTCCAACACTTGCACACATTACCATACCTGATTCCTGCAACCCAGTCGAAGTAGCATAGACCATCAGCCAGATAGTTGTCGAGAAGCTTAAGCTGTTTTTATCACTGTTCAACCACAACATCTTTCAAATGTTGAGAGGCGAGCAGAACTGCAGAAGTATAAATGTTTTACGAGCTGGAGAGTCCAGAAACAGATTACCTTAAAAATGAAAAGCTTTAATTAGTGGTGCACGTTTCTTCAAGCCTTAATCTTAATGTTTATTTCTGCAAGCTTGATGCCATCTAAAGCAAATTCCTTTTTTTGTCGAAGAAACTAATCTAAAGATCAATTATTGGGTATTCATGGTTTCTCCTCATGAGCTCATATTTATTACAGATGTACAGTCCCCTACGGCCGTACTTAGCAAACCATTGTAGATTTTATGTCTCAGTGATTACCCTCATCTCTAGGGCAACATTCCTTCCTGTAAATATTAAATAATCAAACTTCAAGTTGGATCTGTTAACACAAACAAACAATTAACACTTCCCTTTTCAACTGTGTCATTGTAATTTCAGAAGCTAATTTGGCTCTAATTTTGTATGCCTTCATTTAGCTTTCAGTCAGAAAGGGTTGATTTATTGATACTACATTTTAACTTCCTTATACTAGTTTTGTGCCAGTTATTTGCTTATCGCTTGACATATTTCTACTTCTCTTTTGTAAGCTTCCGTAACTTTGTCATCTTAAGCTTTTGTTGCAAAGATTATTTTCCTTTCAATGACCTTCTAGGTGTGTGCTTTCTCTGCCTCCACGATTAGCAGGGCAGGGAGGGTATCAGATATGCCTTTTCAGTACTAGTTAATTTTCAAAATATGCCAGCCACAATTAGACTTTAACTGGCAAGGCTATAAAACTGTTGTGATTTTTTATTGGTGGGTAAAAGGTTGTGGAGTTTGTAAACTGAAGATTGGTTTAAGTTTACAACTGATGGGTGTCGAGAGTTAGGTAACATAGGGGATACATAGATGGCAAGTACTTCTGTTGTTGGGACTAAATGTATGCTGGAAATAAATGGGACAGTTGGGAGTTGGGGGCTGTTTTCTCTAACCAATCAGTTGTTGTTTGGCTTGTTTGATGAATGGAAGGTTTTAACCCATCAGTTGTAGTTTGGCTTGTTTGATACATGGATAAGCGTGGGAACCGGGTATGCTTAGCCTACAAAGGTTGGGCCAAAATTGATGTAGAACGTGACCAGAAAGGACTTTTATAAGGCTGGAACCAAAGCACATGACTGGGGAGCTTAAGGATTTAATTGTTTGACGGAATAAGGTTAGGGTTTAGGGATGGTTTAGGCTCGTAAAAGAGAAGTTGCAGGGTTTGTTCCGGGCAGTATGAACAGTATGCGTTAACAGTAATTAGGACAGAAAGTGGCTTGTTTTGGGTTGTTATGGTTTTAGAGGCAATTAGGGTTTGATAGTACAATTTTAATAATTGTAAAGATTGCAGAATGTCAAAAGAAAGAAGGGAAAAGGATTGGCTTCACACCAAGGCAACCTTAGGCATCAGTATCACATGTAGGATTCTTGAGCATCACCCCCAAGTAATTGCATTGTACAATTTAAAGAACGCAAAGCTGATAATCGCTGGAAAATTTAATCTCTCTACATCTTCATTGAAAGTATTATACTTTTATAGGCTATTACTTATCCTAAATTTAACCTCAAGGGGTGGGAGAGATGGCAAGGGTACTCGGGGTAAAGACCTTGGTGTCTTTGGTTCCAATCCCCATATCAAGGGGCCATACTTATCAAAAAAAAAAAAATACTAATCCTAAACACAAATGATTAGGATTCCTAATGAGTGTCAATTGTTAAGATTTTCTTCTCTAAATGAGTGTCTATTTTTGTTTAACTTTACTAATTTCACCGTTGACACTTATCATGTCCTTTTGTAGACTTCTGATGTTATATTTGGACATTAAGGACATTAATGTATGTGTGCTACTAAAATGACCCAAAAATCAATCTCCTTAATTTTAGTGAAAACCCAAAATGGACCATCTTTTAGGGTTGGAGGGAGTACAAAATACCAATAGAAACCTAATTATTCTAAAACAAGACTCATCCACCTGTCTACTAATAAAAAAGGTCCATGGGATTCTAGCCATTCTACTGCAACCAATCTGCATAAATAATATTACAAAATTACCCCTTGACTCTCAAACTAGAAAATTAGTATAAAACTGTCTTGCAGCTTATGAATCTAACTATAAGTATGCTTTCATATGACTCCCTGACTTGAATAACTTGACTTATCAAGGTTTTGAATAAGTCTCCCATGACCTTGAGCAAATCATAAATATTTCTCGCAACCTTGAATTTGCATTTCCTTGATCCTCTTATGGATTGCATCAACCGGAGTGAGATGTTTAAAGTAAGCATGAACAATTTCGCAAGGTCTGGTCGTAGCTTATTGACAGTGGAAGATAATTGTCAGAAGGGACAAAACGAGAAGATCATCCAGTATCTTGCTAATCTATGGACTGAGAAACCAAATAGTCTTGTTTGATTCTCACTTAGTGGATTTTATCAGACCTACTAAAACCTTCTTCTAAAACCTGAAAAATATAACAAATAGCAAACTCATGAACCATTAACTAAAGTATACGCAGAAGATTCTAGTATTCAAGTACCTAGGTCCTAAAATCATGACTCGCAATGTTATTACTGTTAGTTCCCTCTTACTCAATACTGCTTTATTCTGCAGTTCACGAGAGGTTGCTTCGGACAAGTGACGACTTTGTCTGGCCTGTTGATTCCACCTTCCATGGTCGCTTCGTCATTGATGTTGAGTTTCTGGATCTGAAGATCTGCCCACTAAATGTGAGAAATGTTATTGTTTATCAGTGCGAGAATTCATGTTGATTGTGCTTTGTACTGGCATATAGGTGAACTGACTATTGTGTGGCATGTTATTTTATATTAGTTCTCCAATGTCCAGAATAGCCTAAAAGGAATTTCTTTCTCAAAATTTTCCGGAGCTTTTAGGATCCCCCCTGGCACTGAAGTTTTCCTTGATTATTAAATATACTTATTTGTGCTTTGGCTTTTCAAACTACAGGGTGATGAAGGTGGTTCTATATGGCCAAGTGATAGCATGTTGCAACCATTAGCAAGCCAAAGCACATTGCGATGCGTTGCTCGCATGCTTGAGGAGTCCATCCTCTCTGATGTCATCATCAACACAAGCGATGGAATGCTGAAAGCTCACAAGGCCATTCTTTCAGCAAGTTCTCCTGTTTTTCACAGCATGTTCACACACGACCTGAAGGAGAAAGAGTCCTCCACGATCAACATCGAGGACATGTCACTGGAATCGTGCACGGCCCTTTTAAGCTATTTGTATGGAACTATAAAGCAAGAAGATTTCTGGAAGCATCGACTAGCACTGCTGAGCGCAGCAAACAAATACGCGATTGCAGATTTGAAGGACTCGTGTGAGGAAAGCCTCTTGGAAGACATCAACTCAGGAAATGTTCTTGAGAGACTGCAGGAAGCCTGGCTTTACCAGCTCAACAAGCTGAAGAAGGGATGTCTGACGTACCTGTTTGATTTCGGGAAGATATATGATGTTAGAGATGAAATCAATCACTTTTTCAGGAATGCAGAGAGAGAATTGATACAAGAGATGTTTCTGGAGGTGCTTGCAATTTGGAAACCCGCTTAAATAAAATTCTACTCTGTTGGGTGCTGGTTGTGTTGTGTGTAGCCGGACTCTCTGTACATACTGGTACATATTTAATCTGTAATCTGATGGAGCATAATCAGTATAAAAGCTAAGCGTGTGTTTCCAGTTAATACTGAATATTAATAGCTATGATTGACGTTGAATAACTTGATATCCCCATCCCACACCGGTTGACGTGTGGAATTTATGTGCCCCGTAGGCTCGGAGTTGGGGTGCTACAAATAATGTGGTTCGCCTAGCTATTGCCATCATGTTTTATACTCTATTTGTTTTGGGCAAAGAGTCTATTTTGAAAATAAATGATTTAATTTTTTTTAAAAATAGATTTTTTATTTTAAACATCATAAATTGAAATAGTGGATTTTTTTACCCGGAACGGAGTGAGTATTTGTAATATTTTTGTATTCCGTTTTGTCACTTTGGGATTGCTCTCTTAAATTTGGTATAACCCGTTGCCAACCCTAAGGGTTTTTTTTTTTTTCTCGGGCCACCCCCTTAGGGGCCCCTAAGAGCATGAACATTGAACAACAAAGCTCCCCATTTGGGGAGCTTAAGCTTCATTTTATTTTATTTTATTTTTATACACCACTCTAATAGTAAATTATGTATCTTATGTCATATGTTAACATAACTTTTAACTTATAGTCCCATAAATGCCAAATAAGATGACACATTGGAAACCACATCATTTGGCTCTAGCATTACTCATAAAAATATTCTTCCAACAATGCATAAACTCCAACACTTTTACATACATCATCATCTTTATATTCACTAATTTAATATTTTTACAGAAAAATGGTTAAGATTTTGAAAAATTCATAGAAATTTTTTCTCATATCCAAATGAAACAAAACAAGTCCCTATTTGTAGGTAAAAATGTTTAATATAGGAAAAAAATATTTTTTTTAAAAAATATTTTATGGCTAAAATTTGGCAAAAGGAAGAAATGGGGGAAAAGTAAATGATGATGACATTTGGAAAAGGAGAAGTGCGCAGGAAATTAGCAGGAAATTGGCAGTTGGTTCTCTTCAAAAAATTGCCAAAGGACTTAGTTTTGTTTCAATTTGTAAAATTACTATGTCGTTTTTACGGATGCTTTGCCTGAATTTTTTTTTAAGAACGGGAGCTTAGTTTACTCCTGAAATCACTTTATGATTAATTAAGCATCCGAAGAAACCTTTGTTGTTTTGCTTAATCTCGTTGAATCTCCTAAACCCAATGCTTAGCTCCTTTGTTGTTCCTACTCTAAGGGATTCATAATAAATGAATTCCCCTCCAAAGGAACTCGTACTAAATAGCTCAATAAAAGGTTTAAAGGAGGATACAAGTCCGTTTAAGAATTCATTTAGAATGACTGCACCTTAATATTTTGTCCGTCCTACCAAAAAAAGTCTATATTTAAAAGGTTTAATAATTAAATGATGTATATAACTAACATTCGAATTGGTTATGATTACACAAATGTTTAAATATAATCAATATGATAATATTTAATATAAAAATAATATTTAATATAAAAAGAAATACCTAAAAATATTAAAATTAGAAGAAAGAAAATATTCAAAATGTTATAGAAACGAGACACAATCAAACCCTATTTCTTAGACATAATTTTTAAAAATTATTTTAAATGAAATACCTAAAAATATTATAGTAGACTTTTTGCCGATTTAAAATAGAAGAAAAGAAAATCACACAAAAACAATCTACAAGTATCAAATATCAAGCCTCAAAATATATTAAAAAAATTTGTACAACATTTACTATATCTAGATTTTTCAAATGTACCTTCGAGACACATCAATCAAACCCTATTTCTTAAAGAAGCATCACTATCCTTTTTCGTTGCTACCGCTACTACCGAAGGCATCCCTAGGAAAGAGATTAATACAATATTAAGAAAGATTATGTTTCCTATGGATACATCAAATAAATTTTGTTACCAAAAATATAGGAATCTTTTGAAAGATGATCAAATCTAGATGATCAAAAACCTTACAAGAAAGGTGAAAACATTGTGCCTATTTTACCCTTACAAAAGTTCATAGAAAAATTATTGGTGGAGAGGTAAAAAATGGTTCATGAAGGAAGACTTCATTACTTTCAACGTTCAATTTCTTCAAATACAAATGAGTTTATCATTGCTGGAAAAAAAATTGTGAAGGGATGAGGTTTTTTATTTTGATATAGCAAATAAAAAAAAATTTGTGAAAAAACCATTTAAAAGTTTATTCACTGCCACCAGAGATGGTCTTATACTTTGTTTGGTTCAGCATAGCCGTAAACTTATGTCCAAATAGTCAGGGAAGAGACTTACACCAATTCCAACCCAAAAACTTTCAGCATTATCCATTGTTCTAACCGCAATCCTTTACACCAAATCCTATATCAAAAATAATATTTTTAGCATATTTTATTTTGATTTTCTACTAATATTTTAAATTATAATGATTAAAATTACATAATTAATAATTTATTATATTTAATATTTGTATTTTAATAATATTATTTATATAATTAATAATATTTAAAACTTAGTAAATATATTTTAAATTATAAACCATTTGATAAATACAAACACATGCATTATGATAGAGCAAATAATACATCTATTTAAAATCTTAAAAAACTACTAGGAAAAAAATTAATAACACCCAATTCAAAGTACATATTATTTTATCATAATTCTCACTATTACTAAATTGTGCTCATAAATGTTCAATTAAGGTATTCCGAAGTGCAATGTGAGCATGTTTATCGTTGATTTGTCTATGTCGAGTAAGAAATTCTTGAAATCGAATGCTATCATCTCCTACTCCCTCAACATCTGGAGCCGACACTTCACTCGTTCTTCAATTGGTGCATTTACATCACGCTCATCTTCAATTATCATATTATGCATAATAATGTATGCAGTCATTATGTCGTGTAGAACATTTTTTTTGCCAAAAATGTGAAGGTCCTCCGATAATGGCAAATCGTGGTTTGAGCAATCTAAATGCTCGTTGAACATCTTTTCTAAATGCTTCTTTTTCATTGCAAATAATTTTTCTTTGGATCTCGTGGATCATGGATAGTTTGAACAAGTGTAGCCCATTTTGGGTATATATCATCAGCTAAATAGTAGCCCATGTTATACTATTTTCCTTGAATGACATAATGAGCAAGAGGAGCAATACCTTTAGCAAGATTACCAAAAAGGTGGAAGACTCTAGTACATTGTTAGATCCAGGTAAACCAAAATATGCATGTCATATCCAGAGATCATAATCAGCTACATCATCCAGAATGATTGTTGGAGTTCCACTACGACCGGCGTATTGTCCTGCCCACACTGTTGAACAGTTTTTCCATTTCCAATACATGCAATCTAAGCTATCCAACATACCAAGAAATCCTCGACTTTCACTAATATGGAGAATTCTGAAGACATCATTAGCACTAAGAGATCGTAGATACTCCTATCTAAATACCTCGACATGCAAAATATTTTCAAACTTTCAATAGTAGTTGATTCGCCTATTTTTATGTACTCATCGGTAGCATCTGTCGGTAAACCGTATGCCAACATTTGACCCAATTGCTTCAACAGTTGAATTATTGGAGTTATCGTGTGATTAGTCTAGGGTTTCTATTTTTAACCATCGGTATTATTTCGGGAGCAGTATGGGCTAATGAAGCATAGGGATCATATTGGAGTTGGGATCCAAAAGAAACTTGGGCTTTTTATTTACATACTCGAACAAATAAGAATTTCAGGGGTGCAAATTCCGTAATTGTGAAGTGTAGTCGTAATTTTCTGCAAACTTGACAGCCCAAGTCTTCCAAGTGCATCTATTCGCTGTGTAAAATAGGTGTCATGATTAGTAACAACATTAAGAATACGAAGGAATAAATTCATTCTCATTCGAAATCTTCTACGAAAATATCTATCAGCATAGATAGGATTTTATGCAAAGTAATTGTTAAATAGATTATTATGACCAACTTTTCGATCACAATTGATCACTATGTGACCAGGATAATTGGTTATTTTCTTCATTGAGATAAATGAGGATGACTTGATTATTGTTAGAAATGACTTGAGCAATCACCTCTCTTCGTGCACGAAATGCTTCTACATAATTTCATCGGAGCTTTCTGATGATAAATTAAATGGACCTCCAATATTGTAATTCATTTTCTGATAAAAGATGTGTTGATTGAGTTGTTTCTAATCACGATATGCATATTTATAATAGATGTGTTGATTGAGTTGACAATGACAATGTTGAAGCCATAACAACGAGAAGTCAACAAGAATATGAGAATATTGGTTTATCTCAGTAAAATCTGTTGAGGCAAAATTTCCTCAATTTGCAACTATGTGTGTATCTTTATTTAATCTTAATATCATCGATGACGATAGCAGTGATACTTAAACTAGAAGACCTATTGGGGTGAAACAAACAAAAGAGAAAAGGAAAAAAGAAGAACATGTGTCAAAATTGATTCATCAGAATGAAGAACTTGTTAAGCAATTGGAGGTTGGTAACGAAATGTTTAAATTAAGAGAAGAAAATAGAATTCTATTCAAAGATTTGAATTCTATAACCGATCTGATCATGCGTTAATTTATTTGTTGTGAATAAATTAAAATTATGCGAAAAAGAAGTCATAGTAAGGGATTTAAATCGTTTCCAAGTCAAGGAGAAGGATCTCATTATGACGGGAATGGATCTCAAGATGTAGGGTAAGAATCTCAATTCAATACAACTCAATATGACGGGCATGGATCTAAAGATGTAGGGCAAGGATCTCAATTCAATACATCTTAATATGTCGGGCATGAATCTCAAGATGTAGGGCAATGACCTCAAACTCATCCAGAGGTTTTCAATCAATTTAACAGTTATTTTGGCAGACCAAGAAGTGATCTCTCGGGGTATTAGTCATTATCTAGTTTAATATTTTAAATGCTAACGTTTTTATTTTAAGTTTAGTGTCGTTCATAAGTTGAAGTTGTATGTCATTTTTATTTTCTAGGTGTATGTCATTTATATTTTCAGGTTGTATGTTTTTTTTAAAAGTTGTATGTCTTTTTTATTTTCAAGTTGTATGTCATTGTTAAATTTAAATATGAGATTGTGTTTTCAAAATAATTTATTATAATTATTTAGTTATTTCTGTAATGATAATAAATGCAAAATAATTTACATAATAGACCAATTTATTATAATTTAATGAATTTATAGTGTTTAAAACTTAAAAATAAATTACATTATTAATGTTTATTAAATAGCCATTAATCAATTAAAATATTTTTAAATGAATAATATCAAATTATTAATATTTTTTTTGTATTTTAAAACTAATTTTTTATTTTAAAAAGGAGTGGGTTCTATCAACTCTAATTTGGGTTAGATGAATAGTATTGCCCCAAAGATACTATTTATCACCCCAAATTGGGGAGAAGTTTGGACTTTAAGGGTCCGGTTGGAGTGGTGGATTTTGCCCCAAGTTGGTGTTTAGAGGGGATCGGTTGGAGAAGGGCTTAGAAGAGATCAACACAATTAATTTTTGAGTCGCGCTATTGAGACCCCCCAATCATGTAAGTTGACCCCCTATTTCAATTTGTTTCTTAATGACAAAAATACCCTAAAATTTAAAGACAATTATACCATTGCAACTAATAAGTAGACCTCATTCTATTTTTCTAAAACAAAAACCCTCTAAGGAAACCCCCCACCCCAAAACCCTTTACCCATTTTATATAGGCAGTTTAGCCAATTCTACCCCCAGTCAAACAAAATGCACGCCCCCTCCCCATCCTTTGAGTCTGTTCTCCTTCAAACTTTATCTCTCCTTTCTCTCTCTCTCTCTCTCTCTCTCTATCTGTATCACGGAGACCCTTTGATTGTTTTGACTACTCGTCTCCATTTTGATACCGAATTGGGTTTGAAAAGTCTGCTGTAAAATTATAGCCGAACAACCCATCCCCATTTTCTTTCCAGTAAGCTTGTCTTCTTTTTCTTATGTCCCCATTTTCTATCCACTTTTTGTTTTTATCTCTTGAAATTCTGCCTACCGCCCATGATAGCTATTTCCGAAGGGGTTCATTTCTTGGTCGTAATGTTGTTTGATTTTTTCTCCTCTTTCGCTTGATTTCCCTCTCTAGATTGGGTAAAAACGAAGGGCATGAGGTCCGAACCTTTTTTGAAATGTTCGGCTAGATCCAATTAATCATTTAAAAAATGTTCTGCGTTCTGGGTCCGAAAACTTCAAGAATGTTCAGTGTTCCAGGTCCGAAAATTTCAAGCATGTTCGGTGTTTCAGGTTCACAAATTTCAAGAATGTTCGGTGTTCCAGGTCCGAAAATTTCAAGAATGTTCAGTGTCAAAGATCTTAACATCCCCATACTGTTTGGCCGACGCAATGCTGAACATTTCTGATTTGTGAGGGGGTTTTAGTCGGAGCTGGAGGGTAACTGAGGAAGGCCGACGGTTATGGAGATAGATTAAGAGGCTGGGTTCCGGTGCTATAAATGAAAGAAAGTCACCGGATCTAGATTTGAGGAAGAGCCGACCGGAGAAGATAGATGTGACTGTGTCTGTGTGCAATTAGGGAGAGAGAGAGAACCCATCTTCTTCTGTTGAGGACTTGTGGCTGTGTGCGGTAAGTGGGGGAAGGGGTAACGGTTTTGGTGGGGCTTGGGGTATAGATGGGGGTTAGTGTAAACTAGATCTTCGTGCCCATGCCTACGACACGATGCCAATATATCTGATTTTGTCAGTTGAAACGCCAACGTCTAAATAGAAGGTGCGATTTAAAAAAATGTTATAATTGAGGGGTACATTACTTCAAGTGGTAGTTGAGGAGCGATATTCGAACTCTACCCATAGTTGAGGGGGGTTATTTGTAAGGAGTTATATGTAACTCTTAGAGTGTGACTACTCATAATATTAATTGTAGGGGGTGACTTTGTAACATGATAAGAGAAAATGGAGAGTTAAAAGTAGATAACTACTCTCACACATGTGAATGTGAGAGTGAATCCCAACAATTAATTTTTTAAAGATAATTTAATCTCAACCTCTAAATAGCTTTAGTCAATTGTACATGTGTGAGAATGAGCTCTATTGTAATATAGATAGTATGGGTTAGGAAGGGGGTTTGTGTAAGAAGTAATTAAAAAAAATTAAAAGGACAAAATGGGTAATCGATGGGGTCAACAAATAGTTTTCTGTTATAAAGTAACCACAAACTAAGAATAAAGAGTGTATTAGAGATAGAGAGAGAGAGAGAGAGAGAGAGAGAGAGTTTTATTCAAGTTGAATGATTCGTTTGTCGAAACATTTTACAAAGGTCGGTATTTATAACCGAGCTGAAGAAGTAATACAGTTATTGATATTACTGTGCATGCATAGGTTTTGACATTTGAGTAATAGGTGTACGTGGTAGTGGTGTGGCAGTGGTTTGTCCATAATTATTGTTTCATAACACTCCCCCCCTTGGACATAGAACTGTAAGCTGGATAAGTGTGTATCGTTAAAAAACCTTTAAGCCGAAAATCCCAGTAGGGAAAAAAATCGGACATAAGGATCAAGAGAAATCACATTTGTAAATCTCGTAGATTTTGCATCCCAATATTGTGAACATGCTTTCTAAAGGTTGTAGTAGGAAGTGCCTTCGTAAATAAATCTGCAGCATTATCACTTGATCGAACATATTGGATGCTGACCTCTTTCTTCTTTTCAAGTTCCTGAGTATATAAAAAGAGTTTCGGGGGGATATGTTTGGACCTGCCACTTTTGATGTATCCCTCTTTACTTTGGGTGACACATGTGGCATTGTCTTCAAATAATACTGTCGGGTCTTTGTTGACAGGTAGTCCACTGGCATTTTGAATATGATGAGTCATAGATCGAAGCCATACACACTCTCGACTGGCTTCATGAAGTGCGATCATCTCAGCATGATTTGACGATGTAGCAACTAACGTTTGCTTTTGAGAACGCCAGGAAATTGCAGTTCCACCCGTCATGAAGACATAGTCGGTCTATGATCTGGCCTTATGAGGATCAGACAAATAACCCACATCTGCAAAACCAATTATTTCATCCTTTGATCCTTTGGGATAAAATAATCTCAAATCGATCGTCCCTTGAAGATAACGAAATATGTGCTTGATACCATTCCAGTGTCTCCGTGATGGAGATGAACTATATCTTTCCAATAGATTGGTAGCAAATGCTATATCCGGTCTGGTACAATTAGCAAGGTACACGAGGGCTCCAATAGCACTTAAGTATGGTACTTCAGGACCAAGTATCTCTTAATTTTTTCACAAGGACGAAATGGATCTTTTTCAACATTCAGTGATCTATTAATCATGGGGCTAGTGAGAGAGTTTGCCTTATCCATATAAAAGTGCTTCAAAACCCTTTTTGTGTAATTTGATTAGTGTACAAATTTTCCACTATGCAAGTGTTCTATTTGTAAACCAAGACAGTATTTAGTCTGTCCAAGATCTTTCATTTCAAATTCTCCCTTTAGGTAATCAACTGCTTCTTGAATTTCCTTGGGAGTTCCAATGATATTCAGATCATCTACATAGACAACGATAATAGCAAATCCAACTGTCGTATTCTTTATAAAGACACACAGACATAATTGATCATTCACATATCCGTCTTTCAACAAATGCTCACTTAAACAATTATACCACATGCGTCCGGATTGCTTTAATCCATACAGTGATCGTTGTAATTTAATTGTACATAAGTCTTTGGGCTTTAAGCTCAGTGCATCAGGCACCTTGATTCCATCAGGAATTCTCATATAGATATCGACATCTAATGACCCATATAAATAAGCCGTTACAACATCCATGAGATGCATATCTAGATTTTTCGAAACCGATAAGCTGATTAGATATCTAAACGTAATAGCATCCATTACAGGAGAATACGTTTCTTCATAATCAATCTCAAGCCTTTGGGAAAAACCTTGTGCAACAAAGCGAGCCTTGTATCTCACAATCTCATTTTTCTCATTTCGCGTTCGAACAAAAATTCATCTGTATCCAATAGGTTTCACAGCTTCAGGTGTGACAACAATAGATCCAAATACTTTTCGTTTATTCAACGAACTTAATTCAGCCTTCATGGCATCTATCCATTTGATCCTATCATGCCTCTTTTGACATTCAGATACAGATTTTGGTTCGCGATCATCAGTCCAGTCATTAATTTCTTGTGATACCGAATAAAAGAATATATCATCAATATTCTCCATTTCATCTCGGTTCCATATTTTTCCATTACACATGTAATTAATGGAAATCTCATGGTTATCATTGTCTGCAGGGCTTACTAGATTTGCATGATCGTGTGTTTCTTCTGGAACAATTTCACGATCGTGTGTTTCTTATGGAACACTTTCATGTGATTGGGGATTTTCAATCACTTTCCTTTTGCGAGGATTTTTATCCTTTGAACCAATGGGTCGTCCACGCTTCAGGCGTGTCTTAGATTCATTTGTCATTTTATCATTTGGTAGCCCTTTTGGTATTTCAATTCGGGCAGAAACATTTATAACAGCTACATGTGACTTTGTCACTCTCTTTATGTTTATAAATGCATCTGGCAATTGATTTGTAACATTTTGTAAATGTATGATCTTTTGAACTTCCAGTTCACATTACTTTGTGGGAGGGTCAAGGTGCAATAACGATGATGTACACCATTTGATCTCTCTTCCCACTTGTTTCCCCTCTTCACCTAAAGGTGTAAACTTGTCTTCGTTAAAATGACAATCGACAAAGCGTGTCGTAAAAATGTCACCCGTTTTTGGTTCAAGATATTTTATTATATAAGGGGATTCATACCCAACATATACTCCCAATCTCCTTTGTGGTCCCATCTTTGTGCGATGTGGTGGAGCAATTGGTGCATATACCGCACAACCAAAAACTCTTAGATGAGATAGATTCGGCTCTCGCCCAAATGCCAACTGTATTGGGGAGTACTTGTGACTTGGCCTAAGGCGAATCAGTGTGGCTGCATGTAAAACAACATAACCCCATACAGAAGTAGGGAGCTTTGTTCTCATCATTAATGGTCTGACAATAAGTTGAATACGTTTGATCAACGATTCAGCCAAACCATTTTGTGTATGAACATGAGCTACTGGATGTTCAACATCAATCCCTATTGTCATACAATAATCATTGAATGCTTGAGATGTAAATTCACCAGCATTATCAAGTCTAGCTTTCTTGATCATATAATATGGGAATTGTGCTCTCAGTTTGATTATTTGTGCAAGGAACTTGGTAAATGTCGTATTGCGAGTTGATAATAGACATATGTGCGACCATTTGCTAGAAGCATCAATTAATACCATAAAGTATTGGAATGGTCCACTTGGTGGATGGATAAGTTCACATATATCACCTTGAATTCGTTCCAAAAACGATGGTGATTCATGTCCAACTTTAGTTGGTGATAGTCTAATTATCAACTTTTCTTGAGAACAAGCATCACAATGGAGTTCATTAGATTGAAAAATCTTCTGGTTTTTCAATAGATGACCACTAGAATTCTCAATAATTCTTCGCATCATTATTGATCCTGGATGCCCCAATCGATCATGTCAAGCTTTAAATGTTTCAGTAAACTTCAGGTTTACTGTAGAATATGATTCAAATATTCTTATGATTGTATTATACAATCCAGAAGATAGAGATGACAATTTTTCCATTATACACTTGCTTCCGAAAGTGTTTGAGGTAATGCAAAGATATTCATTATTCCCCTCATTCATAGTCTCAATATGATATCCTATTCAGACGAATATCTTTGAAACTTAACAAGTTTCTTTGAGATTTGGGAGAGAACAATGCATTATTTATCATGAATTTCGTGTCTCCGGTCATTAGGAAAATTGCTTTGCCAAATCCTTCAATTATTTTGGCATTACCAGATATAGTGTTGACATTAGCATTATCAACTTTGAGATAAGAAAAATATTTCTTATCTTTAAGTATGGTATGCGTAGTAGCGCTGTCTGCAAGACATAAATCTCCTCCTTGAATTTTGGATTCAAACATATTTGTGATCTATTTCAATATGAGACAAAGAAAAATAAGATGAATAAATATGATAACACATTGAATGCAAAATACATATATAAACTTTATTGTGAACATGCTAGTATACATAGGAAAAGCAGATAATATTCTCACATAACAACATGCTACTTTTTCACAACTTTTATCTCAAACTCGGACAATAGCTTCATTCATATGTTAATTTATTGTTTATGACCAATATCATCACTAATGGTATTGGTCACGTCGACGTTGGCCATATCACCAAAATCAAAATGAAGATCTTCATGATCGTTTTCAAGGAAATTTGTCTCAACGTTTTTTTTCTTTTTGTGATCTCTCATAAAGATCAACTAGATGTTTCGCCGTTCGGCATGTGCGTGCCCAGTGGCCTTTCATGTCACACCTAAAACATGAACTTTCTTCATTGTTTTAACGCACATTATGCCCACTCGAAGAGTTGTTTCTATCATCATCTTTGATCCACTTCAGGTGGAGAGAGGAATTTCCATTATATGGATGATGATGATGATGATGAATAGTTATTTCTTCCACGGCCTCTTCCTCGGCCTTGATTTCGACCACGACCCCGGCCTTGTCCATAATTTCCTTGGCCTCAACCACGACCAATACCACGCCCACGCTCTTGGCCTTCATCATACATAGTCCCATTAGAATTGCATTTATATTATGAATAAATATAAATCTTATTAGGAGCAATAAATAAAATAACTCCGTATTAATATTTTTCAGTCAACTTTATATAGCTATTATATATGATACATATATATATTCACGCCACGCTACTCAGCAAACCTTTCTGTGGGTGTTTAAAAATCAGTAATAAATATATATGTATATAAAATTATTCATATATAGAATTGAAATATATGTATATTTATAAATATTCAGTTTATAGCATGTGGTTATTTCCGCTCAAGCATCAACGAACATATATATTATGCGTTAAATAATAAATTATTATTTCGTCATCTCACCATATATTATCGACGATGACTCAACCAACATTTTCTTAATAATTGTGATATATGATATATATTGAAGTAAACCAGAGACATAAAATAAAGAATATATCGGTAAGAAATTTTACCGTTTAAGATTGTTTAGAGTAGAACAATCGTGTTGAAAACATGTTATAAAGTAACCACAAACTAAGAACAAAGAGTGTATTAGAGAAAGAGAGAAAGAATTTTATTCAAGCCGAAGGATTTGTCTGTCGAAACATTTTACAAAGGTCGGTATTTATAACCGAGCTGAAGAAGTAATACAGTTATTTTGTCCACAATTATTGTTTCATAACATTTTCAAGTTTTTAAAATTTTGTTTGAAGGCACGCTTAGAAGGGGATCAACTGATAGCTTGTCCCTTGATTTTCAAATAGAAACCCCCGAGAAGTGGAGATTGAGATTGAGATTGAGATCGAGAGAAAATATGTTCTTCTTCTTTGTGGGAGGGGTGGAGCAACAAGTGAGTCAGGTACTGAAGAAAGGGGCCGGCCGTTGCATCCGCTGCAGTTCTCCCGCCGATCTTGTTAAATACGACAAGGTTCTCAAGGCCTTCTTCGTCCCTGTCTGGCGTTGGCCAGGTAAAGATCAACTCATGCACTGCCACAATTGCCGTCTCTTTTTCCCTCCTTCCTTTTCCCTTCCCAATGACTCGTCGCCGCCGGCTCTTCCCGATCTCCTCCGGTGTAATTACTGCGCTCGAGAGGTTGATCCTACTTTCAAATACTGTCCATACTGCGGCTCCGCTCAGTAATCCTCGATACTTTATCTCCGTTCAGAGAATATTAGTGTTTATGTGTGTACATGGGTTGAAATTGAGAATTTTGATGATGTAGATGTTTTTATGTTGGAAGACTGATGATTTTACTCACTGGCAATTTGTCGTCTTTGAGTGAAACAAATACTAGGGTTTGAATGGTGAATTAGAATAAAGTTGCCTCTGTGATTTTGATCCATTTTGTTGTTAAAGTTGATTGAAAGCTTAAACTCTGATGAATTTAGTGACAGAGATGAAGACAATTAAAACGATCAATATCAATATAGGAACTGAATTATGGGACCGTAAAGCATTCAAACTGATGATTTCATAGTTACTAACTGTTGGATCTCCATCTGCTTTGATGATCCAAAAGGTTTAAACTTAGCTGTTAGCCGATGAACATTGAGAGGTTGATGTTTGGATAGGTTACAACACGAGATAATTGATACGAGCTATGTTGGGACAAACGATCAAGTGGTATGTGCATCCACTAAGTCATCAAATGGAAATAGAATGGGTCATATTTGTAACGAGCTATGTTCGTGTATTGTTATATGTTTGAGGGTCTTTCTAGTATGTCATTATATGTCTGGGGGGTCTCATTGTAACTTGTAATTTCACCAACATTACATTACTTTGTTCCTAACCACCTCAGCCTCAGGTTGCTACTTGCTGCTTCTCAATTCTCATCCATTCTGTCTTCTCAAATAACAAACTGAAATAATTACATTCTAAAATATGTTGTTACTATAGCTTACAAGTCCTCAATCTTTACTTGCTAATAAGCCTTTAAAGATCATACCAATACAAAAATAAGTTTGCCATCAAAATTTTATATTAGCTGATAAAAGGGTTGTTCTAACTTAACTAATGTCTCATGTTCGAGACCTGTGGGAGCGTAGTTATGTTTAAATACTTGTTGGGGACCACTTAGTAGTCCTATCCAGCTCGGGGATTTAGTCTTATGTTTACTGGCCTAGGGACACCTTTGGGAAACCAAAAAAAATCAAAATTTCATACCCTAAAATTCAAGTGAGAAAGGATAATGGTAATGCGAAGAAACATTTGAGTGCTTATCATGATTCATGCTACATGGAAATGATCACAAATGAATCACAACTCATTCCACATTTAACATTTTTAATATTCATTTCAAAAATTTAGCACAATATTTAAGCTATACTATAGTACAACAGACTTCAGGTGTCATCAGAGAGATTCAAACACCAGTCTAAAATGCTGTCGAACTATCTTCAATTCTTCATGACTTTCATCCAGCCAGTGGACACACCAAAAGAATTGGAGCAAAAAGAAAAGGTTAAGGGGAAGGAAAAAAAACAAAGGAAATGCTTATGGACTGTACACGAAAGAAAGGGATACAAGGTAGTGTACTACAGTGGCTTTGATTGTACAAGGTTTGGTATATAGGTGCCTTCTCCTTTTCACCTCAAATTTATTCACAGTTTCCGATGAGACACCTTTAGGAAAATTTAGAGGACCAAGGGATCGCCCCAATCTGCAGAGAGCTAATATCAGGGATTTGTCGATCATCTGCAAATCTTCTGGAGTTGATGGCATTCAAAACCCACATAAAGAAGTTAAATCCATCCTAGAAATTAGCTTTTACTTTTTATTTACTGAAGGGTAACTGCTTAGCTCCTTGCTCCACGGCATTTCTCCATAACCTATATCTTACTCCTAACTTATCATAGGACACTGGTAAGTTCCACACATTTGCTCCATTGATCATCCTATCCTGTTGACCAAGTACAAGCCGTAGATCCTCATTCAAAACCTACATCAAGAGAAATAAATTTGAGATCTGACCAGAAATATGATAGGGGAAAGGTCTACTTTTGTGAAACAGAAAATTTGTTACCTTTTCAGCAAAGTGTCTCCACAAGTAGTGCATGAAAGGGATGTACTGAAGGATGGGAGCGAAATCCAGTGACATTCTGTATAATAACCTTGTCTTGTTTCTGGATGATGGTAAGCACACATGAAGTTGGTGAAGGTGTGTAGAGCACTGTTGGGTGCTCTGGCCTTCCAGTTTCCCTGGCTTTGAAATCCCAATGGTTGATAAAACTATACAAGGTGGTCGAAATTCCATATCTATCGGATAAGGGTCCCAGTATCCTTCGAGGCCTGATGCAGGTGTCAAGAATTTCACCAAGCTGAAATATGAAAGCAAGATCAGTCATTCCAAACGTTTAGTGCTACATTAACTTCAAGGAATTGTGGGTGTGTGATAATAAACCAGATTTTTATTGTAAAAATGGATTTCGATCAGTAAAAAATTACAGTAACAAACCTGGGAACGCTCCATCCTTTAGCAAAGGTGGAAGTGTGAGTGAAAGGTGCATGTGCTAGATCTAAAAGGTTGTCCAGAAGTAGCCCATGTTCTACAGGCAGTTCCATGACGAGCTGCATTCCAAAGAATTAAAGATGAGGCGATATATAATCTTTCCATTGGGTTAGAGAAACATGTTTTGTAAGGTTTTTGTAATCAAGCAAAACATTAGCGTGACAAACCTCGGCATGAATTTGAAATCCTGGAGGAGGTTGTAAAGAAGGAATTGTGGCTGCTGGAGGATCATTGCCTGGCCAAATCCATATCATCCGTTCCTGCTCAAAGCATGGTAGGGATTTTATCTTCACATTAACAAATTTTGTTGAGGGCATTTTCTCACATTTTCCATCTGCTGCATATTCCCACCCTGGAATCATTCATTTTAAACCAGGAAAGAACAATTAGTATCTTTCCATTGATGATAT
Source organism: Codonopsis lanceolata (assembly GCA_013146195.2). Taxonomy (NCBI): domain Eukaryota; kingdom Viridiplantae; phylum Streptophyta; class Magnoliopsida; order Asterales; family Campanulaceae; genus Codonopsis; species Codonopsis lanceolata. The sequence continues at coordinate 147,956,980 of CM028378.1, read as the reverse complement.
TGAGTTTATGTATCACATATGACATCTTGTTCTTTCTTTTTTCAAATTTGAGCTAAGCTTTCATTATCTGCCTTCTTACTTACCATGATAAGGACATTGAACACGACCCTCATTCACTGAACCTAAGTCAAGGGGGCAAGCTCGATGTGCACAGGTATTTCTTATACATCCTGGTTTGCCATCCTTCCCACGAAACAAGACCCAAGGTTCTTCAAAACAATCAATAGGGATCTGAAACAGAAGATCACAGAGGTAACGATATTATTAAAAGTAAATATATAACGAAAGGAACCAAAAAAATATCTTAAAATTCTCAATTGAAAGATTGCCTTGTCAATGTTGATTGTGCAGTCACTTTCATTCAAAAGGTGATCCATATACTATTTTTATACTTCTTCCGTTATCGAATATACTCGAATCAAATTTTCTTGGTGACAGTTAATCATCAAGTAAACAAGCTTACCAATGTGTCATCCTTCAGGTCGCTTGAGAAAGCAACAGGGTACCAAAAGTTTTTCAAATGGGGATTGTAAGGTTGGACTGGGCCTGACACATTTATGCTCTTCCGTGGCACTGGCACCTTTCTTTCAACTGTTTCCAGAGACGCTGTAGAAGTACTAGGAGAAGGGGATGTGTAGTCAGATTCTGTGGTGTTTCTGTCTTGTAAAAGCCTATCACTAACCAAAGCTTCCATGTAAGCTAGCTTGTCTAGAGCAGCACCAACCCTCGCTTCTGATATATGTACCTGCATTTTTCGTGGGTCCGAAATATAAGGGCATTGAAACTACTATCAGAAAGCAGTTTACATGTGCTTATTGGCCTAATTAAAGCATGTCAATTGTCAACTTAGGTTTGTCATAAAACTTTCTATCATTAATCAAGCAAATGTTATACCTGTTTGTGCGCTTGTGCTAGCTCTTCTTGCAACTCCGCAAGGTCCTTCTTGATTGTGCCAATGGATTTGTAGTCACGAGCGAGAGGATTCAATACTTCTACAACCTACACCAATGTCTTGAAAGTGAGCATTTCGCCTAATAATGTCATGACTTCCACACTATATTTTAAAAGGAACCCTAAACTTTCTGCTATGGGTATACAATTGACTAATATTTGTGAATATACACCTTTTCATGGAGAAGCATGATTGTAAGAAGATCTTGACGAGCCCTCCAATCGCAGTATTGTATATCGTATCTTGCCACTTCTAGAGCTTGGTTTGCATCCAAGAACTTTCCTTTATATCGTGGGACTTTAGACCTCGGATCTTCCACATCAAATAGAGTGTTCCACGAACTTCTTTTTTCCACTAATCCACCTTCCTCCCCAGCTGCTATAGCAAAAACTACAAAACTTGCTCTACCCTGAGGTCCCAGACACACACCACCAGAAATTAGACACAAAATCAACAGCTACAGAACGATCACAAGTAAACATGGACCTTCAAATTGTTAAACTAAGCAATTTTAACAAAAATCATTCAAAAGTCACAATTCTTTTGTCACAAAGCATGCAGCTAAATTTAGCATAAGAAACTGTCAAATTTTGCATATGTTTCTTTTACTTGAGTTGCCAGACATCACCCAAATACTGCTGTGAGCAATGAACATGATCGCATATTATGGTGGAATTCTTAAACACAAATAATATTTCCATGGAAGCTGCATATTTCCTCACATTGCAAGGTGCATATGCAATTCAACCGTAAAGAAAAAGAACCTCAAAGTGAAAGAAAGAACAAAAGGAAACAAACCCTAGCAAGATTTTGCACTGATCAATGCCTAAGATTATAAAGAACCACAATCATGCTTACATCTACAAGTAACAAATCAGGATACCAAATGCTACCCTGACATCACAAGATAACCTCTAAAATAATTTTATTGGGACTTGAATAACAGGACACCTTATGAATCCCCATCTACCTCTACCAAATATAATACAACCAGTTTACTCCGAAACAATTGTCCTGTTGCACTCAGACTCAAGAGTGTCCCTTGTTCCTTTAAGGTTGTGGAATGGAATCACATTTCAAAATAGTTAGAAGTTCAATCATGTTCTAACTTCACCCAGCGATAATAGATACTCCCTCCGTTCCAAACAAAGAGTCCCCGTTTGAAAGTCAAACTTTTTAAGAAACAAATGACACTTTTAGTAGCTCATTAGTAATGAAATGACACTTTTATGCCTTAATTTTTTGAAAATGAACTCTTTAAGTGAGACATCTCAAAATGGAATAGTGGAATGGAGGTAGTAAATAAGTTGTGTGCTCTCAAAAAATTTGAGAGTTTTCAAGGAATAATACAAAGTATTCAGCCTAGTAAAGTGTTCTTAATACAAACTTGAAATACCTCATAAACACGTTTAATATCACTCATCAACCCAAGATTATTCTGGTTCGAGTACACAATAAAATCACAAGTCACTAGTTGATCATTGTACTTGATTGAACATTACTTCTCCTAGATCACACTCACACCCCGAAAGTTTAGTCAGTTACAATCACATTTAACTAAATCTCTCCCCTTAAGAAATTACTTTAAAAATGAACATCAACTAAGGAAACACCATTTAGGAACTTTCTTATAAACTACAGCTAGATAAGAGTGTCCACAGTGGACCCTGTTTTCAACCCCCTAAAATAGCTTTTGGAGTATTTTAGTAAAACTGATGCCCAATGTGAACTTCTAATTACACACCTAATCGCAATCACCAGGTAAATGAATCGCAAGCTATTGCGAGACCTTTAGCTGAACAGTACCGCCTCTTCATCCTTTTTCTCTCTTCTCACTTCAACTTCCACTCATAATTGTTTGTCTTCTGAAATTGTTTGTCCCCAGTTCATAATTTTGGCAATGGATGTCACTTTACAGCATATATGCATTCATGTTTCTTTTATATATAATTTTTATTCTTTGTAGTTTAGTGTAGATGTAATATATTTCTGTATTTCAACAGAAACAATGGTTAACCTTGGTTTGGCAGTTGACACAAATATTTGTCTCGAAAAAAATGTAAATATACTTTTAAATATAAACCCCCCATAGATTGACATATATTTCTGAATAAAAGTAATTGAAATTATTAAATAACATTTTTTTCCATATAATATAAAATATTTCATTCAAACCATGGTAGAAAAACAAAAATTAAAAAGATGAAAAATATATTGATATATAATTCGGTTTGTTAGTTGAGTTTTGAGATATTTGGAGTGTATAGAGTGTTGTATAAAAGATACTTACCGGAGTGAATTATTTTTTAGAGTGTTGAAAAAGTGTAAAAAGAACAGAAAACGAGGTGGTTAGAGGATGGAATTGAGTGTTATTGTTGTGGATGCCCTAACCTCTTACTTTATTAGAGAATTTTTTATCTTTCATTAAATTTTTGGCATGGTAACTTCTCACGAAAGCATGATATGGAAGCACTTGAAACTCAAAATGTAAACCAAACACAGAGTACCTACAATATCAACAAATTTAACAGAAAAATTCCACTATATAATTAATACCCAGATAGATTTTGCAAGAAATTCATATAATCCGAGGTCCAAAACAACGATTACGCCAGTGAATCCTTCTAAAATATAAAGAAAACGAAAACAGAAGCCAGCTTCACTCAAGCATTTTAACTTTAGCTAAATACGAAGAAGATGGTAATCATGGTGTACCTTTCTGGGGTTGAATTTAGATGATCGAGATAAAGGATTAGGAAGGGAGAGAGCAGCGGCTGTGGCGATGGCGGACATGGCGTTTCAATTAGAAACGTAGAGTTGTGACAAAGTAGAACTCCTGGTTGGAGTAATTACAGAAAGAGAGAGGAGAGAGAAAAATAGTGTGAATTTTAGTGAGAGAGATTTATTGTAAGGGATTTTGTTGATAAGAGGCTGCTGTGTTGCGCGATCTCCATTGGCCTTCCATGCGCTGACAACTGGAGGTGCGTGGGACGACTCTGTTTCGCTCATGGCCACAAGCTCTATTCCCGTGGAACAGTAGTATCTTTCCTTTGTCGACCCATTATATCTTGCCACCTTGGATGCTTGAGATATCTTCTTTTATCTGTTTCTGTAGTTTTTTTCCAAATAAATGTTCGAGTAGGGCCCTATAATCTTTAAGACGGAGCCTCTGTTAGGGAATGAGTTTGGTCCAGTTCTGTCTAGTTTTTTAGCAAAAAAAAATAAAATTTGAACAGACCAATAATCTGATTCTCAAAAAATTTAGAACCAGAACCAACCCAATATGTATGAGAACCAAAACATTGATCCGATCCAGAACCAATCAAAGATGTATAAGAACCTGGACCGGATCAATATTATGATTTTTTAATTTTTAACTATTTAATATAAATACATAATAAAATTTTGAAGGCTGAAACTTTATAAAAAAATTAAAAAACTTTCGATAAAAGTACATTCAACAATTAAAAATGTCGAACTTATAAACTCATAGCATAACAAACCGGTGGAAACAAAATAATAAAAGAGTACTAACTAAAAAGTAGAACAAAGAAAGTATTACAAATTAATTTATAATATATATATGTGTGTGTGTGTATGTATATAATAAAATAAATAAATAAATAACATATTGGTTCGGTTCGGTCCGGTTCCGTGTTTTTTTAGTTGGAGAACCGGGACCAACTCAAATGTCTGATTTTATGAAAATTCAGATCCATGACCAAACCAAAGTATTGGTCCGGTCCAGTTTTGATTGGTTTGGTCCGGTTCTATTGATTCGGTCCGGTTCCGAAAAAATCGTGCACACCCCTAGCCTCTGTAACTCAATTCAATTATATACGATAGGTTGGGAAAAAATTATTCATCTTACAAAAAATATTCGTAAGATCATCTTACATAAGTTTTTCCCTAAATTCTTCAACAAATTACAACAATAGTCCCTCTAGGGATGTAAATCGAAACCACCGAACCACCGAACGAAATCAAATCGGTCGGTTTGGTTCGGTTTTGGTTAAAAACGGTTCGGTTTCGGTTTCAACAATTGAAAAACCGCTCTGTTCGGTTTGGTTTACGATTTTTGGTATCGAACACTACAAGAAAAGAGAGTATTTGGATCGCTCATTTGCCGTCTCTAAAAGTCCATTTGTCGTCCCTAATAGTATTTAGGACGGCCATAGGGACGGCAAAATGGGGGCTTAAGGACGAAATTTTTGCCGACCCTAATACGTTTCAAAATGTTCTAAATAATTGGTGAGAAAACAAAAAGGACATATTGTTGAAGTCCTAAATGTTTTGGCACCAACACTTTTGGTTATTAAATTTTGGTGGGAAAACAAAAAGCACCGATTGTTGGCGTCCTAAATGATTTGGCGCCAAAACTTTTGGTGGGAAATTACAAAAAATAGTGACTGGTAATATTGAAAAAATTGGTGGGAAACTTATTAAGGTCGACTTCCACCGTCCTCAAAAATAATTTCTTATATTGATATATGCATTATATTAACGAATTATAAATTTAGCATTTTCATCAATACAACAAACAAAAGTTTTAGGAAAAGAAGATATCATTAATAATAAAAGATAATCATTACATCAATCTGTTAATAAAATTGATTGTATACCAAAAGAATCAATCTACTAGATCCTAAGATTAATTAATCAATTACCTACAAATAACTTCTTGAAATATAAAAATATCGTATCAACTAGTTTAAACTACAAATTAGATCATAAAAAACAAAAACAAAGGCTAGCTTGATGATAACTTTTGACCAATGTGCATCGAACGACATCTTGTGATATTCCCAAAAGCAACCTGGAAAAATAAGTGAAATAAAACAATCAATTGAACACAGCTTGATGATGAATCAAAAATTGAACACAGCTTCATACAGACTTACAGAGTATGTTGTAAAAATAAGTTGAGGCGCAGAGAATCGAGAAGGAAAATTGAAGATAGTATGGGCAAATCCAATGTTGAAGCAGAACTAACAATAATAGTTCTCTTAACAATTCTTAGTAAACAATCATCTTACCAACAATCGGGATTACCTCGAGGTACATAAGGTAGCTAAAGAATTTGTGTCATAGCTCTACGTCTTTCTAAATGATATAGCAGAGGGGAGCAAATTAAATCCTAAAGGGAAAGAAATTAAGAAGCCTACGATATAAGAAATTACATGTCATTTGACAACTCCCTGTTCAATCCTAGAAAGAGAGGGAGGACGACGAGGAAAAAAATTGAAAAATAAGAACTGACTCGAAATCCCAAATTTTATTTAAAGAATATGTACAGCGTGAATTAAGTTAACTCTGCTAGCTATACATGCCATTTAATTATTAAATCTACTTCATTGTTAATTAGGGTGTAGAAAATCCCTAAGAAATCAGTCTGTTATATCTTTTAGCTCTACTTTTGTCATTAGGTTTTATGGAGCACTAACCAGAAACCACTTGACATTTACAATTTCAATAATCTAACATTGAACATTGCATTGCTGATTTCAATTTCTTTATTCAAGTTGTGTAGTGTTAGCTCACCTTGCCAGACCAAATTATGACACAAAAGTAAAATATCCATCTACAATAATGACAAATTAACTTTCTTGAACACAAAAATAAATGGTGTCAATCTTACCGTCGTTATCAACCTTGATCTAATCTTAATTTAATTATATACCTAAACAAACTAACCCAAGGCAAAGCACGAATCAATCAAACATAAATAATCTACAGTTTGCAACCCCCTTTAACCACTTTCACTCCCATACCGATCACAGGTCAAAACCTCTACTGACACACTTGCAACAAGACGAAGATTAAAGAAAATTGATTGCATACCTGTGCGAAATCTTTCCTGAAGTATGAACGGAGGCGAGGGTTTCAACTAGGGATTCGATTAGGTTGAATTTGGGGACAGAACAAGGTTTTGTCTGCCCACGAAGACAGCGAGGGAACCCTTAGGGTTTTTTAAAACTTGCGGGAAATGTAGGAGGAGGAGATTTGGGAAATTTTTCATTTTGGCTAAAGTGTACGGTGGAAACGCAAAGAGCATTAGGTACACTAAAATGTCACCGGTCCTCAAAAACCAGGTATTAAGGTCGCCTGTTGTATCTGACCTAAAAATTAGCGACCCTAAAACTACTTTTTTTTGTAGTGGAATCAAACCAAACCAACCTATATATTTTTATTTATTTATTATATAATATATATTATATGTCATTTATTAACTATTCTAAACTTATATATATATATATATATATATATAATGACAAAATGAAGGGACTAGATTATACATATTAGATGATTCAAATGTTCAGAATAATTAAGAAATATTATATAATATATATTATATTATATAATAAATAAATAAAAAATTATAGGTTGATTTGGTTTGGTTTGATACAAAAAATCGTGAATCGAATCGAACGATTTTCCAATTTTTGAAACCAAAACCAACTGATTTGGTTTGGTGCAGTTCTGTGGTTCTAATTTACGTCCCTACAAAAGAGGACACATTGAGAATGTTGATGCAACATGAAGAATATCACAATACAAAGAAAATGCTGATAGAAAATCTGATCTAGTAGTTTTTTATATGGATTTCATGTAATGGTTGATTTCTTGGGTTTCCATGGAAGTAATTTAGGTCGGTTCACTAGTGCATTTTTAATCGTTTTAATCTGCAATAATATTATTAAATCATTGTAGTACACTTTCATGTATTACGATGCATCATTTGATAATATTATATATTATTTGATATCAAACGATGCATGCATTTCTCATCGAGATCTGCATCGAATTTGTATCATGATGCATGAGAGTACATATTAACGGTTGATAATATTATCTCCGACTAAAGTGCTAGAAAATTCACTAGCTAGAGCCTACAAGTGTGTAACCTGAGCACCGTATTGTAAGTTGGGTGTCACCATATCAAACTAGAAAAAAGCTCACAATCTAATAATGGTGTCGTTAACAATGGTGTCTATTGTTTCATTTATGAGTGACGGTGAAAGCAGCCGAGCAAGAAACAAAAAGTATTGAGTAAAGGTTGAGATCATTATTTTATCACCAGGCCTACTTTAAAATATACTTTCTCCGTTTTAAAGTGAGCGTCTAAAATGTTGTTGTCCTAAAACAATCGGTATTTATGAATTACCTAAATTTAGTTTTGTCAACTAATCTCTCTGTTTCGGGCAAAGAGGATCGGGGGGAGGGGGGGAGTATTATATTATTGTGTTCATTTTTATTTATTTTTTAATCAGGTTGAATCTTGGGGTAGTAGTTTCGGTCCCTCATTGCTATTACCAGAAAAATCGCGGGATGTGCCCGAAATGATACAGGATTTGAGAACATGTCAACTAATAACACATACAAGGTTCAACCTCAGAAGAAAGCAAATTGCTTCCACCAAGTATCGAACTCACGCTGCATACCTCCAGAATCTTATGTCCCCCTCCTTTTACCATTCGACTATGCCTCGGGAGACATATTATTGTGTTCATTGACAATACTAGATGCGAATACCAAAATAGTCAATTAGTAAATGGGCCAGACTGCTAGTAAATTTAATAAATTTAACACCTATTCCATTTTACCTTTAATTTTTCTTCATATTTTAATTATAAACCACATGCACATGAATTTTAAAGAAAATTACATAATATACTAATATTAATAATCAAATAAATTATTTTTTAATTCATATATAGAGTCAAATATGACAATAATTTTTGGGACGGATAGAGTATTATCAATTATCATGACACAATGCCCATAAAATAATATTTGCCTTTGTAACTTTTTTTTAGGTAGTTTTTAAATATTTCCAAATAAACTATATCAAGTCGAAAACACTTAAAAATAAATCGAGTATCATCCATTTTTTTTCTTCAATTTCTTCGAAAGAAAATTACATCGCCTCATTATATATTTTATTTTGTCATTTATTTTTTTCTTCTTGGTAAGCAAAAGAAACTAGGTTTATTATTATTTTTCTTAAGTTATTTGATTTCTATTTTTTAAGTTTATTCATAAGAAATATTTTATATTTCAATGCGATATAGAATATTAATACCTTGCAATATTAAATACTTCATTCATTTTCAAATTATCGTTCTCATTTCTTTTTCTTTTTTCATCCGTTTTAAAATAAATTTCTTCTTTCAAAACTTTCTTTTTTAGGAAAATAATTTTACTAATTTTACCTTTACTTTTCCATTTACTTTAATTATGATCACGAGCACAATGATATTAAAAAAAAACCACATATTTTATCAATATTTATAATATAATCAATTAATTTTTCTTAAATAATGTGCTGGGTGAGACGATAATTTAAAAATGGAGGGAGCATTATTTACCTTGAAAAACTTTTGTCGTTTATAAGTAAGATGTGATAGAAAAGGGGTTATTTTGTCAAGGCCTACATCAATTAAGGAAAATGCTAAGGTTATCACCATAGTGTGTCATTTGATGATAATTTTGCCTTCAAGGATATTAACATGTGTATCTTAAATGCAAAGTTGTGACTGATAACCTTGATGATAACTTTAGCAATATCCATCAATTAAAATCATTTTTTGAAGGGAAAAGTTCGGGCGATCCATTTAGGTGAATTTTTAACGGTTTTCGTTTACGATAATATTATTAAATAATTAAAGTTCGTTTTTATACATTATGATGACAAATGTGTATATCGTCTAATATCAAACGATACATTGCCTTATCATATGATGACTCAAAGTGAGTTTTAGCGGTTTAATAATATTATCGTACACCAAAGCGATTGAAAATCTATTAAAGTGTTATATCCCGCTTCGCTCTTTTTTAAAAGGTAAAATTCTGGTCGGTCCATTTTCCAAAGTTTCTAACGCATCTAGTATCACGTTCTTTTTTTCAACCACAAAAGACAACTTTTCGAAATATTGTTTCAAAAATGTTATGAGATAATTGCAAAAAAAAACCCTGCCCTATTTTGTGTTTTGCAAAATTAACCTCGTGTATTGATTTTCACCAAATTGAACATCCACCTATTTTCATTTTTGTAATTCAAGCCTTCCGTCAAAGTGGTGTTAATTTTTTTAACGGGATGTTGAGTTGGCTGTCATGTTGGTAGCTGACGTGGACACTGCAGCATCCAACTGATATTTTCTGCTTTTTTTCATTGCAAATTAAACCATGTACATTTGTTTGTCTTGCAAAAAGAACCTTGGTCAAACCGTAGTTTATTTCCCGCCATTTCGATTGCAAATTAAACCTTATACATTTTTTTTCTTTTTGCAAGATGAACCTTGGTCGAATCACTTGTTAATTCCCGCCTTTTTTATTGCAAAGTAAACCTTGTATAATTTTTTTTTTTGCAACATAAACCTTGACAGAAAACCAGATTTTGGCTATATATATACTCATTTCATCCTAAAAAAAATTCATCTCATTCTCTAACAATCCATTTCATTAATTATATTTTCACGCAAAATGATCATTATATAGAATAATTTTCATAAATAAAGACTGCTTGTGTTTATGTTCCAAAATTAAATTGGATGTAACAAGAGCTAAGATCACTTGCCAAGGAAAATGCTCGGAGGGCTCATAAAGCTAATCACTTGCCAAGGAAAATCGCAAGGCTCATAAAGCTAAGACATCGCTTTCTGAGATGCTTGCCGAGGAAAATGCAAGTAAAACTTGTTGAGCTACCATTTGCCAAGGAAAGCTAAAGTCATAAGGCTCATCAAAAATGCTCATAAGGCTCGTAAAGCTACAATCACTAGCCAAAGAGAATGCTCATAAGGAGTCGGAAAGCAAGACCTCTTGCATCCTTCACTCTTCAGAACCTCAGAAACGGCCTTTTTATCGAACACAAATCCACAACCCTGCATCTCTCTCAATAGCTCCCTCGTTTCGTCCTCCTTTCCAGCCTTCACAAAACCCTCAAACACCGCCACATAAGTCCCTGCATTCGGTCGGATTTTCTTCCCCAACATCTCCAACAAATACTTCCTAGCATCAGCTAATAACTTGCCATCCCCCAACCCCGCCCGCTTGATCAACACGATTAATGCGTGTAAGCATTAGGAGCAACACCATACGCAAGCATACGCATGTATACCCTCTGCGCTTCCTTAGCCCCACCTACATTGGCATAGGCTTCAATGACTACAGTGTGAGCTATGACTTCAGGCATGTTGCCTTTATCCTTAATCTCCGCAAACAATTCAAGCGCCTCGTGGGTCAGTCCGTCTTTAGACAAAGCGTCGAACATCTTGATCGCATTATTCATAAGCCCATCACTCAGTATCTTATGGAATACATCCCGTAAGTTTTTCGGTCTTCGGGTTCTTCTATTACCGGATTTTTGCTAAACGGGTCGCACGGAGGCGGAGCTTGCTTCTTGTCTATCTCTTTCGCCGCTAGCAAGAATCGGGAGTCGCCGAGTCGGATAAAGAGAAGTTGACCAATGTATTGCGCTTAGGTGGGGGGTCGGGGCAAGTGCTCAGTTCATCTTGCAAAAAGAAAAAAATGTATAAGGTTTAATTTGCAATCTAAATGGCGGGAAATAAATTACGGTTTGACCAAGGTTCTTTTTGCAAGACAAACAAATGTACAGAGTTTAATTTGCAATGAAAAAAAGTGGAAATATCGGTTGATGTGTCCACGCCAATCGCCAACATGGCACCAACTCAAAGATCCCGTTAAAAAATTAACACCACTTTGACGGAACGTTTGAATTGCAAAAATGAAAATAGGTGGAGGTTCAATTTGGTGAAAATCAATACACGAGGTTAATTTTGCAAAACACAAAATAGGTCAGGGTTTTTTTTGCAATTATCTCAAATGTTATTGTCTCCTTCATCAACCCTGAAAACACACTTCGGATTCGAAAATCACTATTGTTGGGCAACAAAATGGGTAAACGGTTTGTTTGATTCGTTATGTACGAAACTGTAATGGATATGTGCTGGTTGAAGGATTTTTCAGTAGGACGAAGATGGAAGAGGAGGGGAAAGAAAAAAGTTTACGACGGAGGAGATGGAAAAAGAAGGTGGAGGATATGGTCTAGTTCATTATCATTTTGTATCGCGGTTTAAAAATTAATTCATCGCGGTACATAAAAGTTGATACCGCTGTGCAATTTGGATTAGATATATGTATCACGGTTTAAAAATTAATTCATCGTGGTACATAAAAGTCGGTACGGCGGTGCAATTAGACTAGACAACTAAATTATTGAATCGTAGTGCAAAAATTAATGCAATAAAATTGATGAATCGTTGTGCAATAGGACTAGACAATTATACTATTGAACCGCAGTGTAAAAATGAATGCAATAAAATTGATGAATCGTGGTGCAATAGGACTAGACAATTATATTATTGAACCGCATTGCAAAAATTAATGCAATAAAATTGGTGAATCGTGGTTCAATAGTTAATGTATTGCAATTCATTTCTCTAACGTGCCCCATGATCATTAAGGGAATCGTAGTCTTTTTAACCTCAAAAATGTCTTTTTTCAATTAAAAAAAACGATAACGATTAGAAATTTTGAAAAGTGAATCGACCCATAATTTTTCTTTTTTTAAAGAATAAATTACAAGTCGATACATTTTTTAAAACATGTTTTCAAATAAATCCAGTTATTTTTTGAACATATCTTCTAGGTACAATTTTAAAGTAAAAATACGTTATTGCCCTTTATGAATTTTTTAAGGCCAAAAGATTCAAAAATGCTGATAGGCCTTCAAAAATACTTCACAAACATAATAAGCATTTCTCTCTCTTCGTTTTCCACCATCACTCTCCGGCCAAATACAACCCCCACCCCCACCTCCGTCGTCGGCGCCGCCCTAAGTTTGACCTCATAGATCCTTTTCTCTTAATCGTTTCCACAATTTGATTTTTACAAATGATTTGAAGTGAACTTAACAAGAAATGTTTAAAAACACTGTGCAAACTGGTACAAATGATTTGGGTCTTACAAATGATTTGAGTCTTTCGGCAATACTGTCAACCTGCACACTGGTACAACTTAAAATATTGTTCATGTCTACAAGCTCCAGCCTCTCGTGTTCACACCCTTTCCCACGCCTCTGCCTTAATCTTCCAGCAATGCTGTCTGGTGTGGTTTCAATGGAAAGAGAACGTTTCTTCTTAGAGCCCTGGGCATTATTCAGTGCCACATTGCTTTTACAAAGCTCATTGTTCTCTTTCTTGGCTTTGAACTCACCATCTGCTCCATTGTCTTCACTATTTAATAACCCTATATGGACATCACTAGTCACAGTAGTAACCATACTTTCTTTGGTACGACCCAAGTTACTTTCGAAAGTCGACATTTCTATCACAAAGTTTGTCATCCAAACAATGCACATCCTTGTTTTTCTCGTTTTTCTGGTTTCTATCGAAGGCATCTGTTTCTATCGAAGCCAATGTCTGGTTTGGACAGTTAACTTGATGTTTGGGTTTGGCCTCAATAACCTGATTTCTGGATTTGGCAATAACCTGATGCTTAAGTTTAACATTAGCAACCTGATGCGTGGTTATGATGTCTGTCATTGAAATCAACATGATTGAATTTTTTGTCTTCAAAAAACTATAGACATAGCATTATGAGATTATTTTTCACCTGATGTCAAACCTTGTCATCAGTTTTTAAAATTTTTTTGTTTGGTTTGAATAAACTGTGAAAATAATGCTGATGCCAAATCTTGACATCAGTTTTTTTTTGAATTTTTTTTAGGCTGAATTAGATCTATTTTCATTTTACATTTTTATCATTTGGACAACCAATTTATAGTTACATGAAATGTCTAAAAATTGATGCTCCTAAATAAAAACGTGTTTATAAAATTATACCCACTTAAAATTTATCAATTTTCAAACTTGTTTGGTCATTCTTTCCTAAGCCAAAATGGGTCAATCCCTTTCTACTTAAGCCCATATGATAACTCATAGAAAAAAAATATATATATATATATATATATATATACATATATATATATATATCATCTCCCAAAATAAGATTTAAACAAAAATAGATATTTATTTTAAAACATACGAGAAATATGAGCTAAGGGATAACTGCAACACCAAGATATTACAAAAAAACACAAACTATGAAAATTGAAAATTTGGAAGAAACAACAAATAAACCAAGGTGCGCGACTTTGCGTGACTAAATATGAAGTGTAAAGCGTGATGTATAAATTAGTATTTGGATACTTTAGTCTTTGATACTACTTTGAAAAATATTGAATATTAGAAATCAAAATTATTAAATAATTATAATATGTAATTATATATGTGTATAATATGAATATATATATATAAAGATTTGATTCTATTTTATTTCATTTATTTGACATAAAAAACCGCAAACCGAACCGATCAATTTATTATTGTTTTAAATATAAACCGAACCATTCAACTCAAAATCAAATTGAACCGAATCGATCCTTCGATTGATTCGTTTTCGCAATTGGGTGTTTAAACTAACACTCAGTTCGCACAAGCTAAATTAACAGATGTTATGGAGAAAAAAATCTTGCCGACGTCGCCTCCTGTAACGCGGCATTTATGCGTAAGCTGGTACAACACACATAATGAGTCACCACCTAGTTTTCAAGTGAGAGAGGTCATAAACAAGGCCGAGTCACACCCACATACAGTCACACACACACGCCTAGATGATGGTGATGATCATGCTGATTACTACTCTATTATTACCTCTTCCTTTTATCATCTACACCTCCTCCTCCTCCTCCTCCTCCTTTCGAGGACCCAATTCAAACCCTACATTAGATTCTAAACCAAAGAATCATTTACACTACAATCGTCAAACACAAACTCACTGATAAGGTCAGAGAAAGATAAAGGGGGATAATGGGAAGGGGAAGCCATGAGCAGGAGAAGAAAGCAGGGGCATTCTTCATGGCGACCCTCGTCATGTGGGGTGTCTCTATTTTCTTCGAATTACTCTTCAACAAAAGGACTGAGCTGCTTCCAGTTGTTGCTGGCTTTTGCTTCTTCCAATCGGCTAACTGGGTCGTCCGTAATTGGGTTTCTCGTGACCCTCTCTTTGTCAACACCTGCGTTTCTCTCATCCATTCTTCCATTACCTCTGCTTCAGGTATCGGTATCGCCGTCCCTTTCCCAGTTCATGTCTTACTTTGTTTTATACACACACATGTAATCCTGTTTCTCTGTTGCCTAGTTTATAGTTTTAACTATACTCTCTGTTATTTTGTCTTCTTCAATCTTGTACTTTTCTTGTGCTTCCTACAGGGGGAGGGGATCTTTTGAAATTTTTTTTATTTTTGGGTTTGCTTTTCAATGGACTTCAAGTGAATTTGGAGGTTGTTCACTCATTGATCTACTATATTGGTGTTTTTGTTTTTGTTTTCCCCTTCTTGTTGCTTATGGTTTGCTTGCGTCATAGTAATTTACAACAATGCTTTTGTGCTTTGAAATTGAGGTGGTAGGGTTTGGTATTCATATTTTAGAATGGGAATAGCCTTTAAAACTTAGGTAGACCTTATTTGACGTGATGAATGGAAACAATGTCTTCATGATACCAAATGGGGCTGAGTTTTGTTAAGATTCTAAAACTCACTTAGCTAAGCCATTTAATTGATCCATTAGAATAACATGAAAGCGCTAATTGGCTGTTGTTATATATTGAATTTTAGTACCTAAAGACCGTGAGTTACTCAGAGCAACCAGTAACAACAGCTACACGTGACAAGCGTGGAGTCTCATGTAATGAAAATCTGTATGGGACCTTCTTCTTTTTCTTTTTCCTTTTTTCCGTTTGGGGGCATTCCTTTTGAAGTTAAGGCATCCTGTGCCTTGCAGTAACTATCTCTTGCTGCAGCACCTTTGAGCTTATATGCACAAGTTGTTGTGTAACAATTGCAGGCGCGCTATTTGGAGACCAAGCCACAATAATATGGACCTGGATTACTGAAGGAATATATCCATAGACCTCTCCTAGTGGAAATAATCTCCTCTCCTCTAAAGCACCTCCTTGTCGCACATTATAACTCATTTGTCGAGATCAGCCTCATCCTTTCTGAGCACTGCTCTTGTATGTCCCCTTCATGTCATTTACTCCTTCAGCTTAGTGTCATCCTCCTATTGTTGGGAAATCCTAAATACTAGATTGGTTTGTGATTGGTCAGCTGTGACTATGGACACTATTTCTTGCTACGGTATTCTCCTCAACCTTATTTGAGAGATATGTCACATCGTATGGTATATTGACCATAATTCTTGACAAGAAACCTGTGATGGCCATCCATACTGGCCTTGGCTTCTGAACTAAGCATACTATAGAGCTTTTATGGACAAAGTATCTGTAGCTATCCAATTTGATATTCTTGCAATAGTTGGATCGTCCTTGAAAAGCTTGTAAAAAGAGGCAATTACAGACTTTACAGTAGTGAAAGTATGGAGCACTTTTAAGCAGATTACTGATTGACTATGCCGATGATGGGATAAACTCTGTGGACTTCAGCAGTATCAACCTCAAAGAAAAGATACAAAAGTGATAGAATTTGTTATTATTATGATGGCTTTATTTGCCTTCTTATTTGAAGGTCTTGTGATACACTAAGTAGTGTAAGAGCTCAATTACTAACAAAAAGAGAGTTAAAAGAGTAATAAAGGGGAATATAGATAACACTAAGTCACCACCAACACTTAACCAAAAAAAAACTAAGTCACCACCAGTAAGGCTGCCAGAAGAAGAGTATTAGCAGTGGCAAGAGAAGAGAGAGAAGCCTGGCCAGATATGGACCAATGCCCTCAAGTCAATTTCTATGGAAAGGACTTAAGCGGAATATGCAATTGTCCTGAAAAATGTGGCAGCTTAAAGTTAGTCGCTAGTATGTTTCCTACATAGGTCATATTTCTCTTTGGTATCAGTGATTCACTCTTTGGAAGTTGCTCCCAGAGAAGTAGGAGGAATACTAGTTGCTACAGACTGTAGTACAGTTCGTCAAACAACTGCATATCTCTCTCTCTCTCTCTCTCTCTCTCCTTCATCAGTGAAACACTCACAAGCTTATGATGAATCTCCCTCAAAAATTTGCCAAAGCGTGAAGATGGCATGATAGATATCTTAAAGAAGAGAAGAGGCTATGCTAATTATATCAGCAGGACTAGGTATTATTCTCCTAATGAATGTGCAAGTGACTCGTTAGCGTACGAACCCTCACGTGCGCCCCCCACCCTACGTGAGGAGCCTGAGTGAGGGCCAGCTACTATTCACTAGAGTACCCCTCATTTATGATGAGATGAACAATGGCCTCGAGATTCAGACGTGGTGCTGTGCAAAATTGTGGTGCCGTTACTAAGTGCACTCTCGCTCGTGCCTAGCTAACCCTCGCTCTCTTCCCTATCCTACCCTCGTCGGTCTGTGTAATGCCACGTTATATTGGAGAGACCGCCCCCAAGGATATAACCCTTCAACGTTCTCAAAGTTAAACCTTCTTTATCTTTGGCAAAAAAAAAATGGAAAAATGTCACATAAATTGCCCCATCTGTGGAAGTTTACACTTGGTAGGTTAAGGCGTCAAGCCATCTTAGCTGTTTATTGAGCCTTCTGGTTCTGGTTTAACCGCATCCTAATTTATGGAGTACCCTTCTCTTTCCATAAGCTCTCCAAACATTATTGTTTATTTCATTATTTAGTCATTATGCTTAGATCTAACATCCAATGTTTCTGAATCAATAGAATCCCAAGGTTGTGCTCAAGGATTGGTTTAAACATTATTGTTTATTTGATTATTTAGTCATTATACTAGTATTATATGTTATTACAGTATTATTTAAAGATATTCCTTTAGTTAAATGTATTATTGATCTTATGATCCCTTTTATTGCCACATTCGAATCCATATGGTTTGTCTAATTTTGGCAAGTGATTCAAGTTGGAAAGATATAATGCACTCCACCTTCATGTTTGCACTACCCCAAAAGAGTTAAATGATCTATGCTTATGCTTGAAGAGCACTATCAGTGCAGCTTTGAAGAAACGGAGTGTATTTATCATAGGGGTGGCAAAATGGGTGTTATGGATAATAATGGGTTAGTTTATTATCCATGGATACAATAAACTAACCCATTATTATCCATAACACCCATTTTGTCACCCCTAATTTATCATCATCCTTTTTTTGAAGTTTATTTCCCATCTTTTTTTCTTGTCTTTTATTAGTCTTAAGGCGTTGTGTACTTCGTTTCCAGTGGTTTTAATTTTGGTCAAACAGTGGATGGCTAGTGGCACACATGAGATGTTTGAACACTCACAGTTGGTGGGCCGTGCTTGGCCGTGGGCATATCCAGCATTGTGCTTCTCAAGTGGTTACTTTGCATACGATCAATGGGACATGTTGCGTTATCGATTATATAGTGGATGGATCCCCTCCATCTTAATGCACCATCTTATTCTCCTACTTTGCTTCACTCTTGCACTATATCGAAACGTTACAATCAACTACCTTATTCTCACTCTGATTTGCGAGGTATGTCTAATGTCTTCCTATAAAAACGTTTGATTCTCTACCTTGTTACTTGTCAACGCTGATGGTACAAATTTTGAATTGTGACTGCAGCTTCATTCAATCTTTCTCCACGTGAGGAAAGTGAGAAGGATGGCTGGTTTTCGTGATGGCAGGAGCAAGTTTGTGACGGCAGAATGGTTTCTTAATGTGGCGACATTTGTTTTAGCGAGATTCACATCTCATGTTCTCATCACAGTTAAGCTTATAAAAGATGCTCCCAAGTTTGGCAAGGGGGTGGAGCTTCCACTAGCGCTGTTTGGGATGGCAGGAATGAATCTGCTTAATATCTTTCTTGGAATAGACCTGTTCAAGGCTTACAGGAAAGAGAGAAATCTGGAGAGGAAACAACAACAGAATCATCAAGAATGAATGGAGAGACTTCCAGGTGTTACATATGTTGTTTGTTTTCACCAGTTTTTATCAAAAGAAATTCATTGACGTTGGTCAGCTGGTAGGAGAGTGCATAATCTCTAGCAGTATAAGCGGAACTGAGTATGTAAGCAAGCATGTTATATATGAAAATAGAAATACATGTTCACGTCATATAATTATTGTAGCTTTACATTCGCTTGGTCATCCTAATTGCAGTAAACCATTCTCGAGTGGCTTTATTTTTCGGATGAACATAAGTGGTTGGGGTTATGGAAATGAGGCAACAACTCACAAATGTTTGCATTATGTCATCGTGTGTGTTTGTTTGGATGGATTTTGACTGTGAATTCTCCATTGATAAGAATCGAGATAGTTTGTATTTTGTTGATATTGAAGAGAAGGACGATCCCGATTAACAAGGCTCTTAACACAAAGAAGGTGCTACAAAATGCCAGACTGTCAGTACTGGGAAGTAGCCAATCCTTGAGGAAATCCCCTACCCCAAAAATCTTCCCAAACTACCGCATCCAACATCGTGAGGTTGAAAAATGTCGTTGCCAATAAAATACTCAAAAGTAGGGGAAAAATTTTGAAAAAAAAAGAGGTCCTACCGGGATTCGAACCCAGGTCGCCAGATTCAAAGTCTGGAGTGCTAACCACTACACCATAGAACCTTCAGATGTCATTTCTTGTCACCAAACTTTAATTATAAAGAATATAAACATGGAATCTTTCATTTCTTTTTGCAAGTCCTTCCAAATATTTTGTGCACAACTTTCTAATTCCTTTTAGGTATCAACCCAAAAACTAAGTAATTATTTATAATAGCCAATACAACTAAGTTCTTACAATTGACTAAAGGTGATTACCGATTTAAATTAAATCATTTTAAAACTTTTGACAGTTATAATTGAACCTCATATCCACATGTGCGAATGTAGTAATCATGTTATAAATCCCTCTTTTTTCTCTCATCGGGATTAATATTCTGAGCAGTGATCATTGATCTGAAGACGTTATCTTACAATTTAGTTAATTTGACCATTAGATAAAGAAATTCAAATACTTCTTTTCGTTTTAGGTAAATAGTCGATCATATTATTTTGAGATATTTCACTTTAAGAGTTCACTTTAAAAAAATTATGTTTATCATCTCTATAACATTTCAACGTTATCCTCCATATTTGATATTAGCATATTGGTTATGCTCAAGCATTTTTGTGATTATGACCAACGTAAATGTTAGTAAGTCTCTCTTTAAGATGGTTTTACAGATCTTAATTCGTAAGACGGAGCCCCCCCACTCTCTCACAGCTCAACCCATCAACACGCGGTGGGTCGGGTAAAGAGGATCTGTCTTACAAAAAATGATCGAAAGACCGTCTTACCTAAGTGTTTGTCAATGCTAGTTATATAGTCCCTCTCTGTTTCAGGTAAAGAATCATTGTGTAAAAATCAAACTTTTTTAAAAAAATGACACTTTTAGTAGCTCATTAGTAATAAAATAACACTTTTATACATTAATTTTGGAAAGTTGACTCTTTAAGTGAAACATTACAAAAATATAATAGTGAACTTTTTGCTCGGAACGGAGAAAGTATCACTTAATATTTAGACTCTTCAAACATGAATTTTTTTAAGTGGAACGAATAAAAAGATTATACTAAAAGTCAAAGAGGGGGGTTTTAATTTGAAAGGGGGAAATATAGAGGAGATAAATTTTAAAAATAAGTAAATAGCTTATTAATATGATCGGCTCTCATTTGTAGCATTACTCTTCTTTGGATATCAGAAGACAACCATTGAGGATGGATCGTTTGGGAGAAGATGGTCTACTGTTTGGTTTGGCAGCGATAATAAACAAAGGCAAAGACTTGTATAGAACAGTCTTACGGATCCTAAATCTGTAAGACGGAGCCCTATTTAGAAATTATTGGGTTAATAAGTAAACACGTTAATAAAAGTCACAAAAATGGGCTAGCCGAGTTGGTTATTGATGAACTTTAAAGGTTTAGCCCAAGGTGGTTAAGGGTTTGACGGTCCCTAGCTGCAAAATTAAGTTTTAATGTTCATTTCATCTATTTGTTTCGGTGCCTCCTCCACTTTCAATGTTTGTCGCCGAATTCTCATGTCTTGACTTATAAATGAAAATTTATTATAATGACACATTTTAATGTTAAAAGTGACACTATAAATGAAAATTTATTATAATTTTTATTAAAATACAAAGTAACACTCTTAAGACTAAAAAATGACACATTTAATACTAAAAAGTGACACTCTTAATACTAAAAAGTGACACTCTTATAATATTAAAAAGTAACACTTTTAATACTAAAAAGTGACACTCTTATAATACTAAAAAATGACACTCTTAATTCTAAAAAGTGACACATTTAATATTAAATGTGACACTATAAATGAAAATTTATTATACGGAGTAATTCTTATTAAAATACAAAATAACACTCTTAATACTAAAAGGTGACACATTTAAAACTAAAAAGTGGCACTCTTAATACACAATAGTGACACTCTTAATACTAAAAAGTAACACTCTTAATACTAAAAAGTAACACTCTTATAATACTAAAAAGTGATACTATTAATACTAAAAAATGACACTCTTAATACTAAAAAGTGACACTCTTAATGCTAAAAAGTGACAAATTTAATACTAAAAAGTGACACATTTAATACTAAAAAGTGACACTCTTAATTCTTTGATTCCTCTTCACCATAACTCTCTCATTTTTTACTATTAAAAGTGTCACTTTTTAGTATTAAATGTCATTTTAGTATTAAATGTGTCACTTTTTAGTATTAAATTTGTCAATTTTTAGTATTAAAAATGTCACTTTTTAATATTAAGAGTATTACTTTGTATTTTAATGAGAATTATAATAAATTACCCTTTATAGTATCACTTTCAACCTTGAAATATCACTTTTGTCTTTTCAATGTGTCACGTTTGGCTAATGGACTTAAAAAAAACGCTAAGAAGTTTTGAACCTTAGACCTAGGCTCTGACAACCACCTCACCTGATTATCTTCTGCAAATTTTTATAACATATTATGTATTTATTATTTCTAAATAAAGCTCCGTCTTACGACAAAAGATCCATAAGACCGTCTTCCTGGCACCTCAAAAACAAAACGAAAATAAAACAGTTAAGAGAATAATCCCCACTTGGCATTTCAATATTTCCAAGTCAATTCTCTGCCAATCAAAAAGAATTTAATCAGCAGTTCGTCAAAATGATACAATCAGCACTAACCAATTCTAGATTTAATCAGCAAACTTCTTTCTATATTTTTCATTCAAGATTTTTCCTATGGTTATCATCCTTGATGATTTTCAAGTTGAATCCCACTTTTACTCCTGGAGAACAACTTCCCAAAACCATTTTTACTCTTAGCAGGGCCGACATGATTCAATGAAATAACTGATGAAGAAGATGACGACGATGAAGAAGAAGAAGATGGGGACGTCTCCGTGTTACCATTTTTCAAAAGAACAGTAGAGATCTCCAAGGGGTTCTTTGAAGGGTCAGGATCACTTTTAGGCATGAACACACCGTTAGAATGCAGATTCCACAACTCTCCACTAGCTTTAGGAGTCTGGGAACATCCTCCTCCAGACAACCCTGGTAGATTCGTGGTGTCAATCAGGAAATCCTCCAGTGTAGCTAAAGATTTGAGCTGCCTTGCAAGGGATGATATAGTTTTTTGGCACTCTGCAAGTCTATCAGCTGCTACTACAGCTAGCTCCTCCTGCAATATTCAAATATCTGTCAGTCAGAAGACAGCAGCAGATGTCTAAGATTTTGTCTATTAATTGTACATTACAAACAATTGGAGAAATAAGGCCGCATTAGAATCTTCTAATAATTATTGCAGTTCCAAAATTATTTTATGAAACAGAAAATCTCGGATTCGGCTAATAACAAACGGCAAGTTTTCATCTCTTTACTGCATGCGTTTCTCACAATGTGTTTGAGACACTTGTGCCCATTTTAAACTGTCTTTAATCATTGAGTATGAAACTGCCGAAGAAACACTTCATGCATTAAAATCCGGGATGAGAAAGACAATCCCAGCTTGTCTCCAAAAGGAAAAGCATAAGATGCATTGAAGCCAACCAAAGAGATCATAAATGAGAAACTTGTAAATCGAACAACCAACCTGCTTTACTTTTATTTCATCATCATTTGAGCTTGCAGTCTGCTGAAGCTCAACTTCCTCAGTTTTTTTTGTCAGCTCTTTCTCCAGCTCTTGACATTTGAATGTCATCTCAGCTGAAATATTCATTTCCCTTTTGACCTCAGACATTAATGTATCAACCTTGGCGGACATCGTTCGGGCTTCCACTTCCATACCAACTAGTTGTTGCTCAAGCAACTCCTTAGATTCATTCACCACAGTTAGCTCTTTTTGCAGGTCCTCCATTCTTTTGTCAGTTTTTTCCAGCTGAGCTTTTGATTCCCTGAGAGATTCTTCGCTCATATTCAAAGCATTCTCCAATTCAGACTTTTCTGTTTCCATCTTGTGTAATTTATCTTCCAGCTCAGCCACCCTATGGTTCATGGTTTCGAGCTCTGCTCTCAACAAATGCTCTACATTTTCCGATTCAGTGCATTGGGTTTTACTTTTAGCCTCTGGTAGCGCAGCAAGTCTCTCCATTTCAAGAAAATCATCCATAATATCAATTTCAACAGAAGATGACGGGACAATTTTAGCCATGGCTTTTCCACTCTTAAATTGATCAAGCTCAGCAATAAGGGCTGACGCCCACGAGTCTGAGCAGCTTGGCTCGCTCTCACTGTGCTCCACTTTACTCGGCTTGCATGTATCTACCTCTAATGAATTTAACTT
This sequence comes from Codonopsis lanceolata, assembly GCA_013146195.2. Lineage (NCBI taxonomy): Eukaryota > Viridiplantae > Streptophyta > Magnoliopsida > Asterales > Campanulaceae > Codonopsis > Codonopsis lanceolata. The sequence continues at coordinate 147,933,209 of CM028378.1, read as the reverse complement.
CTCCCCACTGTCTGATTGACTATCAGTGAGAGAGTCAACATAAAACGAGGAAGTCGAAACAGCCTTCAGATCATTGCTCAAAGACGATTTACGAGCAAGTGCTTGCAGCCTTCGGCACTCAGCTTCAAGCTTTGCCACCTTCTTTATGCTCTCTAACTGTTGTTTGCTAGATGTTTCTGCTGCTTGGGTGCTCAAGTCCCTCTCAATGGTCCGAACTTCTAATTCCTCTGACTGAGTGAGAAGTTCATGCTTGAGGATTGAGTTCTCTTTCTCCAAAGACTCAAGCTTATGAAGTACATTTGGATCAACAGCAGGGGCACATTTGGCTTTGGTTGACTCTGCTTGATTCTGGAGCTCAAGAAGCTGGCTTTCAAGCTCAAGTTTTGTAAATTCCCATTCTTGCTCTTTCTCTGCAACAGCTTCATGAATCCTTTTCTCCTGCTCATCCCTTGCTTGTCTTAGCTGCCTGACACATTCCTTGAGAGCACTCTCTAGATGGTTCACCCGAACTTCAAGAGCCAAGTTCTGCTGTACTGCTGCTTCATGTTGTAGCCTTAAATTGGCAACTTCATTTTCTGCCTTTTCCCAACCTATAGTTTATTGAAAAGATAAATACATGTTGAAAAGAGCAATTCAAGAATGGAAAATTTGAGAGATTGAAATAAATGCACAGTTCATAATCTTTGGTCACAAAGTGTTACAATATACCAGGGGACATGGTTAGTAGGGTGCAATTGTCACACATTACTTGTTACGTAAAAGTTCAAATGAACATATATCCGGTAAACCCTGAACAAGAGCTCAAAAACATGAATTTTTTCAGGTTTCGGAGGTTATAAGTGCAGTAATTGGCTATCATGAGGATTTAAAATTGAGACAACGTATGAAAACATTTTCACCCAAAATTTGAGTCGCGTGTGAATAAGCTGTCTTTGACAATGACTGGTTTTTCAGGAAGGTCCTCAATCTTCATCATGTTATATAATTTAAGAAGCAAGTTCCGTTCATGTTTATGTTTGTTGGTTCAATAAGCGAGATTCAACGACTCTATTTAGCTCTTATAGCTTTGGTTCTATTCTGTTTTCAATTATTTTTGTTCCCTGTATATTAAATATTTGGGCCAATTACACAGCATTGATCATATACAGATTAGTGACGTATAATGTCTACAAAGTGTTATGCAAGCTTATGGTACAGCATTTATGTGTTCTCGTAATTCTACATCTACCCTTATTAATTATTGGATTTAAAACCAATAATCCAAGTTTGTGAGATACCAAAACCAATTCAAAAGTTACCAAATACTTTGTTAGCTACTACCCAGTAACTTGAGCTTAGTTATCTTTGACAATATGGTGACAGTTCATGTTGTTGGGGCCACTATCTACTGATAGCTGGGCTTGGAGCATGACAGAGCTCAAGACCTGTCCCCTTAATAAGGAAAATGAGCACTGTGAAGTACTGAATCTCACCTGAGCTCATCACTTGATAAGAGCAGCTTAGGTTGAGCAGCCTAAAGCTCTTGCCATGCTCTAACAACATGACTACAATTAATGCTAGGACCCCACATCTTGAATTCTACTTCTTAATTATTTCAAAAATAAAATTGGTTTATAGGTCACGTTAATGGATCATCCCTAGACAGATCAGTCCATCCAAACTCAATGTAGTCAAATGTAGAATTCAAAGAAAGGGAATGGGACCTGGTATTTTCCCACGAGGACTAATACCTGCAACAGCTTCTTCAGCAACTTTGGCATGCTGCTTAACCAAGTCTTCTTTGGCACCAACATTGACAAGAGCAGCTGACAACTTCTCTGTCAGACTCTTAACACTGTCATTAACTTCTCCATTGGTGACTCCTACCTTCGAGGTGACTTCAGGCGATTGCATATGGTTTGGAGAACCTTTCACTCCCTCCTGCAATAGAAAGAACAAAGGAAGCATTATTGTTGGACTCATGGACCACCTACCAAGAACATTTAGAAGTCGCGTAAAACAAAAATTAACCACTACCCTACTGAAGTCAGTTCACTTGTTATAGTGGACAAAGGTTTAGTAACCAATTAAACACCCTTTTTCTATTTTTATTTCCTCCTACGATTTAAAATAATCAAATTGTTATCATTCTAAGTGCCATGATATCCACTTGCAAACCTTCTTTCCATCAGATAATAAAAAGATGAAAGTAAAAAAATATACAGTAATTGAGATGCGAGAATGACATACCTCGGTAAACCACTTGCTGTCAATTATACACCTGATTAAAGAATATAATAACTACCGGAAAGAACTGCATTTGACATATGCATAGGGGTTCCTCAGATGTTTTTAACTTTTCATCTGCTCAACTCAGCCGACTTTTGTCTCAAATAATTGAGATTGGTTGCTCAAAATATTCCAACAGATTTTGTGCAACACATGATTGAAAGCAACACACACACTCATGTATAGAATTGGTAATCAGACACTAAAAACTGATCCATCCATGAATCTTCAAAGATGCAGAAGCTGGATAAATCCAACTCGAAAACTAACTAAATTCATCAATGTGAAACTAGATATACCAAGATTGACATCAAACAGTAGGCATACCCAAGCCCGTCTAGCTTTCTGATAACTCTTGCATTATGTGACATGACTATCATGTGAATAAATCTCCCTTCACATAGCTTTCTGATAACTCTTGCATTATGAACTCTATCTACTTCATGATAAAGACAAATTACAGTCACCTGTGCTTATGAAGGAGGGCTGCAATGAACAAATATGATTCGAGAAACAGATTTCAGTCTTCAAGAAAAGTATTGGTTTGCAGAAAGAGATTTGTAAAGCTAACGTAAGATCAGCATTTGTCCAAGGATGGGAATGTTGTTCTCCTCAGAGAGCTATTGTAAGACTACGGCTATGTGGCGTTTTTCTTTATGGAGCTACTTTGAGAGTTGGGTATTCAACAAAAAAAACAGCATTTTTCTCATACTAAATGTTGTTTAATATGTATGGGAGATAGGGAGGTAATTTGTTATTGCATTGCAATTAGCTGTAAATCACGTCTATTTTTCAGGTGGTGAAGGCCATCTTGAGCTGGTCCCTATTCAAATATTGACATATTCAACATTTATCCATCATGCCTTTATTGTGTCATTTCAAAGAATCGTAAAGCTGTTGGAAATGAGGTACTCTGTAAATCAACTGAAGTCATCGCAGCTGCACACTTCATTTTTTCCAGATGGAATCAAGCTGGTTCTTTTGACTATTCCTTTTTTTAGGATCAATTTTATGTTACTAAAGTTATTTGGGTGTTTCATGTATCTCCCATATACATATAAGAGAATATAATATATTTGTAAATTGTAATATATTATAATTATCGTTACTTTATACTTTCCTAATTTACTTGTATTTAGATTTCCTAATTTCTTTTGTATTTAGACTCTCTATATTAAACTTGTGTAGCAAGTATTGTACTCCTATATATAGGTTCAGCATATCAATGGAAAGGCTATGTCATTATTCATAAACTTTATTATTTCCTACAATACATGGGATGCCTCCTCATTCTGATGATTTCCTCAGATAGAATACTCTTAATTAAAATGTGTGTGTGTGCGTGTGTGCCTATGTATTATCAATCCAATTTGAGAATTTTTTGCCCAAAAAAAAAACACCAACAATGTGTTTTGTACGGAGAAAGTTGCGACGAAGGAGACATTATTTTATTTGGCGGGTTATCCTAACATAGTTATTGAGAAGACAAATACTTAAACCCACAACAATTTGTACATTTCCGTACTCTCGAGACTTTAGAATACTCTGAATTTCTGATTAACTTGTTGTATTTCATTTATAAATTCAAGCCAATTTATTTGTTTGTAATCATTAAGCCATTCATTTCCACAAACCTTACAACAGGAAATGATAGCAAGATTAAAAGATAAATAATCATAACAAGTAAATTTTTAGTTATTTGAAGCAATATTCTTACACCTCCATCAAGATCCATACAAGTATAAAGATGTAATGATTCCTCAGTTTCTGGTGCCAATGTTTAATTATAAACCTACTAAAGATCAATGTGAGTATCCAATAAGAATGACACACACAATTGCCAATTTACAGTCGTAGCATCTCATCTGAAATTGCTAAAGAACAATACAAGTTAATGAAAAATAAATAAAAAATTGCATGACAAAGCTAAAAAGGATGTAATGTATGAGCATGCCCGAATGGCTTTAACAGATAGACGGGCATGAGAGAGGTGAGATGAGAATAGAGAAACATTCTCCAGTTCTGAAGAAGTTATTTACCAGGGCATGTACCCTCACCATCATGAAAAAGAGAGATAAGATAACCTTCCTATCTCTCCTGTTGAAGAGTCATGAAGGAGCTTTTGAGACCAAATGTAGAAAAATCAAAAGTTTCAAGGTTGAAATTCAAACCCCAACGTTACAGTTCAACTAATTATATTTGAAGAAAAGCACACAAAGAAATATAACTTATGCCAGCAGGTTGGTTCAAACAAAATAAACCCACATCTATTCGTTCATTTCAAGAACCATAATGCATACATTAATTATTGAAACTTAAAAGGTTACTGACCAACTGTTATTCGCCTACCTGCTCATCGGAGTATCTCTCAGAATGTGAAGATATTGAACCAGAACTTTCAGACGTTTCACCCGGGCTCCTGTCTGAAGACTTCCTCTTCCAGAGCCAGCTTTTTTTCTCCATCTCAATTGTTGTTGAAATTTCAGACTAGCAAATCTCAGTTACCATCTGCAGATATATTCACACCACAGTTCAAAAACCCACTCAAAATCCGCACAATATATTCAAAAAGTAAAGCACAAGAGGGGTATGTTGTGCCAACATTTTTGTTGCGAAGGTTTCTAGTTAGATAACAGAATTCCAGAAACAACACATATCCTTGTACACCATAGAGCAGAAATGGTGTAATTATTACTCGCAGCAATCTCGACATTTTAAGCACAAGGATGACTTGGCTTATCAAGCTCTCAACTTTGCTTCAAATCCACCCCACTACCATCCTACCCCCAACAACAATATTTGAACTTTATAAACTCAACAAACGAACTGAATATAAAAAAGAATTTAAAACCAAAAATGAACAAAGCCAGACATCAATTTTCATGGCAGATGAGAAAGAAAATCCCAACTCCACCTCCACCAACAACAATAGGCAACCACCAAAAAAAAAAATCGAATCAATCAATATAAAGAAAACCCATCATTTGAATCACACAAAACAACCCATCTCATCAAATCTATTTCAACCAAAAAAAGAATGATTGAATTAAGAATCAATAGAACAGTGTTTTGCAACAAAAACAGAGAGATTGAACAGAAGATTTGAGGGAAAATACAAAATACTCAATCCAAAAGAAACCATTTTTTTAGCAATCCAATCTCTTTGCTCCGATGAAAAATAAATACGGTGTAAATGAGAAACCCATTTATGCATTTAACTTGGAGTTACTATATCGGGGAAAACAAAAAACAGTTGGAAAGAAACAAAAACAAAACCCAAAACAGCATACCTTTGACTAGGGGGAGACCACAACAACAAAACCCAGAGAGAGAGAGAGAGAGAGAGAGAGAGATCAGATTGGGAAAGCAGTAGTAAATGTGAAAATAAAACTATGTGGTTTGTGGGGAAGTTCAGATTCCAGCTCTGCGAAGATCTGTAGAATGTCAGTCAAATTTCTGACAAATAACCAATTTTTTCTGGGTTTTTTATATACAACAATAAATAATTTTCTTCTATATCTCTCTGTATTATCAGCTGGGTTTGGGGAAAATCAAAAGAGGGGCAGAGTCCAGAGAGCCATGTGGATAGTGAGTGAATGACTGAATGTGAAGGCAAAGTATTCAAAGCGGAAGAATGAGACTTTCGATACAGTACACCACTTTTCAGGCTTTTTTTTCGCTTTTTTTAATACACGTTTAATTATTGTTTTAAATAAAAATTAATTTTGAAATTGAGCTGGCCTTGTTCCCGCCCATGGCCATCGAGTCAGAGACGAAGAAGAGGATTGTGTGACTGTAGCTGTACAGTTTTATTCATAAACTTTTGGTCTGTGAGTCTGAATTATTACACGCTCCTCCGAGCCCACCATTATTGTTTTGATTTATTTGGCTGTTTATGCCCCTATTCTATTTCAACCTTTGTTATTAGGTAAATACAATTTCAAACCGAATTATTTACCCGAAACTGAACCGGAGTTGACCCCTATTAACTAGATTGGTTGAATAGAAATTAGAATAACCAAAATGAAAAAAAGTGGGGAATGATTAGGTTTTTGTATTAATAGTATCTGTCTCGATTCCCCTAAACCGTTATCCGAACTGTTAGTAATATTAACTTTTTATAAAAAAAAAAGTTTGGAGGGGACATATCACATATATCCCGCCCCAATCTTATTTTTTATTATTTTTTTAATATCTTGAAAAGTTACAATTATATATATATATATATATATATAAGGCTTGAACAACAATGGTATCTTTGAAAAGATTTGAACACCCGAATATCTTTTTTAAGAGTTGTAAAGTCCAGGGTGTCTCTAGTGAGACTTGAGCACCTGACCTCTCCGTTAGAAGAAGTGAGCACTATCAGTTGAGCTAGAGCTCGTTGGTTCTAATAATATTAACTTATGTCCCTATTTATACAAGTATTTTCCATAACATAAAACCTCTAACATTACTTTCGACCACATGAATTCGTCGTTTCGTATGTTTAGTCACTCACTCATCTTCATCACAACAAGACTTGCATCTCCTGCAATTAGTAGAAATTTTCTGATCATTCAAATCTATTTATAGATATCAATAACAATCGATCAACCAAACACTACTGACAACTCAACAACGTGAATCTCTCTCTCTCTCTCTCTCTCAATGTTTGTATATGTTGACAAACAAGTTTGAGGTAAAAATCGCATGGTATGAAAATAAAATGTTTGAATTAATAGATATTTGCTCTAATATGAGTTTATTTTTCATTTAACATGAAAGATCGTAACTATGTCTCATGTTTTGAAGTATTGATGAAGTGTGGTGGAATTGATTGCATTCTTTCATTAATTTTCTCAATTAGGCACGGATCTTTAAATTTATATATGTCTAAAACAGTTTGCATTTGAATCATTGAGTAGTGCTTCATGATTCTTCTTTTATTTATGAAAATTTGGTTCTAGATGTTTGATTCAATTTTCCCCCTTTCCCACTTTTGAGATTTAAGGTTAACGCTCTCAAAAAAAAATGTGTCAGCAAGAAAAAAATCACAATTGTGAAATATGTATTAGTTTAGTAAGGGGTAAAATGGGTATTTAAACTAACTTAACGACATATTTTAACAAAAAAATAAAAATGGGGTGATTTGCTAACGAAATTATAGTTCGTTGGTCTAATTGAATAATTTATGAGTATGTTAGTGTAGACACCCCAATTTCATACCCCTGGTATGTGACATGACAAAAAATATCAAGATAAAACATTAACAAATGTCAAGTCAAAAGTGCGGGATGACTGTGCTCAAAATGACATATTTTGAAAATGGGCGTGGCTCCCATAACATTTGGGCTTGGCGCCCAATTTCCTTCTCTTTGCACAAACATTTGCCGTAAATGCAATTGATCCAACGCAAGGTTTCTCGAATTAGGCACACGACTCCTCATTTCAACACGATTTCATTCAACAATCTTTATTTGGAGAATTAGGGAAGATTGAGTGATCATAGCCTGTCTAAAACAGTGTTTGCTATTTGAATTTGAGTAGTGCTTGCCCAAATGATTCTTCTTTTAAAGTCTTTCATTGTAATAGAAATGTAGTCATATGATGCCCGTTAGCAATGATTCAATTTCAATTTTCCCCTTTCCCACTTTTGAGATTCCGCTCTCAAAGAAAATGTGCCAAGAAAGAAAAAATCACAATTGTGAAATAATATTAGTTTAGTTCTAAGTAAAATGGGTAAAATTAAACTAACTTTTAAACGACATAACAAAAAAAAAAATGGGGTGATTTGGTAACGAAATTATAGTTCGGTGGTCTAATTGAATAATTTATGAGTATGTTAGCCTATATGAATATTTTGCAAAAGTAGGGTGGTCCGAAAGACCTTTTTTCCCTATTTTTATTATTGCAACTTAATAAAGTTTTTTTCTAAAAATATTTAGTGAATTTGTGACATGCACAACAACATAATTAGACTTTTTATTTATTGTGAACACGATTTGGATGTATATTAAGTAAAAGTAATAATTATAAAGTCTTATTCACTTGATTATATAGTGTATATATGTTTTTTGAAGAATTTTTTTTGAGTGTTTTTTAAATCTTTAAAGTGTGCTGTGAGAACCCCGTTTCGACACCCCCTCTCGCTACCGAAGAGTGAGTAGGATTTCAAAATATTGAAGCGCGTGGAATGCACTTGATATCGTCGTAAACTCTAAAAGTGTGTATACATAGTCATCACCTCTATTACGAGTTGGGAAAATGTTAGGCACCTAGCTCGCCCTTTTGGTCTCATTTTGGGTTTTGCTAAAACAAGCTTTGTTTTATGTATTTAGTCTAGAAAAATATCTTTTATATATACATATTCAAAAATGGAAGATATATGTTTTTTTATACTATTTGGGCATGATAACGGCTATCTTATTTAAACATGCTAATAATTATTGTAATATTTTATGTACATTTAAATAAATACTACTTTATCTAACATTTTAAATAAAAGAAAAGATTATATTTTAATTTACTTTTAAAATATAAACTAATAGAAACTAATTACCATATTATTTATAAATAATATTTACAAGCATAATATAATTTATGTTTACATTTATTTTATTTTAATTAACTACGGGACAGAATAATAAATTGATACCTATCTCTTGTAGCGTGAGTTTCTGATCTTGGTATATACGCCTAGTTTTAAGCCCACTAGCCGTTTTTTAGTGTGCTTTCTCTGTCTTCTCGAGAGAGAAAGTCTTTTTTCTTTATTGTTGTTGTTGTTGCTTCGTTATATCCAGGCAGCGTAACCGCAGTTTTTAGATTGGCTTGCCGGGGCGAGGACGGAAGAGGCTCGCTTGTTCGGATAAGGGCTACCAAGGGGTATGAGATCGAAGGCTCGAGGGCTCGTTTGCACAAGGTAAGGGAGGAGGAGGCTGGGAGCCTTAATCACTTGCACTAAAGGTAAGGGCGAAGAGGACGAGATGGAAGCCGAAGAGGAGAGGCTTGGGGTGTGGATGAAGGGAGGCCTTGGTCCCTATTTATAGGCCAAGATAAAGGTGGGCAACCGGCGGGCAAGGAGACCAGGTCACCAGTTTCATTGAAGATCGAAGCTTGACGTTTGCATGGCGTTTTAGCTGCTGGAGAAGATGAAGGCAAAATGGAGCGAATCCAAGCAGCTTGGAGCAGCTCCATGGGGTTTGGAACGGCACCAACAAGCCATTTTTTGGTTTTTTTTTGACTTTTCAGTCAACTACTCAAAGTTATCTCTGTTATCCTATGTTAAGTCTGTTAAGTCCTTTTCTTCCTGAAACATAACGGAATTAAATTTCGTTAGTCCGTTTAATTTATAAATTATATTTTTTAGGATATCGTATTGTAAGGGTACGAAATTGGGGTGTCTAAAAAGCCCTTCAACGACAAAGTTTGCAAGTGATTTACAAGCAGACGAACGTCATTGATAAGACTAGACTCCCAATTTCAGGACATGCATTGCTGAAAAAAGTTTTAATATTTGAAAGCAATGATACAAGTCAGGGCGTGGTGGAAATATCCTCCCTCCTCTCTTCTTCTTTTTTTCTTTCTCTCTTTTGAAAAATTGAAATGCTTGTAAATTTGAAAATGCTTACATAATTGAAAATACTTGCAGAATTTAAAATGCTTGCGAAATATAAATGATTGTGGAATTTAAAGTGCTTACGAATTTTAAAATGCTTGCGGAATGGAAATGCTTGTGGAATTTAAAATGCTTGCGAAATGGAAATGCTTGCGAATTTGAAATGCTTGCGGAATTTAAAATGTTTGCGAAATTCAAAAGGGCTTCTACATGCGATGCATTACACTAATATGAGTTTATCATGTGATGCAATATCAAAATATAATAATTTTTATTAAAAAAATAAGATTTTTAATACATGCAAACAATTAATATGAAGTGCAGGTACTCTGTTGTTGCTCGTGCGGTGACGCTCTGTGGGGAGCAATGCTGTGTTGATGGGCTCGGGCCTTGGCAGTTAACTTTTTGTTGAAGATCGTAAACTTCTGTTAGATTTAGGTTGGTGGGGAGGGCAAACTTGTAATTTTGGGTATCTGGGGAGTTTAAGCTGCAGATCCTTCAAACTTTGAGGGGCTTTGATTCGCAAACCTCTTCCTCCTCTATTCAAATTTTCATGGTTGTAAACATGTGACTGCCACAGCACATCGCTGATTGTTGAGAAGCTTCTTCAGTATTTCATGCCTGTATCAAAATTAAGAAAAGACATGAGTAGCCCTCGCGCTAGGCGGTAATGTCGATGTTTCTTAATGCAAGGATGATGATGAGACCAACATTATGTGCGGGAAATGTTTTGGGATCAACTAGAGTGGTGTGGAACACGACGCTGAGTTATTTATTTACTTGCAATTATTGTTAGTATGTATGTATACACTAGTTAATAGTAACTATACATGATCGACTCTTTTAAGAAAAACTAGTTATCTTTTATAAACACAATGTACTTTTGGTTGGTGAGTGAAAAGGTTGGGGTTGTTTTTGCTGTGTATCTTGGTTTTCGGTCTCTGTTATTTGGTGGGGTTTCTCGGTGAAGCAATGCAATGAAAGTCTCATGTTTCTCTTTTGGATATGATAAAAATATTTTCTGGTTTTAGCATATAAAGAAAGGAGAGGTTTAAAAAAACCGGGTCCTATTTGACGAGACAATATGTCGGTCAAGCAACAAAGTCTGGTAGGACATATAAAGATTGGCGCGGTGCCAAAGCAAAAATAACCAACTCAATAAGATCCTTACAATTGAGGTTCCCAATTTTTTGGTATCCTGGATAGACATTGGTAGATAACCTTGTCACCAAAAGGAAGGTAGGGGCCAAATGTATTTGAAAACGATCCACCAGGTTCACAGTATTCAAGAAGGATCCTAATGGTAGTATATCAATTCTGTAGTGTCCTATCTGTGATGGCCATGAATTCAATCAAGGTTTCTTTATAGCTAGCGTTCATGTTAATTATTTATAGGAAATCATTTCCTATGAAGTCTTTGCCAAACAAGGCTAAGGCAGAATCTTCTTCGTCCATAGTGTACGTGTCTCCAAAATGTCTTCACCTTATATGAGAAGTCGTGAGGTCACAAAATAACTTTCTCTATCTTGCTTGCAGCGAGACTCATATCTTCGAAGATTTCCCAACCAGAACATCTTTCGTTGTTATCAGCAATTCACGACTCAAGGAACATGGGATAGGCGACTGCATGGACAAAGCTCATGAGTTCGGTGGGGGGAGAAGCCCTAGGGTGATTTAATTGACAAATTCTGCAAGGTAAGGCGGGAAAACCCCTGGGAGACTCAATTGACAATTTTTATGAAAATGAATGGGGAACATCCCTAAAAAAAGTGAACAGGGGGACATCCCGAAAAAGAAATGGATGGGGGACATGCCCAGAAAGGCTCAATTTGAAGGAGGGAGACATGTATATGATCTAGGATGATTCTAATGAACAAAAGTTGGGATCCAGAGTTCACTCTATTGTCGAGTATCACTAGCTAGGTGGGTTATGGACTCTACTTAAAGTTTTTTTTTTTTTGATGACTTTATATGTTTTAGCAAGGAGTTTTGTCTTTGATGCAAAACATGTTATAACCGATTAAAACAGAGCTATAGGTGGCAACTAGGCTAGGGTGTAGTGTTTGGGGTGGACTGGTTTTTAGGGTTTGGACGTGTTTTGGCTTGAATGTGAGATTTTCCAAGAGAAGCTTGAGCAGCTATAGGTGGCAACTGGGTTCGGGTGTAGTGTTTGAGATGGATTGATTTTTAGGGTTTGGATGTGTTTTGGCTTGGATGGGGAAATTTTCCAAGAGAAGCTTCAATTTAGAGAGACTTTGGGTGGCAATTGCTTTAGAGAGGTACCGTTTTCTTCCTTCTTTCCTTTCTTTGGAATATGATGTATTTGAATTTCAAACTTAGCATTTCTTCTTCCTTCCTTTTGGCATAGGCTGTATTTCAACCTTGCTCTTTCTTTTTTCCTTTATTCTTTCTTCTTTGACTTCCCATAGCGTTATAACAAGAGCAATTGAGGGAATGTCTTTTCTCCTTTTGGGCAAAGGGATGGTCATTTTTGGTGGATATATAAGGGTGAAACAACACCGGTTTTGGAGAAACTGGATCATGGGGATGGCCGAAGATATTTGAAGGTCTTAGGTTTTGGACGGGTTTTGGTATGTGGTGGATTTGTTTAGGTGTTTGTAGACACCCCAATTTATGTAACATGACATAAAATATCAAGACCTATTAAAAGAACTAACGAATGTCAAGTTATAGCGTTTAAAATGCAAAAGATGCAAAAGAAAGGAAGGATGCATAAACTGTGGATTGCAGGGGGCCAAAGTGCCAAAATTGGAAATGAAAATGTGCTAGGCGATGCCCCAAGCCCATTTGGGCGCCGCGCCCACCAAGACTATGGGTCGCGCCCACTTTACCCCCTACATTGTAGCTTTTACCTTTTGCTGCAATTATCTCAGCACGCGGTACAAGTTGTTCAGGCACGGTTGATAAAACTTAAGGACGAAGGAATCCCAAATCCTGGGCTATAAATAAAGCCTACCGGCCTCAGAATTTCACACTCTTTCACCGCTATCGTGAAAACTCTCAGAAAGAACAGAGAGAGAGAGAATTTTCCTCTAGCCCCGAAGCTCTGCCAAATCTCCCCCAAACACTAAAACTTACCAGCCAAAGTGAAACCTAGTTGCCCTGCTAGGATTCCACCCTATTCCACCGGTCCAAAAATCTCAAAAATAGCAATTGTCTTGCCCGAATCCAGATGCCAAATCAGCAAAAAACAAGCATGCCCGATTTTCGCTGTCAGCAAGTAAACAACAGCAAAAAAACAAGCAGTTGCTCCACCCGGATCCCGAGGCTGAAAAGCAAATTTCGGAAGCAGTTACTCTGCCCGAATCCCCGGAACAACAAAACAACAGCAAAAAGGCTCTCTCTCCCTGAAGGACAGAGCGAGCACAACCTAGGACCTGCCATAAGGAGCTTGGTACGTGATATAACCCCCACGCTTCAAGAGGTAGGTCTTTTAAAAGTTTTATTATATAAAAGTGCTATTCAGGCCGGTCCAATGTAATAAAAATAAATAGTTATGCTGCTCGAAATTCTGTAAGAAATAGCACTAAAAATAGTCATTATTATGGCTAAATTTTTATAAATATATTTGTAACTCCAGGAAGAAGGCTGTTGTAAGTTTTGTAGTAATTTCCTTATATAGATACACACACACACACATACACACACACATACACACACACACATATATAATGTTTTATTTCAACTGTTAAATAAATATAAAAAACATATTTAGCCAAAAACTATTTTGAGACCGAAAGGGCGAGTTGTGTGCCTAACCCCTTCCCACATCGTAACTTAGCCTCCGAACCCTTTGCAAATATGGTTATATTTGGTTTTTCTTTGTTTTTCCTTAAAATAAAGATGATGACTCTGTTATACACATTTTGAGTCCACATTTGAGGCCGAGCATATTCCACGCGCTTGAAAGGTTTTGAAACCACCCGCTTTTCATTAGCGGGGGAATCAGTCGAAAACCGGGGCACTCACAGTGTTTGGAAAGGTTTTGGTGTTTGGTAGGAAGCCCCTAGTGTGCTATTAACAGCTCGGTCACAATGAGTCGAATGTGATTCTGGTCAAGACGACTTGTTTGCGTTGTTGTATTCATGTGTTTTTAATAGTTTGCAGGTCCATATCTTCTAGATGACCCTTTAAAAGTTGTAGCAGAAAAGATAAGTTTTCAGCAGCAGGTAGCAGCTGCTAAACTTAAAATAGTTTGATTTGGTTTTCTTTTAATCACTTAAGTATAGTGACTGAATTGAAGTACAATATATAAGATCAACTATGTAAATAATTCAGAAATGTAACTGTTAAACACTTAAGTAGATAGAAGCTGTTTAAGTGTATGAACAGTAAAAATAGCAGGTAACAGAACACAATATTTGGAGTGGGTCATAGTGTTAAAACTGATACGTCCACTACCAAGTTGGTCAAACTTGGATTTTGAAGTGCACTAAATATATTGAAATTCTAAGTGATCACTAACAGATTTGTGTATAAAAAAAACCAGTGTTTGAAGAGTATGATTGAGTAACAATCATACTAGTATAACAATCAAGTATTATTTTAAGATTAGGAAGAAGTTAGAAGAATAATGATTGTCTAAACAAGTACTAGAAAAGAATGATATGTGAAAGAATATCTAGCAAGTGTTTAAGGATTGGAACACGTTAAGGAAAGAATTGCTTGAAGGGATAAGTTGAGTGTCCAGCCCTGGGCTGAAGTAAATCAAAGAGAGAATATCATTTGAGTGATGGATGATAGCCTTTCCCCTTTGAGAACTGGAACATTTCAGAAAGATTTACTTGAAGGGATATGAGAAATGTTTTGGTCCAGTTCTTATTTTCAATCCTTGCATCGGCGTCTTTAAATAGAAGTCTCGAGTTTGGAGCCGTTGGAGAGCAAACTTGAATTTTGAATCTCATTAAAGAAAATGATGATCAAATCTTTTCAATTGAATGCACCGAGATCTTTGAAGAGGTTGAGAAATGAAAGATATCACATAGTATAATAATATATATTCATAAAGAAAGCAATTAGATATCTTCTTGCATAAAATCAGGATAGTAGAGATATCTCAAGCATGATATATAAAAGAGGGTGGTTGGCTAGTTGATATATTAAATTGTAGAGCATTTAAGGTGATAACAAGAAGTCTTATATTCAACAGTATGAGAAAAAGATAAGTTTACTTTATAAAATAAAGAAACAAGGAAAGAGAAAATCTCCCTTCAAGTGACACGTGTAATGTTGATCTTGAATTCAAGGCTTATTTCATTTTTTCCACATTTACTTTAAAGTAAAAGTCCTGACATTAGTTGCTACATTAACCATCAACAACTTGCCAAATCTACAGTATCTTCAGCTGCTATAATGATATCAGCTTCCTGCTTGCACCTTCTTGCTTTCCAGCTTTCAGCTTCGTGCTTTCCAGCTTTCAGCTTTATGCTTCTAGCTTCCTGCTTTCATCTTCCTGCTTTTGAACAGTCCAAATAAAGTTGCCTTCTAAAGTATAACACATAGTCTATTAACAAATAAGTTTATATGCAATCTATTAAGACTTAAGTAGTGGGTACACGCAAATCTAATATAAAAGGGAATGTGCACAAAATGGTTTTAAATAATTAATCATGTTAATATTCCCAACATTAACTCAGGTAGAATACTATGTTTTTAAGTGAGTTAATTTATCATCTTTTGAGAAGAATTCCTGTCCAGGGATACTTAGAAATATGTGTTCTGAATCAAAGGAAAAGACATAGATGAGAATCAAAACGGAAGATCTATAAATTAACGTTGAGTTGATTTTAGAAGAAGCAAAAAGTTGTTTCCTGAAGACGTATTTAGCAAAAGGAGGTTCAAAGGTAAAATGGATTTTGGGGGTATATACAAAAGGGGTCATTTGAGGTTCTATGAGCCTCAAAAACTTTATTCGTCTTTCTCGGAGTGATTGTCATATGCCCTGGTCATTTGGACATCTCCACCAATATTGATTTCTGATGCGAGTGTTGCTTCTGATTGACTTTCTTCAGAGTAGTTGAAAAAACTCAGGGTTGTATCAACCTCTAGGTATCATGTACATATTTCTTCATCTATGCAGATCCTAACTTCAACAACGGCATAAAAATTTCCATATGAGAGGTACCTCATATGTTCCAGATAGGCTGGTTGGAGGTTTTTTATAAACATTTGGGTTGATTCAGCCGGAGTGGGTCTATCTAGAGTTTAGGCAACTTTCTTTTTCGATCTGGTTGCGATATCTACGCAAATTTCTTTCTCCCTCTTGGCGCATGACTCCAGCTCTCTTTTATTTTCGGACCTACTGTTATCCCTGTACCTCTTCTGAAACTTTATGGCAATTTGATCCCAAGTGGTTAATGTACTATTGTCTGTTAACACGAGCCATTGTTTTGCAGCTCCTACCAAGGTCAAATGGAAATTAGCAGCCATAGCTTCGAAACTAGCACCTCTTAATTGCATTCTGGTGGCATAGGGCTTTAAGTGGGAGATAGTGCAACCAGTTCCACCGAACTTTTTTATATCCGACATTTTGAATTTTATTGGTAGAATAGCTAAGGGTTGTAGAGTTAACGACTGTGTAGAAAACTTTTCTTTGTTCAAGACCTTGAACATTAACTCTTTGAGCTTCTCGATATCCGACTTAACTTTCGAGAGGGGTGGGGCTGGAGGTGCATTGTAGACATTCAAAGGATTGGTTTCAGTAAGATTCCTTTTTACAGTTGATTGTGGGGTTTGATAGACATTGTAAGGGGACACAATATTTGCTACTCCTGCTTGAAGATATTAAATGGGAGGTAGGTTGTGGTTTGTCTCTGTGGGACATAGCCCCTGGGATCTGTATGCGAGCTATCTTGGAGTGGGTTGGTGGTAGAGAATGGAAGATTCCCTGGATGCTAATGTGGGGTACTGGTGTTTTGAGGAGGGTAACTAATATTGATGTTATTATTGGGAGGAGGGTTAGTGTATTGGTATGGAGAGTAAGTGTTGGGAAAAGGTGTGCCAATGTTTTGGTTTTGAGGAAGAAGGTTGGAGCTTTGAACTTGAGGATTAGGTAATTGGGTATTTTGAGGAGGGTTGATATTTTGGTATGGAGAGTTGGTGTTTGGTACTTGAAAGTTGGTGTTTGGGGGAACATTTGAGGTTGATGCTTCATGGTGTCCTGCAAAGGAAAGGGTGTTTTCAATGTTTGGCTTTAAGCTTTGCATGAGGTTTGCTATCTGGTCCATTAGGCGATCGGTGTGAACACCTAGTTTCTGATAAATCCATTGTTGCATGGCGGGAGTAGGAGCCTAACCTGAAGCCCCTATATATGTTCACGTGGAAGTCTGTTCATTTTCAGCGGTCATTTTCCCCAAATCTGTCAGTTCTGAACTAATCTTTGTACTTGTATCCAAATTTCTTATCAAACGATCAATAATGTCTTTTCCCTTCTAGGTCCGGGCGAGGTTTCTGAGAAAAAAAGGTCAAAGAAGGTATGACTCAAAGGCTTGGCTTGGCTTGGAAAGTACATTGTGCATTTTTATTAATGGATTTTTTTTTTGTTTTTCTTAAAGTTGGTTAATGGAGTATCCTATAGAGATATACATGCAGTTAAGAGGGTAGCAGTTCAGAATATCTCTACGTGAGGGCACGTGTGTGAGTTAGCTAAGAAAGTAAGAAACTTTTTTTTTTTTTTTTTAAATTTGTTTGTTTGTCCTTTTGTTCTGTTGTTGATTTTCTCGGTTGATTAATTTGAAATTCCCATAAAGGATGAAGCGATCTCGCGAGACGACATTCAATCACATTAATAATATAGAAAGAAAAATGGGAAAACTATTAGTTCCTAGTAATTACATGTTTTTCATAATCTCTAAAATAAAATTGACAAATGAACAAAATAATTATTGCATGTCCGGCTTTCGCCAACAGAAATATAAATCACAAATATCATTCACCAAAATCATGTACGCATTATTGACGAAGCAATTTAACATTTCCATAATATATAATAATAATAATAATAATAATAATAATAATAATAATAATAATAATAATAATAATAATAATAATAATAATAATAATAATAATAAAAAATTAGATTATGTATGAAAGCATGTCGAGTATGTAAATAAATTTAATAACGTAAAAAAAATTGAGTCTAGCCCTCTTTGTTTTTTTTATTAAAAAAAAAACTTTTCCCAAGTAGAGTAGCCATTGTGAGAACTCTGTTTCGACACCCCTTCTCGCTACCGAAGAGCGAGTACGATTTCAAAATATTGAATCGCATGGAATGCATTTGGCCTCTTCGTGGACTCTAAAAGTGTATATACAGAGTTGCCACATCTATTTTAAGGTTAAATAAAAATTACCTGATGAGCTCGGCCCAAATTTCGGTCACGAGCCAGGCACAGGCTCCAGCACGTGATAGTCACGTGTATGGCCAGACAGAAAACTACCCGGCGGGATAGCCGCGAGATGATCATCACACAACTATACGAGCGGGAATTCCTCATCACTCACGAGGGGAACAAGGTTTCGATTGAGCTCGGTATTAATCCCGAGATATCTCGTCAATCCCAGAGATTTTGGCCTTGATTCCTTGATTCTGGCGGTCAACCCGCATTTATGGTATTACTGCCCTAAAATATCTCAGTGATCATGCCTAACGGGTTTTACTCCCGGAAAGGCTATATATACTTCTTGAAATCTCATTTGAAAGGTACGCACTATTCAATACACCGAAACCCTGTCATTTTGCTTTCAACTAAAAACTTAATACTTACTCTCACACGAGGGTTTCGCGAGGCCACCCGCCTTGCATTCCATCTAAGGTGTTTTCTTCTTTTTGACAGATTTTCGAATTCTCACACTCAACTAAGCCGGATATCCTATAAACCGCAAGGACCGCCCAAGACCAAATTGTAGCATCGGTTTGGTTCGGTTGCGAAACGAAAAATTTGAAGTTCATCCTTGATCAAGTTTTGTTAGCATGGCTAAGAGCGGAAAAGGACACGTTGGTGCAAGTGGAAATCTTGGTGGTGAGGCATCTCTCATCAAGGAGATTGGCCTCCAATTAGTAACAGCCCTGAGGAATTCCCGGACCAATTTCACGAAATGGTCTCCCACCATTAGGTGGGGTGATGACGAATGGCATGATGCACCAACAAAGTAGGCCGTGTCGCCCTCAGAATCGATGCACCGCATGACATGATTTCGAAATCGATTGCGGCAACAAAAAGCCAATTCGGTGGAGCTACGTGACCAATTGAACCGCGTCGGGAAGGCGCTCGACTTAATTCAAGATGGCGAGCCTGTCCCATTAAATAAATGCAGGCGCGAGCAAGCTCTTCGCAATCAAGCTCAAGTATTTGAGCAAGATGTTTGTCGAATCAACGGTGGCAGCGTTGGGACAACCACCGTTCCCATTGAAGAAGAATTATCGATTAGTGCTCGGTTAGTGCTCCACACGTGGTTGAAAGGGTGCTTAGTGTTGGTGGCCACGCCCGCACAAGCTCCCCTTTGCCATCGATCGAGGTCCAAAGCACGGAATCGTGCGAGAAAGTGGTGGCGCCCACAATCAAGATGCTAATGCCATGGAAATTCGTGAGGAAAGAGGGGGGATAAACGCCGACCGAGAACGCAATATGGTCGATGAGTCACACGACCAGACGGAAGACGATGAAACCTGCACAGCTCATACCATTCTCGATCCCATTATACTCATCGTTCTCGCGGACATCACCACGTCGCGAACATGACAGGCGTAGCCCGCTATGAAACCACTAGACCCCCAAGGGTCCCCAGCGGCTCAGAAACGGCGGATGAGGCACCTCGCTACTTATAGCTCGGCCGCGGTAATTCTACGGCATCATTACCACTCAACCCCAAACAATGGCGAGGTTTTGGCGATCATGCAAGCTAGAATGGACAAATTGGAGGCCGGTCGCCGTTCGATGGGTCCGCTTTCGATCTACGATGGAAGTCCATTCGCGAGGCTCGGATCGAAAACACACCTCAAAGCCACAGGAGGCTGTTTTCCTAATTTCGATAAATACTCGGGAAAAACTTGAGCGAGGAGATTAGGCTGCGATCATTTGAAGCTCAGTCGGCTTAGTGACTAGTAATGAAGCCTTAAAAATGAAGGCATTTCTTAGGGCTATTCAGGCAAAGCCCGAGTTGGTTAGGGCGTTCCCAAAAGGATCCATAACTGCATGGAAGGATCGAGGGAAAAGTTTCTACGGCTCTTAGAGCACTCCCTAAAAGTCGATTCGACCTTTGCAAAGTGGTCCGAGGAGTTGATGAGTCCTCCCATAGCTATGTGGAACGATTCACTAAGTGCTAGAACAAGTCACGGCATGACCGAGGAGGGTTACGCTTTGCTTCTTAAACAATATGCGAAGTGGGGGCCTAAAGCAGGAATTGGTGATGCACCCACCGGCCACTCAGGGTGAGATGCTTGCGCGAGCACAGTTGTTCAGCTCGACGGAGGCGAGGCGTAAGGAAAGGAAAAGGGAAGGAAAAAGCGGAAAATAGTTCGACACCGACTGCCACTCCTAGCTCAGGAAATAACAACAATTTTTCGGAGGACCAGACCGAACAAGACTTCGATTCCACTCAACGATTCGAGGGAGCAAAGCACTTTACTCCTTTGAACACTTCAGGAGAGGAGATAATGATGCAGATCGTAATGATCTCCCGGCTCCTATCCCATGAATCCGAAGCGGCCGCAAGAATCTGAGTGATAGCACAAAATTTTGTGCTTATCACAGCGGACGTGGGAGCATGTCACGGAGGAATGCTTCATTCTCAAAAAAGAAATCCAACGCTGATTAATCAAGAGGCGTCTTGATAGATTCAAGCAAGGGAACAACTGATAAGCGATCGCGGTGATCCTCTGCTCGGGGAAGCAGGCGGAACAGAGGCAATGCCCCCCAGGATAAGCGGGGTGGTGAATGTTATTCTCGAGGGCGAACCCACCAACCCGGCTCATTTCAGGAAAGCATATTTACTATTGTCAAAAGCAATGAATATGCCACCAGTAACTCGATTTGGCGAAAGCAACATTCATCGGTTCACTCAAAATGAGCCTTGGCGAAAGCACAACCTGAACAGCAAGTCGAACAAAACCTTTGGTTGTGTCGGCTTTGATCAATAACTGGCAAGTGCATCGAGTGCTCGTGGATACGGGGAGCATGCGGGATGTGCTTTACTACAATTGTTTAAAGAGATTGGTCTCACCGATGCCTTTAGATTAAAACCTTATTTGGGAACTCTGGAAGGTTTCACAAATCATAAAGTCGGGGTCAAAGGCACGATTGACCTAGAAGTTTACATAGGCGATGGGGAACATACAAGGTTAGAGGTCGTAACTTTCCTCGTAATCGACCTGAAATCTCCATATAACGCCATCATGGGCATCCTCCATGGCTCGCTTCGGATGGTAGCCTCGGTTCCTCACGCCGAGCAAAGTTTTACATGGAACTGGCGTGGGCATCCTTCATAGTCGCCCAGACAATGTGGGAATTTGTCAGAAAGCGAAGAAAAAAGGCGAAAATCGCTCGCCATCCCAATGAAGAAATTGTTGTTCGAGGCAAAGTTACAGACGGTATAGCTGTATTTCGAAGGAGAGTGCTAACCGATCAAAAATATGGAGGTTGATCACCCCAAGGACAAGGACGTAAGCCTTGAGGAAATATCAAAGCCCTCGTAAAGGGCAAAGGGCAAAGCGGCGATTTAAAAATTGAAATGGACACACCTGAGCAGTCGTGAAGAGCGTAGTTCCGAGCCGAGGATGAGCTCGAGGAAATTGTTATCAATCCATCTTTTCCGAGCGAGAAAATCAAAATTGCGGCGCTTTCCCAGAGGCGGACAAGATTAATCGGCGATTAAAGTCAAGCCTTGATGTGTTTGCACGGGCAGTGGAGGATATGAGGGGGCATAAGTGAGGAGGTAGCTCTTCATCGGCTAAGTGTGGACCAAAGATGTCGACCAATTCAACAGCAATGACCTCGCCGGTTCTCCAGAGAAAAAACGAGGCTATAAAGAGGAGGTAGCCAAAGGCATGTGGCAGACATCATTGAAGAAATTCATTACCCATCCGGGCGCTAATGTGGTAATGGTTAAAAAAGCAATGATAAATGGAGAATGTGCGTGGACTTCACGCGGATCTTAATAAGGCTTGCCCCAAGCGAGTTACCCTCCCTCGCATTGACAGCCGGGTAGATGCAATTCTTTGGATTTGAAATGCTCGGCTTCTTGGATGCCTATTCGGGATACCACCAAGTGAAAATGAGCGAGCGAGGATAAGGCTTTGACCGCATTGCATTCCGAGCAACAAGCGGTGGCGGTCTTTCTTGTTATAAAATGATGCCTTTCGGTTTGAAAAAGCAGCTGGGGCCAGCTTATCGGCGTATGGTCAACAAAGTGTTTGGCCAACAAATTGGCGAAACATGGAAGCATACATTGATGACATGGTCATCAAGACCAAGGGAGGAGACCACATCAAGATTTGGAGGAAACTTTTACCAAACTGCGAAAGAACAACATGAAGCTAAATCCGAGCAAGTGTGTTTTCGGTGTTCGGGCTGGGAAATTCTTGGGGTTCATGGTTAACCAGAGGGGGATAGAGGCTAATCCAGAGAAGATTCAGGCTCTACTAGACATGAAGCTGCCCAGATGTATTAAAGGCGTCAACGCTTGAGCGGAACCATCATCGCCCGGTAAGCTTCATTTCTCGCTCTGTGGCGATGTTTACCCTTCTTCAAAGTACTCAGGGGAAATAAGAAGTTTGAGTGGAATGAAGAATGTGCAGAGGCGTTCAAGCAACTGAAGAAGTATCTCGGTGAACCACCCTTAATGAGCAGCCCGAAAATGGGAGAAAATCTATATTTGTACTTGGCGACGCAACAGCCGTTGTGGCCGCCGTTGATTAGGGAGGAGTCAAATGTTCAAAAACCGTATTACATGTGTATTGCGTGTCAAGCTCTCACACAGTAGAGCCGAGCGTATATTTTAATATAGAAAAGTTGGCCTACTCTTCTTGTTATTGCCTGCTCGAGAAATTGCGAGCATACTTTTCTGCACACGTGATAATTGTGTACACCGACTACCTTCTAAAAATTTTGCACAAGCTTGGATTTTCAGGGAAGAATGCTTGGTTGGTCCATCGAGCTTACCGAATTTCACATCGATTATCAACCACGAAAGGCAATCAAGCAACAGGCATTGGCCGACTTTTGGTAGAAACGAAGCTTTTGGAGCCGGACCAGAGGAAGAGGTTCTCCCGACCCACGACTACGCCGGCGAGGGGAAACGATCAAGATCAAACCACCCCACCGCTGGGAATTGTTAGGTGGATGGCGCCGCGAGTAAAACAAAATGGAGCGTGAGGCGGGCATCTTGCTAGTCACACACCCGATCGGTGACGGTTCGAGATGGCTCTTAGATTCAAATTCTCTTCGTCAACAATCAATGCGAGTACGAGGCCATGATTCTTGGGATTAGAGCTTCAAGGCGTTGGATATGGATATTGATTCGGTCACGGTGTACTCAGACTCACAGTTAGTCGTAAACCAAGTACAGGGGGAGTATGCAGTCCATAATCCTACATTGGTCAAATACTGCGAGTTAGTCAAAGAAATTTTGAAGAACTTTAAGTTCTGGGAAATCGTCGGGATTGACCGAAGCGAGATAATATGCGAGCCGATTACCTTTCCAAGATAGCGAGAAGGACCCGAAATATCCGTGTTAAGGCCTCAAGGCGATGATGATTGATCATTTAGAAACACCTTCGATTGAAAAGGACGTAATAATGGATATTGAGCCCGCGAAGCGCATGCCGATCGACGAATATAAAGATTTCATCGAACAGGTATATTGCCGTAAGATA
>CM028378.1:147871224-147909356 GCA_013146195.2 Codonopsis lanceolata | reverse complement strand
CTTTTTTAATATTTTCAAAAGCCCTTTGGTGTTCCTCCTTCCATTCATACTTACGCTTGACTTGGCCCGTGATCGGATGAATTACCTCGGCTAATCTTTGGGATAAATCTAGCGGAGATAATTTACCTTTCCCAACTCTTGGCTGCAGAATCGGCGGCATGCTCGAAATTGCCTTTGCTTGTCACCGTCCATCGAATCCCGAGCGATCAACGCGATATGCCGAGAACTTGCCACAGTAACCCAAAAAACACTTGTGCGGATTCATCAGAAGGTTGTACTTAGGCACCTTGCCGATACCACTTTCTAAGTCTCGGAGGTGATCACCCTTATCTCGAGATTTCTATCAAATCATCTACATAAAATTCCATGATGCGATGGAATAAATCATGGAAAATAGCCATCATGGCTCGTTGATAAGTGGCACCGCGTTCTTAAGGCAGGCATGACCTTATAATAAAAGTTCCCCGGAGGGTCAGGAAGCGGTCTTGGCGGCATCGGTCGGGTCCATCGTATGCAGTTATACCCGCTTGTATCCATCCATCATACTATACATTTCCGCGACCCATTTGTTCCATCAATCAAAGCATCGATACTTGGCGAAGGGAACTCATCCTTGGGGCATGCTTTGTTAAGATCGAAAGTCACACAAACTTCGGATGCAGTGCTTTCTTCCACTACTGACCCTGATATTGGAAAGCCATACGGGATCTTTGAATTGGCTCAATGAAACCCACTTAGCGGTTTCTCTACTTCCTCTTTGATTTTGAGCTCCAATTACGGCGAAGAACCTCGTCCCTTGACGAGCAGGCTTGACTCAACATCAGGCTTGTGCGTAACAAGAGTTGAATCCGGGCAGGCATTTGCTCATAAGACCAAGCAAAGACATCGATGTATTGTCTAATCAAACTCAATAACTTCTCTCTTTCACCCGGCAAGGTCCTTAGATATAAAAATAGGCTTAGGCTCAGAACAGGTGGAGCCATGTCAACTTCCTCCAATTCTTGAACACAGGGGCTTAGGTTGATTCGGTAATTCCTTGGGCGTGGGCTCGGGCTCCTCAGCGTATTCCACTTCCCCGGACTTGTCAACAATACAACATTACGGACCGGGGTCATCATCCTCGGGATAGAATGATGCCCTGCGCCCGTCATGGTGCCACCACGGCGGTACTTAACACGGCCATTAGGAAGAACAATTCGTGTACTCTTACCGAAAGTGGCGAAGGTTGCTCGAACTTTCTCTTGGCGGGGTATGGTTCTGTTTAGGACACGGGCCCGGTGAAGAATCTGTCACCTCCACGATTATGGCGGCCTTTTGCATGGCTTGCTAGGTAAAGTGGGTGGCGGACGAGCGATGGAATAGGGTGGTAGTCCAATTGGCTAGGTTGGAATGGAGCATCACCGAGGTTGGTGTAGTAAGTTGCGTCAATATAATGAGCTTCGTTTACGGCAAATGGTCTTTGGAGAAGGCTCGAATAATCACCAATTTGCCATTAGGAACACCGCAGCACATTGATGGAGAGTGGGCGGCACGATCCCGTTAGGGTGCATCAAGCCCGCCTATCAAAGATGATATGAAGGGTTGGCCTCAATTACATGAAACGTCGCCTACTCGCGCCCCATATCGATGCCACGGAAGCGAGAACCCGGGGTTCTCCTTGAATACGCCCCAAAGCGGTAATGCTAATAGGCGCTTACGCAGTGTACATCCCAAGGCCGGTCTTACGGAAGGTAGAAAGTGGCATGATATTAGCAATGAGCCATTGTCTAAAAGAGCCCGTTTGAACTCAACCCCATTAACATAAGCTGTTACATAAAGAGGCCTATTGTGGGGATAAGGAACTCTCTTATCTGCATCCGAGAAAGTAACAGTGTTTGTGAGGTCCCGAAACGCCTTCCTAATCGTGCCCTTATCCTTCATGCAAGGTTGATTATACTTCTGAGCCACTTCATAAGGGCTTTTGTAGCAAAGGCATGCCTAGCCTGCGTCGTAAACTCTAGCGATCATACAACCACTTGAACTTAGGGGAATCCTTAAGTTTTTACGCCATAAAATCGAGTAGGAGGGAGGGTTCTTTGTGAAAGCCTCCTCGAATGAGAAGGCAAGTACTCATCCAGTCGGATACCCTCCGACCATGTAAACCGAGGCTCTACCTCCCGCCTCTTATGGCGCCAACACTCATCATCATCGAAGTCTTCTTCATAAGCTGCCGCCATATTAACTTGCTTCCCTTTATCCTGCGCAGGTGATCCGCAAGGGATTGTCATGAACATTCCTCGGTGGGACTTCCAGCCGGCCCTCCTCAATCTCCTTACGAAATATATTTTTCGATTAAAACAATTTTTGGTTGGATGACCCACCGTCGATGATAGTGACAATACCTCGGGTGATCCATATCCTCTGAGTTGGTTCACGCCGGCGTGGCGGTAAGATAATATCCCCATGTTGGATCCGGTTATTCGAGTATCCATAACCTCGGTCATCCCGAGGGTAGTGCTGGCGCCTCGTGCTTGTCGAATTATCATACTTCGATCGAACATTCCTACCCCGTCATGCTTAGAATCTCGCCTATCATTCCTTGGTGAGCAACATTAGCGGTGGTCCCCTTTGATTATACATGTTGCCTCGGTTATCCTTATAGCCTCGAGTAACATGTTGAGGACCGGACTCGGCTTCCATTCTATAAGACGTTACGTGTTTCTCTGGCAAGATCAAATTGTCGGCCGCCTCTCCACCTTTGAAAAGTGGGGATATCCAGTTAATAAGCAAGCGCCTATATTAAGTAAGCCATTTTCTCCAAACAATACTTCACGTAACATGCTCCTTAGGAGGATCATGTAATGCCAATGATTTGTTCTTGAAAGCGCTTCACATAGTCTAGTGGTGTCTCATTTGCCGTTGTCCTTCTCTTGTCAATTGGAAGATAGTAATCTTCTCATCAGTGTGGAAAAACTTGGACAAGAACAGCTTGGACATCGTCTCCCATTCGTAGATGTTACTCTTGTCAAGGCGGTAATACCAACTATAAGCCTGATCGCTTAGGGACTTGGCAAACTCCCTCAAACACAAGCTGTCAAGCATAGTGTATGGCTCAAGCTCCTCTAGAAATCTCTGAACATGCTCCCGTGGGTTTCCATCACGACCCCCATACTGGCGAAAAGTAGGAGAGACATAATTCTCCGGATAAGGTGCTTGACGAATGACTAAGGGATATGGAGGTCCGTAATCCTCCTCGGGTGGCCGGCCGAGCCACCCGAGATTCCAAAGAATTGTTTAACTTGATCCAAGGTTACGGTCCCGTCCCCAAGAGGAGGTGCTACCTGAGCTTGGGTTGCTAATGGGGTTGCCTGGGCCTGAACCTGAAGAGTAGGGAGGGTAGCCTGAGATGGTGCAGCACTGCCTACATGCCCATTAGTTGGCTCAACTACACTAGCAGGCTGAGGTAATATGTGGTTGGCAGCGGAGGGATAGGAGTGGTGGTAGGGTTAGGTGCCACAGGCGGAATATTGTTATTGGTCATGGTTCCCGAACCTGAGGCTCCGAGGCTGCCGGCCAGTACAGCCGAGATACCATGGTGGCCGAGTAATTCTCAAGAAGGCCGAGTGAGGTACGCTGAGATGATTATCGGATCCTTCTCGGAGCCTCATTTTCCCCGCCACCATAGCCTCGAGGCGGTGGCATCGTCCTCATCCCGAGAACTAACCGTCAACATTGTCATTGTTTCCAGTCTGACTCGCCGTCCTGTTGATTCTCTTCGGAGGCATGACTCAACGTGAATACCTCCCCAGCAGAGTCGCCAAATGTAGAATGTGAGTGTCCCGGAGGATGTGATGTGTGCTGGGGTAAAAAGTTAGGCGTGACACGTTGCTATCAAAGAACCTCAAAGAGTGTAGGATCGGGGTGGAAGCCAAGACTGATCAAACAAAGAGAAAGAGGGCAAAAGCTGATGCCAGAGAGTTCTCTCTCTAGTACTCACTAGGTTCTCAATCAAGTGAATTCTGTCAAATGATTTTCGATCCTTGAAAATGAGGTTTTCACCTCTATTTATAGTGAATGTAGGATGACACATGGAATATTCCCTGCTAGGTGTCATCATCCTATTGATCATGCAATGATCATAAGACAAGTGTCCCATAAGTAGGGACCACAATCAGCTCTTTCTCTCTTAATGATCAGGTCACACGCATCGCACGTGCGTGGTATCGCACGCGTACAACGGGTGCGACTTTCTCTTGACTTCAGCCACCAAACCAATAACCCCGAGGTTCCCAAAAACCGGCTCAGTCTTGTAAGGGTTCATGGACCCTAGACCTGCCGTTGCACTTAGAGTAAATCGCCCGGTAGTGCCCTAACCCGGGTCATCCTTGACGGATGTAAGTGCTAGCGGTAAGTTGTTGCCCCTTACCTTAGGCGTAGAGTTAGTTCCTTGGAACCCTAATATTTAGAGATCGGGGCTCTAGGGCCAACTCGATTCTCATAGGGTCAGACAAGAATGCAAGATGTCATCCTGACGTAGCGTTTTGACCCTCGGCCAGTTTGCTCGTGGAGACCATTAATAAAGCTGGGGTGCGGCCATAGAGATCTGGGCATCATTACCCTTAGGCTAAAAGCACTCAACCTGGCCCCCCTTTAGGCTATTTCCGGAGCCTAGTACATTCTCGTACGATAGGTCTTAGTTCGGGGAAACTAGGTAATTACGTGGCAATCACCTAGAGTGACATGGCATAATCCCTACTACAATAGTCATCTGTATATTACTGTTAGCTTGAAACTCTTTCATATGTATGTCAAAAGTATGTGTAATGTATTATGTATCCTACTGTAACTGTATGCATATCCTAGTTTTTCAAAATACCACATCCTACTACTTGTAAATGTTGCTGTGCTACAGCTTCATAGAGTAAACTCTAACATATTTGATACGGAGTATATGATTAAATAACCCTGGAATTGTTCTGCTCCAAACTTCAAACAATAAAACAATCTTCTCAGAATAGTGGCATCTATCTCCAAGTTCAATTGCCACTCTTGCCTCTTGGTATTCATTGGAAATTCCTTAACGAAAATTTGTGCTTTCTTTTTCCCCTCAAGTTCATTTATGGGTTTATAATTACTTTTGATTGGAATGCTAAGCTTTGAAATGTTAGCATTTAAGAGTACTAACAGAGTAGCAAATAATTGATAGATAATTCTAAATGGGAAGCGCATTTGAGGGCAAAAAGAGTTTAACATAGGGGTGATGTTGTTTAGTGGAGTATTAATTTTCATTCTCATGTCATTTAGATGCTTTCTTGTCAAAAGATTTTCTTATAAAGACAAAATCTGCATCAAGTCAGTGTTTCTTTACATAAACTTGGGGTGTTTCTCATTTCCATCCTTTACTGTTGTACCCGAGTATTTGATTTGGTTAGATGGGCTGTTGTAACAAAAAGTAGTTAGTCATCCCTTCTAACCTTCATCTGACTGTAGATGGTCGTTGTCAAGGTCAGTATTTCTTTGTACTTCCTCTGCTTTTAATGCCTTCCTTTCTGCTAACAATTTGGGAGTTCCTTACTTTATTTATTTAATCTAAGCTGTTAACCTCTTCCATATTATCTTAAAATAGGCTGTCTTCCTTCATATATTCTCACTGGATGACATTCCTAAAATTTCTTCATTTGCAAGGTGCTAAAAAAAGAAAAAAAACCACATCTCTCAGATTTGTAGCTATTCTTGGTCATGCTTTCTTGCAAACCTAGACCTCTCAGGTACTACTCCGGACCTATATATAAGCAAAACTAACCGATTTCACACAGATTAAGAAAGTAAGTTAAATTAATTAAATTGTCTTGATTTTATATAAAGCAAAAGTATACTTACTAAAATATCCTTAAGTATCCCACTCAAAACTGATGATAATTAATGTAATATTAACTCATTGTCATCAATTTATTATAGCTCCTTTTATAATTAGTGGCTCTTTGTGTATAGGAAATGTGCACACATCTTGAAAAACAACAGAATTAACAAGGGGTATTTTTGGTACCAAATTTTTTGGAAGTTGTTAGTAGAGTTTAATATGGTGATTTTTGCTTATATTTAAGTCCACCAAAATTTGATTTTTTATGCTTATATATAGGTCCAGAGGGAGTACATCTTAAATTCATGGTCCATCTTTTCGAAGTCAAAGCTTTGTTAAATGAAGTGACTCGTCTTTTGTGAGGCCCAAAAGATGATTCTTTATAGTGGCCAAGCCAGGATTCCGTTTGAAGGGAGTCAGAATTATTCTAGGGAAATAGTTACATTGTAGTATTTGAATTGGGCTGAAAAGGAAGTCAAATTTATAGCACAGTGTAATTTTTTTCTTTTCTAAAATAAGGGTCAAAATTGATAAAATTGCTGTTTTTATGGTAAAAAGTCACTTTTTCTAATTTGAAGGTGGTAAATTCTCACTTTTTCAAACCTAAAGGGGGTCATAGCCCCTTTGGGTTTCATGTGGCTTCGGCCACTGATTATTTCTTTGTCATTGTTGAATCTTTTAATTGAATATGTTGCGGACTCAATTGGTTAAGAATTAGGCAATAATTTTGCCAACAAATCTGGGTTTCTTAGATGCATCCCATAGTCCATCCTGTTCTGTATCTGGTACAGCACCTTGATTTATCCCATGTGTCCTCACTTTCTTTGTTCGTGTAATGTGGCAAACGCTTACACCTGATATTTGCTACATCAGAACGATATTTTTGAAATTTGCTTTGGAAAAGTGGCCCCTGCTGCTTCACTTCAAGTTATAATTGAGCTCATAATATCCAAGCATATCTAAAAGTTCCATTTTATCCACCTTCACCAGAGACTGTATGGACTACTCAATTCACATCAGTCAAAATTAATAAGCTCTGTTATATCATTTCTTCTTTGTGCTTCAATTCTGTATCTTATCCTAATCACTCAAGGGTTTACTAGAAAACCAAATTCTATGCTTTTTGTGTTATTCTTTGTTCAGTTCAAGCTAAAATAATGCGAGTTCATTGTGGTTTGTTTCATTAGACAAGTTTCAACTTCTTTTTCCTATCTATTCATGCAGATGTTAGCAGGGAAATTTATGCTGTCAGACATGATCAGCGTAAAGTGCTAAATATTTTGCGCGGATTTTTCTTTTGGTTGGAGGTGAGTCAATTTCTTCTTTGAAAAAGAAAAATTTCTCAATAAATTGGTCTATGGCTACACTATATTTAAGGTCCACCCACAATGAAAGTCAGTGCGGTTCTGAACTTTTGGGGGCCCAGGGCGAAAACAAAAGAAAAGGCCCCCTAAAAATATATAAAAAAGAATTTTTAGACGAATATTTTTTTTTTTTTGACTTTTTATCGTTCATAGTATTGGAAATGTACAACACCTATAAATGTATAAGAAAAAAAACATTAAAATTTTATTGAAAACTATTATTTTGCATCGATTTAAACAATTTATGACAAAAATGATATACCCTATCAATCATTTTCTTTTTTGACTTCTGGATAAATATTTTCTTGATAACATATTTGTACTAAAAATTCAAGTTAAAAAAAAAGACACAATCACTAATAAAGTTAAGAATTAAAGAAATATAAGCAATAAAAATGAGTCAAATAGCAACAACAACAAAAATTTGCTTTTTTTCTTAAAAAGTAATAATTATGCTATGAGAGATGGATGGGCAGAAAATTAGCTTGATAAAGAAGAGAGTGGATCTAAAATGAATAAAATAAAAGGCTTGGTTGTGACTTGAACTCATGACCTATGTATTCTCTAATTGCCCAACAATTTCCATTGAGCCAAGAAGACAATCATGTATCTAAGTTATGTGGTATATAATATATTTTTAAAATCTGACTTACACTTCTTTAAAATTAGGCCCTCTAAAATTTTGGGCCCTGTGCGAAGACCCATGTTGCACCTACTCAGGGCCGGGCCTGATGAAAGTGCATTTTTATAAAATAAACAAGCTGATCATTTTTGGAGCTGACCTTCAAATCCAGAGGTGTCTTTTAAGGATTCATTTACCTGATTTCATAACACTAGAAGGGTTACGCCCCATTTTGGGAAAGCGTAACATGTTTTTTCTCTCTCTTAAGGGGGCGTGGGAAAGGATTGAGCTTGAGACCTCATACTTTGTGAAGCCTTATCTTTACCATTGGGCCACCCCCTTAGAGATCACGAACTTACCACTAAACTGGATCTACTTCTTATTCTAAAGCTGTAACTCATTAATTTCTTCCCAAAATTGCTCTTCACTCAAGAAAGTGACTTAGGAAAATGAAATGAAATGAAATTTCAGGATAACAAAAATTTTAAGATATATTACCAATTTAAACACTTACTATCTGAAATAATTAATTAAAATTAGTCAAAATATTTTTTATTTGTAATTATAGCACAAAAAAGATAATGGTACTTTTTAATACCCTCTCCATTCCTACTTAAAAAAAAAACTCTCTCCATTCCTAAAAAAAGTCCTACTTTCCCTTTTTTAGTTTGTTTCAAAGAAATAATCCCATTTCTTAAATTTAAACTGTAAATCTTCATTATTTTTCAATTCTTTTTCCTTCTTTTCAGAGACATCATATTTACATGCCATACAAAAGAATCTACAACTTTAATGCAATTTAAAATAAATACAGTTAAGGAAAAGTACAATATTAAAAAGTATCACTTTTCAAAAGAGACTATTTTTTGTGTTGATGGATCATGGAGGGAGTAATAAACACCACTTTGTTTAATTAAACATTTTGCAATGCCTAACAAAACTTAAATTTATTAGTGGTCATTCATATTTTTTTAAGTTTAAAAATAGGGTTAACTTCACCATTGGTCCCTATACTTTGGAAAAATCCGGTAGCAGTCTCAGCACAACGCAAGTGCACGCCGCAGGGACTGTGGGAATTAGTCAAGGGGCGAAATCGAACTCGAGACCCACAGCCGTCCGGAGGTCCCGACAAGGACTTGGGACCGGAGGCATTCCCGGAGTGCGAGATCGGACTCGAGCGCGGAGGGGAGCAAGAAGCATGTCTCTTATTCGGATGGTTATACCTGGTCTGCATAAATAGCTATATTTCCTTAGGTAACCAATTAGATAGAAGAAGGAAGAATAGCTTATCAGTGCATGTAAAGTGAAAAGTGTTAAGCATTTTATAGGAAAGTATGAATTATTGAGCTATGAGTTCGGAGTGAAGAGCTAGGAGGTAGAGCTATCAAAATAGGTTGAGCTCGTTGGGCTAGCCCATCTCGCCACCTAAAAAAGGTGGGTTGGGTTGGTATTTTTTAGGCTCGTCACTTTTTTGGGATGACTCGCCCGCTTCGCCAAATGACAAATTGAATTGGGTTGTGGGTTGGCTTGCCTATAGTTGTCAAAATGGCGTGTCTGGCTAACCCTGGGTGGCAATGACTCGACATAGCACGATAGCAAGAACCAGCACGACACGATTATAAAACATGATTACAAAGACAAATGACACGATAAGACCAGCACTATACGACACGAAACACAATACGAAAGATACGAAATTGTTACTATATTCAAAATAATAGTTATTATTATATTTATGATCAAATTAGATATATAACATGGAAACACGATATTGAGGCACAAACACAACACGATAGCACGAATTGCCACCCTTACGTCCCGATACCTAAAAGAAGTGGGTTGAGTTGGTATTTTTTAGGCCCGTCACTTTTTTGGGTTGGCTCCGCCCGCCAAATGGCGGGCAAGTGGGTTGGGGTTGGCTCGCCCGCCAACTCACCTTGACACTCTACTAGAGCTCGAAGTTTTAACTATGAAGTTCCGAAGTTATGAGCTAGCTTGGTCTTAGTATGAGATAGGTTGTTCCGAGTTAGTCGCTATGAGTTCCTTGTTACGAGCTAACGAGCTACTAGTCTTAGAGCTTGAGGTAAGGAACAAGTGAGCTAACTAGACACCGAGCCTAAGAGGCGAGGGTTAAGGAATAGATATAGTGAATACAAGGTACTAAGAAAACAACTATTTAAAATATAGGCGGTTAAGGTCTGTTAAATATCACATATGTATAAACAAACATCCATTGATATGCTTATATGCAACTTAAATGCCTATCTATTGGCCTCTGAGCGAGGATTTGAGTACGACTGGTAGGGAGATACTAATATACTCCCGCGATATGTCCCCTCCGAGGATCTGGCTCCCCCTCGCTTCATCCCCTGAAGGTATGGGAGGGCGAAAAGAGGACGCCCCTTGCCCTAACTATGTTAACTTATGCCATTATGGCATGTGCTAACTCACGCCAAGCACAAATAAGAGGCCAAATGAGTCCTTTCCAATCCTTTCTAAACTTGAGGGACCGTACTGAATGTTTGAAATACTACTAGAAAAAACCCAAACTTAGGGGCCTACATGTAATTTCTCCTTCTTGCACAACCCTTGCGCACCCCTTGTCCAATACATCAATTGGCTTGAGCTTTAACTTCTGTAGTTGGCAATTGAGTGTTACCGGATAATTTGGATAAAATCATTATCTACCCAATATAGTTAATGAGTGTTATTAGATATTATCCAATAACACCTATTAAGCTACCCGTTAAGCTTAATGGGTGTTATTGGATAATATCCAATTCTATCCATTAATAAATGGATATTATCCGTATAATACCCAATAAGTAACATCATATTTTAATTTATTTTTGAGTATTACTTTCCTAGATATATTATTATTCATTAATCACAACACATAAAAAAACGCACAAAACCATACAAAAACACACACACACACACACACACACACACACACATATATATATATATATATGCGAGCACTCACACAACACTCAAGACAAAGAATAACACAACCATAACTTGTGTTAATTGCAATTGGCCAAACAACCATAGTTTGGGGACCTTTCTAGGAAACTTTATATCACAAAAATGCTTCAGTTGTCTCGGCACATGCTAGCTATAAAATATTTTTGTTCTTCCAAATAAATTAGAGAAATTATAGTATGATAAAAAAAAGTAATATATGCAAAATTTAAAAAGACAACAAGCAATGAATAGCTAATCATTCCGACTAAAATAACAAACACCCACGACTATCAGACCAATATACTCCCTTCGTTCCGGGCAAAAAATCCACTATTTCATTTTGAGATGTTTCACTTAAATAGTTTATTTTCAAAAATTGAGGCATAAAAATGTCATTTTACTACTAATGAGCTACTAAAAGTTAATGAAATGAAATGGATCATCAAATATTAAAAAATGTCATAATTTGTGATCATGATTTGTTTTTTAAATGCATATTAAACTTGTGTAGACTTTGTTTTCTTTTTTGTCTTGGCAACTTTTAATTTCTAGCTAAATATTTTTTAAGCCAAATAAAATGGAGCAATAAATATTAAGCTAAATAAATGAAATGGAGTCAACTGCTAATTTAACAAAATGAAATTGACAAGTAAATGAAGAGTGTGCGGTACAATAGGTTGCAATTTAGGTGCAATTTTTACAAAATACAAAAAAAAAAAATATTTATATTCATTATAATTATAAATAATCCAAAACAAAATAATAAATAAGTTCATAATAATCAACAACTTTTATGATTACTTGTTTATATTTATATTAAACTTCCAAAAATATTTCAAAAAGGGGTTTAGCCTAGTGGTAGCAAGTTTTGGTATGAAGTAACTTGATTAAATTTCAAAACTTGTTAATAGCAAGTTCCATTTATATTTATTATCATTTTTAGGTAAAGAACATATAGTAGTGGTGGTGACGGCGATGGGCAACAAGCGGTGGCGGAGGTTGGGGGCAGATGGTGGTGGCGGTGGATGAAGGTGCCGGCGATGGCGACAGGTGGTGGCCGGAGGCCGAGGTTGGCGGCATGGTAGTGGGCGGTGTTGGCATTGTTGGTGGCGATGGGCGGTGGTGGTGGTGGCGGTGGGCAATGGGTGGTGGTGATTGGCGGTTACCGGAGGCGGTTACGGAGTTGGGAAGTGGCAGGAGGCGGTGGTGGTGGTGACATTAGTTGATAAACCAAATGGTTGTGGTGACATTAATGGATAAACCCAATGGATAGCCGATTAATAAATATCCATAAATTATCAATTTTGTTATTGGTTCCTAATGAGTGTTATCCATTAACACCCATTAACTAAATTGGGTGTTAATGGATAACACCCAATAAGTCTTTTATAATGGTTATATCGGATAACCCAATGAACTTGATAAAATTTTGCCACCCCTACTCAAAAGCAGCCAAAAGGTTCGGATCACAAAGGGTACCCAAATCCAAATCTGGTGGCCGGAAAGACGAGATATCAATCTCCGATAAAGGAGTAGGGGAAAATTTCAAATCACATCGTGCAGGGGATTGAAGATTCACATTCGCTGCCCATGACAAACTCAAATGGCAGCCGACACTACCCAATTGTCCAAGAAGAATAATATTTCTAACTCCAGTACTCAGTTGAAGCGTGGATTCGCGAATTGCTTAAACAACGATGGGTCCCACCTTCGTCGGAGGCGACCGCTTATTGTTGGTTGTGGTAGGGTAGTGCCACTAGGTACAAGTGGGACCACAAATGCCTCGTCCAACGACGACCTCAATATGATTCGTCGGATTAAGGTCGAAGCCAACTGCCCTCGCTACTCCATGCACATGGATCTCGTTTTCTCCAATCGCCACCTAATTCCACCTTCCTCCTCTGCCTCCACCTCCACATCCAACTCTGATGTCGCCGTCGCTGCTGATTCCCTGAAAATAGGACATGTTGAAAACCCCCTTGCAACTTCAAAAGATTGTTCTTATGATAACGTGGATTCAACTCCTGGGAGATGGCAAAGACACTCATGCAAAGACCTTGAGGTCCTTGGTTCCAATTCCCACGCCAACAAGGGATTATATTTACCTATAATAAAAAACTCCTACTTACATGAATACTAGTACAAAAGCTCAATCTAATTTTGTAACTATAATAGTTGATGATGTCGAATGTTATCCCAAGATGAATCGCTCAGGGGAAGAAAGAGAAACATTACATGTAGGCTCCTAAACTTTGAGTTTTTTCTAGTAGTATTTCAAACTTTCAGCATGGTTCCTTTAGTTTATAAAGGACTCATTTGGCTTCTTGTTTGTGCATGTGAGTTAACACATGCCACTTAACAACACTTCATTTAACAGAGTTAGGGTCAGGACTACCGATGTGCAAAACTTGCATTGTACAGGGACTATTGCTACTGGACTTTTCCAAAGTACAAGGACCAATGGTGAAGTTAACCCTTAGAGCATGGTTAATAGTTGGATTAAAACCACCCAAATTAAATTCCAAATCAAACACAATCCATTAAAAACCAATAAAATAATTCATTTGATTCAAAACCAAAAAACCTTTCCAACAGTGACACAAAATCCAATACTTTTACATATCCTACCATATTTATCTCCATTAATTTTAAATTTTTTTAATCAAAAAATGGCTAAAAACTTGAAAAAATCATAGTTTTTTTTTTTTTTCCTGATATCCAAATGAAACAAATCAAGTCTTTATTTATAGGTAAAAATGTGTACTTTAATTCAGAGAAAAAATTAAAAAAAATTAATTTTTTGGCTAAAAAATGGTCAAAAAGGCAATTGGGTAAATAAAATACTATCTATAAGGGCACATGGAAAGGGAGGGGGCAGAGGCGTCGCTGTTGGTTGTCTGCCAGTAAGGTTTTTTTTTTTCCTCGCTACAAAACGACGGCATTTTGTAGCATTTGTTGGTAATACGTACATGGTTGTTTTTGAATGACTCTTCTCGGTTGATTGGTTTTGATTTGTATACAAATCAAACCAAATCAATTTAGAATTTGATTTGATTTTTTTTGATTCATTATTGTGAAGGAAGATTTGTTTTGATTTGGGTTTAAGCCTAACCGTTAACCATGCTCTTAAAAGTATTACAAAAATCAATTCAATACTAAAGTTCAAATGAATACATATCCATAATCCATTAAGCTTCAACATTATGATGAAAGTCGTGTTATAAGTCGATATAGTATATCAATCTTATTTCAAAATCAAGTTGAAATATTGAATCACGTC
The DNA here is from genome assembly GCA_013146195.2 of Codonopsis lanceolata. Lineage (NCBI taxonomy): Eukaryota > Viridiplantae > Streptophyta > Magnoliopsida > Asterales > Campanulaceae > Codonopsis > Codonopsis lanceolata. The sequence continues at coordinate 147,895,284 of CM028378.1, read as the reverse complement.
CTTAAATTGTTTTCAAAGTGTTAATAATGAGATAAAAAATAGAAATTTGTATAAATCAGTGTCATTTAGCATAATTGTGGAGAAAAAAAGAATCCCAAGTGTATTTTATATGAGCAAATCATCCTCAGATGTCATAAGGACCTTTAGGAAATCGTTTCAATGAACTTGCACTGATGAATATTTTATCATATATATTCCACTGATTTCTGATTCACACTTATTGTTGAACTTTTCTTCAGAAAGTTAACCTACCAATGTCTATATTAATTGCATCAGCATATAGCCAACGAAGGAGGAGTATTCAAACCATGGTTAGATGCCTCGTGTCGGGCAGTAGTACCAGAGCCTCGATAGGAGATTCCAATGGTGTCCAAGTAGCCGCAGCAGCTGAGTAGAAAGATGGAGGGTTTGTGTCTTTTTTTGCAGGCAATAGTTACAATGAACATGTGCCCTTTTGGTCATGAATTGCATATGAATAGCATGCTTTTCAGAATCTCGAAACTGTATTTTGTCTATCTATGCTAACATGAAATACATATGCTTACGATTACTAACTTACACGAAGTTTGGCTTCTGATGCGGAGCAGCAATGCGTCCACAGGACTGATACAGCCCACACTGTATCATAGACATGCTGTTGTCTAGATCTTAAACAAGACAATTATTAGACACTTTTTTTTTACAGTTATTTACAGTTTCTTAGACAGTTAATCTTACCCTATGGAATATTTTCTTTTAGAGATACAGAATACAATTTATTTTTCTTAGAGAAATTTGCATTCTACGAAGAACGTTGTCTTCCTTATTTTCCTATCTCGTGTCGGTTGGTATCAGAGCTAGGTTTCTCCTTGGCGATGGCTAACAACAATGGAGATGATGTTTCTCTCTCTCTAACGTGCTTAGAGAGGTTCGGGCAGTAGCAGCAGCGCTTCAAACTTTGTCTAGACATGTAGAGCGAACAAAGACAGAGTTAAGGGCAAGGCGGCCTGTCCAGGGAAGGTTGGATGCCAGAGAATCGCTCGCCAATCCAGGGAGGTGGTGAGGCCGGCTGCCAGAGAATCGCTCAGGCACATCAGGCCAATCCCGCGTTACATGATGATGATTCGATAGATGAAGAAGTTGAAGGATTAGGGGCGTAAATCCAAACTACAGAGCAAGTTGAAGGATTAGGGGCATAAGTCCAAACTACATGATGATGATTTGACAAATGAAAATTTAAAATTTGAAGGCTTTTTGGATTGGTTGGTAGAAGTGGAGAGATTTTTCGAATACGCTGAGATGCCTGAAAAGAAACAAGTAAAATTGGTAGCGTATTAACTAAAAGTAGGGGCTTCTTTATGGTGGGAACAAGTTCAGACACCACGACGCCGCTTGAGGAAACAACCTGCTAGGTTATGGCCAAAGATGTAAAGAATGTTAATGGCTAGATTCCTTCCTCTTGATTATGATCAATTTTTATTTCATCAGTATCAAACATTAATACAGGGACAAAAATTTGTAGCAGATTACAATGCAGATTTCTTGCGACTATCCTCTCGAAATAATTTGATGGAGACTGAAGGGCAACAAGTATACATTCACGGACTGAAGCCTATAATCCGCGATAAGATTGGTTGTCAAGTGATTCTAACTCTCAGCGAGGCAAATAATATGGAACAAAAGGTAGAGTCCCTGAGTTCAAGAACTATTATGTACGAGATGAGAATCGCAAGATCTTCGTAGAAACATCTAAAGCAGGTGCTAGGATGAGTGATGGACCAAGTTTAGAAACTGGAAAGAAGGATGTGGGGGAGAAAAAACCTATGAAAAACCGACAAACAACCCCTGCCCCTTTTTTTTTTTTAGAGAAACAAGGCGGCACCCTGCGAGATTTTATTAATAAGAAGATAAAAGTACAAACTTGAGGGGGACAACCAGCTTTGCCCTTATAAATGGGAGGACAAAGGAGCCGGAACCTCGAAAAGAAAAGGCTTAAGGCCATACAAAACTGAGCTAACTCTCCTAACCAAGAAAGAAAATAAAAAGCCATCAATATAAATGTAAAGTCCTAGGGGAGCAAGAGAGGCAGTTGGCAGCCTTCAGATGGGTAAAGAGATCCTGCTTGATGAGCTTAATGACTTGGATCGCGGGGAGGATGGAGCCATCAAAGAAAGCACCATTGCGATGCTTCCAAAGATACCAGAGAATCAGAGAAGGCAAGAGAAAGTGAGAAGCATTAGCCTTAGCAATTAACCACCAGGAGAAGCACGCTTGAGGGATGGAAAGCGAATGCGTTGTGTTGTTACAAGCATTGCTAAAGAAACGCCAAACTTCCAAAGCAGTAGGACTGGCAAGGAAGACATGAGAGAAAGTTTCAGAATAACCAGAAGGATAACAAGCACATTTAGAAGCTAAAGAGAAACCTTTTGAAGAGAGAGCTTCGTCGATAGGAATTTTGTTCTGGAAAAGTTTCCAAAGGAAAACACTGATCCGTCGGGAAAGGTGCTTATACCAGATATATTTAGCAGAAAGGAGGAAGGGATGATGAGTTCTAATGGTGTGCCAGGCAGAACTTAAGCTAAAACAGCCATTAGAAGCGGCAGACCAAGAAGCCAAGTCAGGAGAGGAAGATAATGAGATCTGCCGAGAACGAATAGTCTGAACCGCAATTGCAGGAAGATAATCGGAGACAAAATCCTGAAGATGGGTATTAGAAACAAACAACTCTTTAATCTGTTCAAGAGGACAAGCTTGAGGTTTAGAAAGAGAGATGTTAGGGAGCCAGTTGTCATGCCATATAGAGCAGTTGCCGAGACCAACCTACCAGGTAATAAACTGATCTGCCATGGTACGAATACCGGTCATGTGCTGCCAAAAATGAGATCCCTGCGGCGGAGCAACACATGGGTGAGAGCGGGAACAATATTTCGCTTTAAGAAAGTGAGACCAAAGGTTATCTTTTGTCCGAAATTTTCACCAAAGATTGAAAGAGTATGCCTTGATAATATCCGATAAAGACCGGATTCCCAAACCACCTTCCATAGTAGGCGAGCAGCAAATAGCCCAAGCAATCCAGTGCGATTTCCTTTTATTCTCGATTTGCCCCCGAGAAAAAATTAGAAAACAAAGACTCAATCTGCCTGACAACCCCAATTGGAGGATCCAAAACAGCAAGATGATATATGACCAACGAATGAAGGACGTAATTGATTAAAGTGATGCGAGCAGCAGCAGAAAGATGGTTGCCCAGCCAGCTACCAATTCTGTTCCGAATCTTAAGTAAAATGGGTCAAAATATTTTTTTAAACACTTGCCAACATAAAGCGGACAACCCAAATAAGTAAGAGGAAAAGGTTTCCAACTGTAACCCAATCTGCGAAGCAATATTGGACTTACGACCAGCCGGGAGATCGGGGCTAGAAACGAAACAACTCTTAGAATTATTAATTTTTTGTCCTGAGCATTTTTCATAAAGGGACAAATGGAGCAATGCTTGCTTAATGAAGGGCCAGCACCGTTGCAAAAGATCAAGATGTCATCAGCGAAGGAAAGGTGGGATACGATAGGGCAACCACTTGAAGTCGAAAAACTACAGTGTCTAGAAGATCGATGAAGAGCATTCAAAGCACGACTAAGGACTTCGCCGAGATAATGAAAAGGCTAGGGGAAAGAGGGTCACCTTGTCTCAATCCTCTAGTAGAGTGGAAAAAACCATGAGATTCCCCATTAATCAAGACGGAAAACCAGTTATCGGAAAAAAAGACGCCAAACTTGATCAATAAAGATCTCATCGAACCCAAATTTGCGAAGAACTCTAACAAGAAAGAGCCACGAAACTCTGTCGAAAGCCTTAGCCATATATATCTAGTTTAATAGCTATATTAGAACCAGAAACCTTTTTCCTGATAGAAGTCATCAACTCTTGAGCTAACAAAATATTATCATGAATCTCCCGGCCTTTGACAAAACCGCTTTGATTTTCAGAAATGATAGAAGGCAGAATCTTCGCTAGACGGTAGGAAAGAACCTTCGATATAACTTTATTACAAAAGTTGCATAAACTGATGGGGCGGAAATCTTGAAAAGAAAGAGGAGAATTATTCTTAGGAATGGTGATAATTAAAGTGCTTGACCAGGAACGAGGGAGTTGAAAACCTGCAAAAAATTCAAGAACAGCCTGGAAAAAATCATCCCCAATAATATCCCAACAACTCACATAAAAATGACCCGAGAACCCATCCGGGTCAGCAGCACTGTCCCCATTCAGAGCTTTGACCGCCGCATAAACTTCCTCTACTGAAGGAGGGGATCTGAGACTAATATTCATATCGGCAGATACAAGAGCAAGGATGTTGTCAAGTAAATCATTCTCAGAGATTGGCTCCGCACTCAATTGGGCCTGGAAATAATCAATAGCAGTTTGTTTAATGGAGACATCATCAGTCAGAACTCTACCACTTGGGGCCACAATACTGTGAAGATGCAACTTGGAGCGAGTTTGTTTAACAGAAGCATGAAATAACTTGGTATTCCCCTCGCCCTCCTGCAACCATTTAATACGGGCCTTTTGTTTCCAGAAGTCTTCTTCCAACTTAAGATAATGTAAGAGATTAGCCTGAGCACGATGGAGAGAAGATCTATTTTCTGGGGTATTATTTTCTTCATAAAGGATTTCCAAGGCTTGAACTTCCCCTTCAGCATTTTTAATATTCTGAAAAACATTCCCAAATGTAGATTTATTCCAGAGATTAATGGCCTTACGGGTATTCTTTAACTTCATGGAAAAGGCAACCATGGGTCTACCAGGCACAACAATATTCCAAACATTACGGACAATGGCTGAAAAAGAAGAATGTTTAGTCCAAATATTAAGAAAACGGAAAGCATAATTTTTTTGAACCTCTTCGCGAATGACATTAACCAACAACGGAGTGTGATTACAAAGCACTCTGTCTATGCGCTGACGAATAAGAGCATATCCTTCTCGCTTGTTCCACCAAGTGAATGGACTACCCGAATAACCTTGATCAGTAAGGCCCGCTGCAGTAATGCAAGCGTGGAAATCCAAAGCTCCAATCCTGTCCCAACCATTGCCACCCGACTTTTCATCTCGGGACAACACAATATTAAAGTCCCCTCCAACAATCCAAGGAATGTCGGAAAAGGAACGACTATGGTGAACCAAATCAGCCCAAAGATCATGCCTTTCAATAGTGGAACATTTTGCATACACACAAGTCACTAAAGCTGCCGATGGCCAGGAGAAATGTTGCATTTGCACAGTTAAGTGTTGAGTAGAATCAAAAAGAACTTTGCATCTAAAAGCTGCCTTAGCAAAGATCCATATGGAGCTGCAACTATTAGAAGCACTAAATTTGAATTTAAATCGACGAGCAATAAGCTGCACTTTATCTAAAGCAATCATGGGCTCAAAAACAACAATAAAGGAACTACGATGGAGCTTAATAAGATGTTTTAAACGAGCAACGGTAGGTTCATTACCTATACCCCTCACGTTCCAGAATAATAGATTAACAACCATGGGATGAGATGTTGGGCATGACACTTGAGGGCTTAGCCTGAGCCTTGGAACGAGTCTGCCTATCAGTCGGAGGAATGCCCTTAGTTGTTTTATGTTGAACTTTAGAGGCATAAGCATTATCATTAAGGGAAACAGATTGGTCTTCATCCAAGTCTTCCAAAATAACAAAACGGTTAGGGGAGGAAACATTATCTTGTGAAGCTTGGGCTTTATCAATTTGATTCTCTTCAAAAGGAATCTTCTCCAACATAGAGTCAATGTCATTAATTGCTTCCGTTAAACCAGCCCGGACCGATCCTTCCTCAGGACTTTCATTAAAGGTGACCTTACCATGCATAATAGGGATTTCTTGGGGCTTGTCAGCATGCAAGATGGGGCTGTCATCAATAGAAGTAGGGTAAACGGCATGAAGGGGGCTAGAATGAGAATCCATAATGTCTTTATTGGTTGAAACGCCTACTGCATTTTCTTGAGGATTTCCACTGGTCGAAGGAGGGGCTGGATCAGAAGTAGTCACAACGTCATTATGAGCAGGTCCTAAGTCAGAAGCTGTGTTGGAAGGGGTTGTCTTCTTAGGAGTCCACCTCATAGCAGGATTAGGTTTTGATTTGCTAGCCATAATCTCTTTCTCTTTCAACTGGGGACCTTCTTCCGGAACCATCGTGTTAGTGTACGCTTTACAAGCATTGCTATCATGACCTTGACGACGACAATACGAACAATAATATGGGAGACGTTCAGCCTCAATCTTTTGCCAGAAACCGTCCCAGAATTACCATTGTCTATCCAAAACCTTTTTGGGATTGGCTTTGTTAAGTCAACTTCAATACAGATCCGAGCCACACTTGGACGAGATAAATTAGCTGTAGGACCATCGATGGTGAGGGGTCTGCCAATCAAAGCAGCAATGGAAAGTAATGTTTGCTTATGAAAAAGATGGAGGGGAAGATTGGGAAGATTAAACCAAACGGGAACGATTGGGTTTTCAACGTCAGGACGGAAATCTGGAGTCCATTTGAAGACTCTCATGGGGAAAGCACCTAGGTACCACTGATCTTTGATCCACAATCTCTGATAATCAGCCTCATGAGTCACTCGAATTAAAACATGCTTTGCGTCAAGATGCCCGAGAGAAACAACAACTTTAAGGCCGATGGAAAGGAATTCCTTCCGAAGTGAATCCATAGATGGGCGTCCATGAGAGAACTTCCCGACCAGCGTGAGATGAAAGGGCTTGGAGAGCGTTGAGACCAATGCTGGAGAGAGACGTAAAGCCGGTTCGCCCTTGAATGAGGAGGCTAGAATAGTAGGGATTTCGAGAGAAGAAGAATGAGAGTTAAATAGATCAGAGAAAGGACTTTTTGGACGAGGGAGAAGTCGGAATCGGAGGTGCAAGTGTAATAATTGTCCTCGACGTCGTCAAGTTAATTTGGTTGATCAAGAGGAAGAAGAGTACAGTGATGAAGACGATTACATTTATGGACCAGATGGAGAAGTGAGGAGACATCAGTATTAGTGGTGAAAAAAGTCTTGTTAACCCCTAAATGTGAAGACACACATTTGGTTGATCACGGAGGTGCACGTTGTTTTGAACCATGTGCACAATTTCCAATTCTATTTTTGAATTAATCATTGATAGTGGTAGTTGTGAAAATATCATCTCTCGAAATTTGGTTAATGCTTTGAGATTACTTGTGGAAAAACATCTAGACGCGTTCAATATTGTGTGGATTACAAATGGTAAAGGGCTTAGAGTAATAGAAAGGTGTCACGTACTTCAGTCTATTGACAAGTTTTATAAAGATAAGGTTGCATGTGACGTAGTTGACATGGATGCTTGTAAACTCATTTTTGGTAGGCCATGACAATTTGATTTAAATGCTATTCATGATGGCAGAAGGAATCTATACATATATAAAAGGAGAGGAGCAAGAATTGAAAAGTTCCCGTAAAAATGACTTTCCAAATTTAGAAACACTTCTATCTTGCATATCTGTCTTTTTTTTTTTTGGAAATTGAAAAGTCAATTAATGATGTTGAAAAAAGTGTACCATTTTTGCATTCATCATTTCATTCTAAAACTTTTATCAAGTTCATTGAAAATGTGCATTTCATTGGAATATGAATAGTTGCAATCGATACTTCAAATGTAAGTGTACATTTGGAACTTAAACATATTCGTTTGTTGCTGAAAATAAATAACAATGACCTTTGGAATTCAAAGTTTACAAACAATATAAATACATAATGTCCCCTACCTAAACACAACCACCAGAAGCAATTGAATAACATTAATTTTGGTAACAAGAGAATGTTGCAGAATGCTATGAACTAGAGAGAGGTTGAAGGTCTGGGCCCAATCCGCCTCAACAACAAAGAGGGGTCGATCCCTTTTTCCTTGCTGTAGGTATGAATTACTATCACCACCCCCATTCCTCCCTTATCACCGAAGCAAGCCAACCAAAGAGAACTGACGCATCGATGCCCATGATCGGTATGCTAATTGATGATAAATCTCTATTTGAAGTTCTTACCTTGGCATTCCGATACATATGAATATCCTAAAATATTTACACGTGCCTACAAAATTAATATCTTAAATTCGACTTTGAGATAGTGTTTTTTGAATTCAGGCAAGGTTATGTATTTCATTATATTCAAGTATAGTATTTGTTTTTGTGTAAAATATACTATATACTATAAAATTACACTAGAGGTATACCTCAACACAAAGACTAAGTAATATCAAAATCATTAACAAAATCTACAATTGAAACATCAAAGCTTCCCTGACCTAAACCAAAATTCATCAACTCTAAACACCAGTAAGATAGAGTGCTAAGTAATGTCTCCAAGCTAGAAATAGACCATCTTCATTATCTATGTTTAATTAAAAAAAATGAGATGACAAGGGTATTCAGGCAAAAACCTTAAGATCATTAGTTCCAATCTTCATACAAATAAGGGGTCACACGTACCTATAGAAAAATTATAATTTTGATTCATTACTTTATCTATTTCTTTTATGTAGATATAGGAAAAACAATTAAATTAAAAATTAAAAAATCACACCTAAATGACAAGAAAATTACAGTAATAATATACGATTTATTAAACAAAAAAATTCAGATCCGATTATTTAGGAATTTTTTTTGTAATGTTAAGATTCTATAAATTTAAGTATGATTTTTTTTTTTTTGAGATCTATACATGATTAAACATCTAGATCTAAATAAATAATGATGAATTTAAGTGTGAAGTATTAGTCAAATGTTAAGTCAGACTAAAATATAGTTTGTTAAAAACAAAGTGTACTAATTTTTTTCTTAAACTAAAAATTTTAGATCCAAACATTTACTCCCCCCCTTCCCAAAATTATTGTCATGCTATTTAGATCAACTAATTCAGTGAAGTCTTATGTTCCCTCAATCCTTATTACTTCTTGGGCATGTTTATATCATGGTTGTTATCTTTGTTACTACTGTAAGTTTATGAAAGTGGCATAAACAATCATTCGGTAACTCATAGCCCTTAAACCCTCCACCACAACTTCTATGTAACTGTAAGTTTGTTTGCTCATCACCATTTTATTGTTCCTCTATGTGATGCAATTAGTTCAAAGCCTCATTTGTGTTTGAAGCACACAAAGAATGTTAATATTTTCTTTTTCCCTAAAAGTGGGATTGTAATACCCCAATCCCACAATAGATGTGGATTTATAAGGTCTTTTCATCCATGAACAACAAAGCCTCAATTCTTTTTCTAAAAGTGGGATTAATCTTTGTATGACTACAATTCTAATTCCTGCAATTGAACGAATCAATCTCAAATCATAAGAAGCATGAAGTTAAGGTAAACACCTAACAAGTTGAGCTAAGTAGCTCTAATCATACATGTACTTACCCATTAGTTTGTATATAAAGAAAATCAAAGAAGCCTCATCCTCAATATATTGACATAATTTATATTGAATCAAAAACAGTAAATGAAGCCTCATTACTAAGGCATAATAAAGTTTATCAGCAACTAGAGCAAGAGAATGGTTCTTAGATAATAATCTACAAAACAATTAAACATAAAAAGTTGTGTGAACGGATACACTACGCGGAATCATTATTACCTACAAAGAATTTTCAAGTGAAAGGAAACACTACACAAATTGTATACAAATTAGATCGAAACAAAAACACTAGATAAGGTTTACCTCAAAAACGCATCCGAAAACCCGTATTCTTCGTAAAATTTTGAGATGAATCTTGCATCTAACCTAGCCATTTTTACCATGAAATTCCTAAAAGGATGTTTAAGTTGGGAGAATGTAATTGTTGATTTTCGTAGATCTAAGATTTTTGAAGGCTTTTTTTTTGTTTCCTCCTTATAATTAGGCTTAACTTTGAGGTTTGAACTGTATAGATAAATTCATATTAGTTACTTCTTTCACTTCTCCTAACGATTGGGTGTTCGTCTCACTAGAGACACCACTTTACAACTCTTCGGTGTTCAAAAGCCTTTGTTCGAGCCATACCAAAGGCATCATATATATATAATTGTAGTCTTTCAAGGCATTAAATATAATAAAAAATAATTAAGGGTTGAGGTACGGTCTATGTCCCCTCCAACCTTTTAAAAAAAAAAAAAAAAAAAAAAATTCATATTAGTTCTTCTTTCATTGGCCGCCCAAATTTACTTGATTGGGTTTTGTCTAGACCCTATTGATTTACGATACCCTTTGACCTTTGTGTACCTGTCCATAAAATGGTTAACCACCCCTTCCAACTTATAATGTTGTTACTATTGTATATAATCGGGGCAAGAAGACTTGAGAAGTCTGCTGGAGAGAAGATTTGAGAAGTCTACGGTGACAAGACTTTAGAAGTCTGCTCATCAAGTCTGCTGGTGGAAGGAAACAAGTCTGCTAGTGGAAGGAAGTAGTTCTGCTAATCGAGGTCTATATAACACACAGTTTCCTTGAAACGTTATTCGTCCCATGCACTCCCTGTAAGTGCATGAAGTTCTTACATGTGACGATCGTCTCACAGGATACAACTGTGGTACCATATGACTATGCACTGAAGGTCTTACAAACTGAACAAGTACCAGAAATCTATCACCAAATAGGAGGCCAAGAAAAGATACACAATATGAAATGCAATGCAGGTGTATAAGAGAAAGTGGAAGCTCGTTTTTTTTTCTCAAAGTGTGTTTCTGTTTGTGGAGAATGGTTCTATTATATAGGCTAGAAAAATCAACATGTTTTAATTAGTAAAACGTTTTGATTATGCCCATTAAACTCTCCATTAAAGCAGACATTAAGATAGAATTAATCTGCTCTTTAATGTTGGGAGTTACGAAAATTGAATTTTAACTCAAAAGAAAAATGAGAAACGTTGGGTTTGTCTAGGTAGCACAATTTGGTCCGACATCCGTGTCCGCATGTGCGGGCATACGAGTACGTCGGTCCAAGACAAATTGGATCTTGATTTGCACCCCCCTGCGGGCACGGGATAGATAGTTCTTTCGATACAAGCTTACCCAACACAAAGGATCCTTTGTATATAAACCCTTCAAACCTTTCATATTTTTCCAATGTGGGATAATCCACTTCCAACAATTCCAATGTCCTACTTTAAAGCTCTATAACGTTATTCATCCGATATCCGAATTGGACAAATAAATATAGTATTTTATGTATTCACGGAGAGGAACATAATTCCATAATCACCATAGTCATTACATAAATGACTCACAAATAAATTAGTGCCTCAAGGCCCTAATTTACTTCACTTAAAACACAAGTTTTCCAACAATCCCGCACATGAAGGAAATTGATGATAACGGTGATAGACTTCAACTGTTGAAACCTGCATAGGATAGGTAGGTGTTAACCTTTGAACCTTCCCTCGCGAAAGCATGCTAACTTTACCGGCTGATTAGTAGACATGATGTCCTTGAACTGTTCTGCCTTTGGTGTAAACGATTACATAGTTCACACAAGAATATTCCTGACACAATTTAGTTCTCATAGTCATGTTCATTCATGACCCTGAACATATGTTTGGTTCTGCAAGAGGGTCTAAGAATTGAGTCTCATACAATTCTCTTCGAAGCGGCCCCACTTCTCTCTCACATATGTGATTCTCAAGAATCATTAATAGCCTTATGCTTATCCTCTTACATTACAATCATCACTTGATAAGAGATGAATCTCCCACAGTGACTCAAAAATCTTTTTACAATTATGTTGTCCCTTTGAACCTAAATCTTGGGTTCTCCAATCAACTAGTTGGGTTTCCATTATAAAGACTTATTTTTCAAGAGGTTTGAGACCCATTCCTCTTGATGACTTTTCAACTAACTCTCGATTTAACCATTTGGTTAACGGATCCGCTATATTATCCTTTGACTTCACGTAGTCAATAGAGATAGTACCAGTAGATAGTAGTTGTCTAATGGTATTATGTCTACGACGTATGTGTCTAAACTTACCATTGTACATATTGTTCTGTGCCCTGCCAATAGCTGATTGACTATCACAATGTATGCAAATTGCTGGCACATGTTTTGTCCATCTTGGAATATCTTCTATAAATTGGCGTAGCCATTCCGCTTCTTCACCACTTTTATCTAGAGCTATAAACTCAGAATCCATTGTGGATCTAGCTATTACAGTATGTATAGAAGATTTCCATGATATGGATGCACCTGCCAAAGTGAATATATATCCACTAGTAGACCTTGAGTCTTTAATATCAGAGATCCAATTAGCATCTGTATATCCTTCTATTACAACTGGATCATTTTTATAATGCAAACCATAATCACGAGTATACCTGAGATACCTTAGTACTCTGACTATTCCTTTCTAGTGGTTAGTCCTTGAATTACTCATATATCTACTTAGTCTACTTACAACATAGGTTATGTCCGATCTTGTACAACTCATTAATTACATCAGACTCCCCATGACTCTAGAGTATTCTACTTGAGATACAGTCCCACCTATATTACTTTCAATGATAAGCATGTCATCTACGTAAAAACATAAAATGACATAGCCATTTTCAGTGTCCTTTACATAAACACATTTGTCACATTCATTTATTTTAAATCCACTCTTCAACATGGCTTCATCAAACTTTTCATGTCACTGTTTTGGTGCTTGTTTCAAGCCATCAAAGACTTTACTAATTTGCACACTTTAATTTCTTGCCCTGGTTCAGAAAATCCTTCTGGTTGTTCCATGCAAATCTCCTCTTCTAAATCTTCATTTAGAAAGACAGTCTTTACATCCATTTGATGTACTTCTAGATTTTGTAATACGGCAATAGCAAGTACTAATCTAATGGAGGTTATTCTCGTAACTGGAGAATATGTATCAAAGTAATCAAGGCCTTCATGTTGTCTGTAAGCTTTAGTTACAAGTCTAGCCTTATACTTATTAATTGTTCCATCTACTTTCTTTTTCTTCTTGAAAATCCACTTATACCCTAATGGTTTGCTTCCTTGAGGGAGGTCCACTAGTTCCTAAGTGTGATTTTGAAGAATGGAATCAATTACACTTTTATAATGGCTTCTTTCCATTGAGCTCCCTCTGAGGAACTCACAGCCTCTTTGTAGCTTTGAGGTTCACTTTCTAGCATGTAGGTAAGAAAATCTGGACCAAAAGATTTTTCTACCCTACTTCTTTTGCTACGTCGAAGTTCCACCTCTTCTTGCTCATTCTCTTCTTGTTCTTCTTATTCCGAAGTATGTACCCACTTAGATGAGTTTGACTCATCGTTTCTCTTACAAGGAAATACATTCTAGAATAAAGAAACATTTCGAGATTCCATTATAATATTCTTGTGTATGTCTTCTATCTTAGACTCATGCACAAGAAAATGATAGGCACTACTATTCTTGTGTATGTCCAACTTTCACCTTCTTAGGTGTAGGTATAGCTACCTTAGCAAGACAACCCCACACTCGCAAATATTTGTAAGATGACACTCTTCCATGCCACATCTTATAAGGACTTTTATCAAGCTTTTTCGAGGTACCTTATTTAAAAGATAGTTTGCCGATAACACGACTTCTCCCCACATGTTCTAAGGTAGTCTAGAACTTAGCAACATGACATTCATCATTTCCTTTAATGTACGATTTATCCGTTCAACAATGCCATTTTGTTGGGGTGCATAAGGTGCTGTTGTTTCGTGAATGATTCCATGCCTTGAAGTTTTATCCCACCTTGAAGAGTTTTATTCCACATTGGTTAGAAGTATTATTAGTTGTAAAAGTTTTTAAATATAAGTTATCTACTATTGACAATAGAAGAAATTATATATACTAACTAGTATTTATGCCCATGCCTATGGCACGACGCGAGGAGGGGAGGATGTCAGTATTGGAGGGTGTTAATATTTAAGGACCTTTAGAAAATTAAAAAATATATTGATTTATTTGAATACTAACACGTCCCATAATTGACAACGATGTTCTCAGATTAAAAATAAACCAACAAAATAAAAAATCGGAAGAATTCCCAATTAGTGGTTATACATATTATTACTTATTCTATTTCTAAAAAATTAAAATAAAAACAATTAATTTTGTAAGAAAAACCCAAGAAAGTGTGTTTGAGACAATTTTCATCAAATAATTAAAAATGTATTAAACAATAAAAAATTGGTTAAACAAAAAAAGATGACTCCACCCTTCTTAATTATTACAAAACTGTCAGACCTTTAAAATGTTGTATTTGCAAATTTTGAAGTCATTATAATGAGTTTTTTTAACAGTGTACATTGATCCGACCTTTACAAAATTTAAAAATATAGTGATATATTTGAATACTGACATGTCCCATAATCGAAAACGATGATCTTAGATTAAAAATAAACCAACAACATAAAAAATCGGAAGAATTCCCAATTAGTGGTTATATATATACTATTAATTATTCCATTTCTAAAAAATTAAAATAAAAACATTTTTTTCTTTTAGAGTTGTCTTAACAACATAAAAAATCGGAAGAATTCCCAATTAGTGGTTCTACATATTGTTACTTATTCCATTTCTAAAAAATGGAAATAAAAACAGTTTATCTTTTAGAGTGGTCTTAACAACATAAAAAATCGGAAAAATTCCCAATTAGTGGTTATATATATATATATATATATATATATATATATATATATATATATTATTAATTATTCCATTTCTAAAAAATTAAAATAAAAACAAATTTTCTTTTATAGTAGTCTTAACAACATAAAAAATCGAAAGAATTCCCAATTAGTGGTTATACATATTGTTACTTATTTCATTTCTAAAAAATTAAAATAAAAATGGTTTTTCATTTACAATGGTCTTAACAACATAAAAAATCAGAAGAATTCTCAATTAGTGGTTATACATATTATTACTTATTTCATTTTAAAAACATTAAATTAAAAACAATTTAAAGAAAGTTTCCTACACAGGGTCAACTATTTCCATTACCCGGAAACCTACTTCATAAAAAAGTTGCTAGCATGAAAAGGCTTGCAAGATAATGTCATTCCATTCTAATCAGAAAATCAGAAAAGTGGAAGACCAAAAAATTCAAATTAATATAAACGCAGCAAACACACATGCTAATCAAACAACATGGATATGGAGATTTCAGAAATTTGGAAGAACAAAAAACTCAAAGTTTATGAGATAGATGATGCTCAGATCAAAAAACGGCGGAGAGGCAACAAACAAAATTTTTTTTTTGGCAAATCTCAGATTGTGATTCTGATATGGGCAAAATCACCAAAAACAAAAAAACCAAAAATATTGAGATATATAAACCCAGGAAAAGGGTGCTCAACCTAGGGCATTGATTTGAGCAATAGATGGAGAGAAAAAGACAGGGTTTCTCTTGCACACATAGCAACCGTAGTGGGTTCCAGCCATGGCACAACAACCCAATTTCAGAAATAGAAGTAATATCTCACATTGAAAAGTTTTATCTCACATTGGTTAGAAAAATGTTAGTTGTAAAAGTTTTTAAATATAAGTTTTCTACTTTTGACAATAGAAAAAATTATATATACTAATACTAATACCCCTTATCATATTGATTATTATTATGTATTATTATTAACTAATGACTAGAAAACCGAAAATTTTTAAAACTTCCGCATGTATGTTTTATAATGAAGATTTATCCAAAGGTGGTGAGGTGGCACAACCATAGTGCTCCTCACCAACTTTATATATATATATATAGATTTGTTTTCATTTTATTTGAATATAATTTAATTAAAAAAGATACATGTCCAAACTAGTTGTCAATAGAGTTCATGACCCATGAAATATAAATATTGAATTCCAAAACTTTTTTCAATATTTTATATTTTATGTTTATCAGAGATTCTATATATAGAATGTATAATATATTACTATTTGTGCCTATCTTGTTTTACAACATTTGATTAAGGATTAAATAATTATTTGGTCTTTGAATTATCCACAAACTATGCGTTTGGTCTTTGTATTTTTTTTTAAATGTGTTTGGTCCTTAAAGTAGATTTTTTAAAAATGTGTTACCGTCAGTTTTGCCGTCAATTTTTTAATGAAATTCTAATTTTACCCTTAGTAATGTTAGTGGTTCAAAATTAAAAAAAAATGAAAAAGCTCGCGCCGTCTACAGCCCCTGCTCCGACCATCTCAATCTCAATCTCCATCTCCATCTCCATCTCCGGCCACCTTCTGCTCCGGCCATCTCCACTTTTTACACCTTCCTTCCTCCATTTTGCTTCCAAATAGACAATTATGTATCTTTTTTTCTCCATCTCTAAGACAAAAAGACAAACAACTGGTGTGCACCAAGCACCAAGCACCCAGCCACCAACACCACCACCACCACCTCACCACCAGAAACCTCCAAAAAACTCAAACGAAATCGAGACACTAGCACCAAGCACCTGGTCTACCGTGGGGTACGAATGTGCAATTGGGGTAAATGGGTGTCCGAAATTCGCGAGCCACACAAGAAATCTCGTATATGGCTCAACATTTTCCCCACCCCAGAAATGGTAGCCTGGGCCCACGACGTGGCAGCGTTGAGCATTAAAGGTAACTCAGCAATTCTCAACTTCCCTAAACTCGCCGGGTCGTTGCCTCGTCCTGTGTCACTGTCCCCACGCGACGTACAAGCAGCCACGGCTAAAGCGGCTGCTATGGACAAATTTGACCTACCTTTACCCTCATCATCATTGTCTAATATGTCGTTGCCTTCTTCTTCTTCATTGGCATCGTTGGTTTCTGGGATTAACTTTGAAACTTGTTAATTGTCTTATTATAATGAAACTACGACATATAACTGTCTATGGCTAAATACTTTTTTTTTTTCTAAAAGATACCTGCGTGCAATTATTGACTTTGAAACTTGTTAATTGTCATTGCATATGATACCGGCAATGTAAATTATCTTCTCTGGAGCTTGAAAGACGATCTTACATCGGATAAATTAATGACAATCTTGGGATAAAAACATTTTCTATAATATTGCTTCATTTCAAAAAATTTGTTTCAACAATGTGATCCCCAAGATTTATGATGATTAGTCTTGTTCTATTGCACAACCCTACAGCATGGTCAATGTATCTCAATAGCATTACTGGAACAATACTTTTAAGTGTCAATTCATGGTCTGATAACCCCGAACACTTTATACTATTCAAAAACTATGTATAATGAATATCTTCGAACAAACTTAATTTTTTCCGCCCTTCAAATAGAATGTGAACTCAAATAAGTTTTTCCTTTTGAATGATTACTTTTATTAAATTATATTTGTATTTTATGAATAAATAAATTTCTGAGAAAAAAATAAGCGAAAATCAAAATAACCAAAATATTTTTACCGTTAAAATTTATTTTTGTTTTGTAAATTATTTTGATTTTAATAACTTCCATTATTATTTTTTGTTTTATTGACTTCGTAACTATTATTTTTATTTTATTTTTAAAAATTAGTTTTATGGAAAAAAATTGTTCCGTAATTTATTATTATTATTTTACTAACCTCAGTTTAAATTGTTTTATTTTATTGACTCTGTAACTATTATTTTTGTTCCATCAAATATTTTTATTTTACTAACGTATTTTTGTTTTACCTAACTATTTTTAAGAATTTGTTTTAAACTTTTGTTCCGTAAATTATTTTTATCATTTTACTAACCTCAGTTTAAATTATTTTTGTTTTATTGACTCCGTAACTATTATTTTTGTTCCATCAAATATTTTTATTTAACTAATGTATTTTTGTTTTACATAGCTATTTTTAGAATTTATTTTAAAATTTTGTTCCGTAAATTATTTTTATTCTTTTAGTAACTTTAGTTAAATTGTTTTTGTTTTAATTGACTTTGTAACTACTATTTTGGTTCCATCAAATATTTATATTTTACTAACGTATTTTTTTACATATATATTTTTAAGAATTTGTTTTAAAATTTTGTTGATTCTGTAACTTTTATTTTTATAGTGACTTGTTTCATAAATTATTTTTATTTTACTAACCTCTTATATTTTTGTTTTCTTGACTCCAGAACTATTATTTTTGTTTTAGTTACTATTTTTTATGTTTAAAAAGAGAAAAATGTTTAAACATATTTAAAAGAGAAGAGATGGTGGTGATGAGAGAGAAAATATGAAGAAGACGGGAGAGAGAAAGGGAAATATAACTAGAGAGAGAAAGAGTGAAACAGTAACTTAATAGTCAATAATTTAAAAGTGAAATTTTGGAGGGAGAAATCCACCATTGTCATTATATATATATATATATATATATATATATATATATATATATATATATATATATATATATATATATATATATATATTACAAAAAAATCAATATGTTAATATCAAATATAAAGAGTGAAATAGAAATATAATAGAGATGATAAACATAATTTTTTAAAACTAGACTATTAAAGTAAAACATCCTAAAATAATATGGTGGACTCTTAATTTACCGAGAACAGACATATTATATAATTAGGATAATCATATTAAGCATAAATGGCACCCGATAAGCACAAGGTAATCCAGAAAATTTGGATTCTTTGCGCGCAAGTGTCATATTAAGCATACGTGGCATGCAATCACAATCAAAAAAAATCGGAGCATTTATAACAATCAGAAAAATCAAGAAATACCAGCAATTTTATTCATATTTATCCGGCTAATTAGATACAATGTGTACAATAGAGTATACATGTTGGGTTGTGTACAATAGAGAGTGCATGCAATCAGAGTCTAGATCTTCAGATGAATGGGTCTACTTTGGTCATAGAAAGCACTCAAACACCCGGCCTGCATCAAATTTGGGTTTTGAAGATGGCAAAAAACTTAGGTAAGACGTTCTCGGATCTTTTTTGTAAAACAGATCCTCTTTATCCGACTCACCGTGTGTTGATGGGTTGAGTTATGAAAGAGCGGGGCTCTGTCTAACGAATAAAGACATGTAAGACAGTGTTACACTAGACCTACTCTTTGTAGGTAGGCATCTTTGTATGCAGGAAGATTCTGGTATATTTGGGGAGGTTAATTTGCATTCACATTCTGAAGTGCTTAGGAGGGGCTGTCAAATAGGTATGCGAAGGCAATCACAGAGTCCCTAAGTCTAAGAGAGTATATTCTTGAAAGGCATGGATCACTAACTGAAGTGTGGTCGGTGAAAATGAAACAATCCAGGAACAGTGATGAACCACAAGCAATTTACTGCTCTCCTCATGGGAAGACATTCCAGTCAATGTCAGAAATTGCATGTTATCTGGATTGTTTCCTAAAAGGGTGCGGAAAAAAAGTAACGAATATGCATCCCGGAAACAAGGGCGCCACTGTCTAGAAGAAGAAAGAGGGAGGAAAAGAAGTAAAGAATTGTTGCCTTAAAGGGGGCAGAAACAGGGGCGCAGCTGTCTAGAAGAAGAAAGAGTGCACGACTTTCAGCAGCCAGTTATGTTTGTGCGCTGGGACGGAGATGCTATTCTTTGGTCGGTTGGTCCCAAATTCCTTGTGAACCGCACAAGGCTTTCTTGATAATCCATCTCTTCATGACCCTATCATAGTACAAATACATGAAAAGAACTTATTGAAATGGACTATTATAATTAAAATGTAATATGAAAACGATAAAAAAAAAACTCTTTTCTTTACCCTCAAAATGAGTTACTGCCAACACAAATGTGGAAAGCAAAATAAAATGCATGAGAATGCCGAGTAGAAGCGAGATAGCAAGCTACAATATCATTGGAGAAATTGGAGTTAATGTCATGGTAAGGGCTTCACGACCAAAAATGTAACTGCTTTCTATATTTATCAAGTATCCACAAGATAAATTAGGCGGTCAAATCAAGAAGGTGTAATCCACATTTCAAGTTTATTTCAAGTTTTCAAACTCTATCCGAGTTGAGGTTTATTTCAAGATAAATTAGGCGGTCAAATCAATGGGACATCCGCCATAAGCCCATAATTCTCCTTCACGGTAATAACAATCTCCACCACTGGCTTCAATTTATTTAGATTTTAGAGCATGCTTATAGTAATTAGTAAACATTCATGATGTGTAGATTACCCATATTGTAGCCAGGTTACCAAATGTGGTTTTAATAAATTCGATTCTCACAGGGGCACCATTAAAACACCAGGCATACTTATTTTCAAGACAGCAAGTGATTCACAAGTAAAAAGGCAACATGGCAATGATACTACAATAGGTAGCGTCAGATCAATCTCTTCAACTTTGTGCTTCACTACAGCAGATACCCATGAATGGACACGGGAAGGGTTGACAGGGCACGAAAAGCATAGACGGAAACTTTTTATATCTGATGCATCGTGAAGAAGGAGAAACCTTTCCACAAAATTGAGAAGGGTAACGTTACACTCCAAGCCGTCGTCCAAATCAATGTGGGACAAAGAAGTCCACAGGTATTGCCACCTTGTCGACAATAATGAAGTCCTTATAGCTTCTTTTGTAGGAAGGAGGGAGAGTATAGAATTGAGCACACAGTCGGGCAATTTGCTGATTATGTCTTTACTAGCACCAGTATTTGGCTCTCTACTGATCTTTGGATATTTAGAATGCTGCAACAGAATGGCGGGATACATCTCCTCGTTTTCACCTTCTATAAACAAAAGCACATACTCATTAAGCATGAAAAAATAAAAGAGAGATTTACATAACTTGCTAGAGAAAAGATATGGTTGTGTATGATTTGGGCCTCTAAATTGCAAGCACAATTGAGGTTACATTTGTTCAGCACAAGATACCTTTGGGTATAGGTCTTTATCCATTCAAATTAGGGCTATATAACATTCATTGACTAGTCATTTCATTAGTTAAACATGTTATAAAGTCTAGACTTTGCAAACAAACTAACAGAATGTAACAAGATCAATAGTAGAGAAGAGAGATAGATTTAGGCTAACGAACTGTCAAAATTTTATTAGAGTCAACCTTGAAAACGTTTTAGAATACAACTATTTATATAGATACAATTGAAACCCTTAAAACAAGTAAAATCGGACAACGTAGCAAAACTGAAAAAACAAGACTAGGCGGTCGCCTAGTAGTTCACGACACAAGGTATTTGTAAGATGGCAAGGAGACTTATGTGTTACTGATAGAGTGATAGTAACTGTACATCCACAACCAAAATCTTATAATCTGATTACAACTAAATTGTGGGAGTAGTTCCAAATTTAAGAATAGCTTAATTTTTAAAACAGACTGAGACTACTATGAATGAGTAGTCACAGCTTTTGCTACTGCAGATCCGGGTGGTGGTTGCTAAAAGGGCACTTGTAGTAGGAGGTGGATAGTTTTTGAACTCTATCATTGTTGAAGCGATTCCCATGATTCTGGTTATTTACTTTCATTTCATGAAATCATCAAGTTGAGCTTGGATACAGGTCTCTCGAGTCTCGACTTAAGTAAAGCTCAAGCTCAACCTAAACTCGATTAGAATTAAAAAGCTGCTTACTTATTGCTCGTTTCGTGAAGTAATCTAGTTGAGCCCACACTCAAGTCTCTTGGCATGAGTAATTTTTTTACTTCAAGCTTAAATTAGTCGAAATCTCCCATCCGTTCCAGATGTTGGAAGAACGTATGTGCTATAAAAAATATGGAAATATAGATAGAAAAAACTGTGTTGTCAAAGAGAAGAGAATATGGATTAACATACATACATTAGTAGATTCTATGACCATTTGCTACCGGAAGAGGTGGAAAAAAAATATTTTGCACAAGAATTATTGAGAGAGTGGTGGTTCTCCTTAACGATCCAGCAGCATTGAGTTTAAAATCATTTTTATTATCCTGTCCTAAAATATTTGTCTTGTTTGAAACATACCTTTTTAAAACAACATTTTTACCACTCGACCCTTATTTTTTAATTCTACTTTATTATGGGTCACATACACATGACTTTAAAGGAAACTGTGCATCAAGTCAATAGTAATAATCAAGTCAATTTTTTTTCTTTAATCTATATGTCGGATCAAACCAAACAATATTTTTGAACAGATGAGGTAGTAGTATTTTGCTATTTGAAATAGATGTGGGAAGGGAATGTACTATCAAACTTAAGGCCTCAAAGCATAGTCTTACCGGGATATGGCCTTGCCAAATTGCTGCTCGATCGTCAGAGGATGTTGTGGCCAATTTCGTTCATTGTCATCGATGATGCTGAAAAATGGTAGTTAAGACCATGTCACAACGCCAGAAAATCAATTAAAATAAAACAAGAAAGAAATGGTGAATACTGAAATGCAGCACAATTTTTTGATCAGTCATATTTATCTTGCCAAAGGGAAATTTTGCCATCTTTTCCATCGCTAATGTAATGGAAAGAAGATTGTAAGCCTCCAAAGTGGATCAAGAATGTTGCCAAAACATCTACCATTTTGGAACAATAGGGTGTGTTTATATTTTCCCCTAAATGGGCAAGTATCCAAACATCTGTTGGTTGAAAGAATTTAATGTAATAGAAAAGTTTCCTCTACTTCTTTTAGCATCTGATAATTCCTGTTATATGCTTATATAAAATTTCATTTTTCCTTCATACTAAGTCTATTTGGACAATACCAAATCTACAAGGACTATAACATTTAAAAAAACAAAATACAACTATCAAAAAGGCATTTACTACTTACATAGATATATGGTGAAATGTCATGAATAACGACCTTATTATATCCCACATGAGAATAACAATAACTTCACAGCTAAGCAAGACCCTGATGTGGACACAAACAAAAAATAAAGCGAAAAAATCAATTCGCTATTCTCTTAATTCCATCTGCATTCGTATGAGATTAAAGAAGTCAAAGTATTAAGTATACATCTTCAATTGGGACTAAAAAGGTAATAAATACGATAAAAAACTAAATAGGTTGAACTCTATGGGAATGATACCTCATCATTATACACAGGGAACAACATTCTTGTGGATGCTTTGTGGGCTCCAAGACCCTGCATTTGCAAAATTACCATTGACTAAAAGTTAATCATGAGTTTTGAAACTCGTTATAAAATACTATCTTCGTTTTAGGCAAAGAGTCAATTTTAAAAAAAAAAAAAATCGAACACTTTTATGTCTTAACCTTTTAAAATAAACAAAAATCCCAAAGTAAAATATTGGATTGTTTACCCGAAACGGACAGAGTAAATCACAAGAAGCAGATATGTAAATTAAAATCACAGGAA
Organism: Codonopsis lanceolata; assembly: GCA_013146195.2. Taxonomy (NCBI): domain Eukaryota; kingdom Viridiplantae; phylum Streptophyta; class Magnoliopsida; order Asterales; family Campanulaceae; genus Codonopsis; species Codonopsis lanceolata. The sequence goes on along the minus strand of CM028378.1, from coordinate 147,872,032 downwards.
GCAGATATCTAATCTCCATTTCCTTCATCCCCATAAGAAACAATCTAGACATATAAGAAAATAAATCAAACAGCCCAACTTCTCTTATCAAGAAGCGGGTGAAGAAAACACATTTCCTATTCTTGAAACTACTCCACAAACAGTTTGATGATGATGATGATTAAAAATGCATAGAATTAAGTGAGTACCTCGAATCAGAAGCAGAAGCACCACCACCACCACCGATCACAAATCGAACGGTGAGAGCCATGGGCATGCAACTAAGCTGGGATTTTTGAGTTAGGGCGCACCGACGGCGGCGGAGTGATATAGGAGAATGCGAGTTAGGAATGAAACCTTTATATATAGACCAACCACTGGCCTGACAACCCTAATTTCTAAGCGGATGGTAAAGTGTAGTGAAGCTAAGCACGTGCATTCTTAACTATTCTTTGTTTATTTTTGTTTTTTTCATTAATGATACCATTTTTCACTAATTCAAAAAGTCAACTATTTTATTTTTTGATATTTCACATAAATAGTCTATATTAAAAAAATTAAGACATAAAAGTATCATTATATTACTAATGAGCTTCTGAAATTATCATTTTTTAAAAAAAAATTGACTTTCAATGAACTTTTTGAAAATCGAAAGCGGAGGGAGTAGATCTGGTATTACTAAGCGATGCAATTTGATGATCAACAACCTTGTGAAAGTTACCAATTTGATGCATATTAATTTGTTTGTGATACCACGTCAAATTTTATAAATGTTGTACTTAATATTTTCCTCACAATGTTTAATAAGAGTTATAACATTTGAACATCC
>CM028378.1:147769043-147871124 GCA_013146195.2 Codonopsis lanceolata | reverse complement strand
CCCATGTTTGTGAACGTGTCACCTGGAGATGAAGATCTAATGATGGATGTACTTCTTTAAAACCATAAAGGAATAGAAGGGTGTTTGAGGATGAGGAGAGGACGGTGGACAAGTTGAAGGATGAGTCGCTTCGCACGTTATTCTTTTGGGGGGGTGAGGATACTAATACTTCCAACATTCATAACATTTTATGTATCGATTTTGTTAATAGATTTTCTATAGATTAGTCTGATTGTGTATGCTTATAGTTATTCAAGAACGCATCTCCTGTTTAGACGCTTTGGTATATACTTTACTTATCAAAAAAAAAATGAATGTTTAGTAACTCTAGAAAAGATAAACTTCAGGAGAATGACATGGTAAAGTATTTTCAATAGGAGTTACAAAGAGGTTACATTAACATCAACAGCATTCTCGAGGTAGGGGAAGACAAAGATTTACATGGACACCAAAAATTAAGAATCCTATGGGTTCTAATAGAAATTTTATCTTTTCTTGGACAGCAAAAGAGGTTCATTTAAACAACTCTAAATAGTTGGAACACAGTTTCAGTTGATTTAAACCACTAAACTGTAGGCCTCCTAGCAAATGACAGTTTTGGATTAGGAATAATTAAAGAAATATAGCTGGAGTGATTTGATGGCCATGATATTATTTCATTACAGGTATTACTGATTTTAGGCCACGTTATGATCTCTATCTATGGATTCTTACCAGATTGTACTCTCATTCTTCTATGTTCAATTTCTTCATCGTGTATATATCTCCAATGCACATAATCCTCAATATTTTCTAGACCATGAATCTCGTGTCTTACTCTTATTACAGATATCTGAATGGATGAGTGACAAAAACTCCCTTGATTCTTCGGATTATGATGTTTCAGTTCGGCTGTGTTTGATATCAAAGGTCTATGGTCTGAAAGAAGCAGAGCACTACTTTGATAACATTCCAAATGAATCAAGAAACTGGCGCACGGAGCCCTTTTGAACTGCTATGCCGATGCAAAATCGTTGGAAAAGCAGAGGCCGCGATGCAGAAGTTGAGGGAGTTGGGTTATGCGAAGTCATTATTCTACGGTGTTATGCTGGACCTATATTCTAAAATGAAAAGCATGAGAAAGTTGACCTTCTAATTCAAGAGATGGAAGAGAAGGGCATTTATTTTAATAAATTATCGCACGGTATCAGATTAAATACATATGCAGCTTCTGCGAAAAATAGAACAAATGGAAAAGCTTTTAACAGAGACAGAAAATCGTTGGAGAAAGCAGGTTTACAATGCCCTTTTGATTTGCTATGCCGATGCAAAATCATTGGAGAAAGCAGAGGTCACGATGCAGAGGATGAAGGAGTTGGGTTACGCTATGACATTTTCCTACAATATTATGGTGGAACTATATTCTAAAATGAAAAAGCACGATAAGCTTGACCTTCTAATTCAAGAGATGGAAGAGAAGGGCGCCTTTTAATAAATTCACGTGCAGCATCAGATTAAATGCTTATGCAGCTTCTGCGAAAATAGAACAAATGGAAAAGCTCCTAACAGAGATGGAAGATGATCCTGGATTCACAAGGAGGTGGAATTATTATACCATAGCTTCAAATGGGTACTTGAAAGCTGGTGCTACAGAAAAGGCTTTGGCAGCATTGAAGAAATCGGAGCACCTCATCAGGATTGAGGAAAGAAGCTTTGGCTACGAATGTCTTCTCACTCTTTATGCAAGCTTGGGGGAGAAAGATGAGGTATATCGCATATGGAACCTTCGCAAGGGAATTGGTAAGTCTTACAATGATAGCTATCTTTCTATGATGAGCTCACTTGTTAAGTTGGACGACCTTGATGGTGTAGTGAAGATATTTGAGGAGTGGGAAGAAGAGAAGACAGATTTTGACTATCGACTTCCAAACCTTCTCATTACTGCTTATTGCAAGAAAGGTCTTCTGAAAAGGCCGAGTCAATTTTGAACAGGCTTACAGCGAGTGGCAAGGAGCCCAATGCAAGCAGTTGGAATCGCCTGGCACTTGGATACTTTCAGAAAGAATTGAAGTACAAGGCAGCAGAGACAATGCACAAAGCAATCCTGACAAGTATTAGCAGGAAAAAACAGAACGCTAATTAAGCTTATGAGATGAGAGGTTGATGACTGCAAGTATTGAACCCAAGTGCGAGACTGTTTGCTGCACAATGTTGCAACCGGTTGCCGACTATTTTGGGAGTCTAATTGTGGTGTGACTTGGAACTGGCCAACCACGACGTATGTTTTATGGACATAGACGCAACTTCTTAAGGTAAATTAGTCCATCAACTCCTCTGTCAAACTGGCTAAAGTCTTGTGTAGTTGGAGAACGTGAATCCTTCTATGTGAGATGCCGGGTACACCATTATTTTTCTATCATCTATCACTCCGATCGGTACAAGGTTTTGTTGACATATTCTGAATTTCTGATCCATAGCTACGCCATTTGATCAACTCGTAAATGCGTCCCACTCAAGTGAAGTGGTACTCTCTCCATTCTGGTAAAGATATAAATAATTTTTGGTCCACCCCCTCCCGACTTTAACAAAAACATTTGTTTGGTCCTACCTCTTCAAAAAATATTAGTTCAGTCCCTCATGTTGTTTTTCTTGGTTAGATTCTCCCGTTATCATTAAAATTCCCGCTCTATTTTTTTAAAATGGCCAAGTACCCTCTCTCCTCTTAAACAGACATGGACCAAATCAATTGCATATTCCTTCCCAAACCTAGCAATCCTTTTCCAAAGGTTTGTACTTGCGTTCCCTAACTCCATCACTGAGTAACCTTAAATCCTACAATTGCTTCGGTGAATCATCCCCACGCTGCTCCCTAACCGTCGCCACCCCACCTTAAATGCAAGAAGATATGCTTCACCGTCAAAAGATTCATGGAATCATCCACGTCCGGAATCTTTGTCAATTGGAGTCTTGTCTGGGCAGTTCACCAAAGGGATGGAGAGTGGGAGGGAGACAGAGAGATAGAGAGAAAAGCCATGAAGGCCGATAATCTCTATGGTGTTTGGAGGTTGCTGCACCACCGTTGCAGTTGTCGGAGCTCAATCGACACAAGCAAGGGTTATAGGCAAACTTACAAATTTGATTTGGGATCCAAGAGTAATGAGATCGATCGAACGCAAGTTGCAAGCTATTGACGAAATCCAACACTGACATACTGTTTGATATGAAATTCTGATTAATTGCTCTTGAATTGGCTCAATCATTCAAGGAAATGGTATTTTCGCTGGAGTGTGTGTTCTCTCTCTTTCTACACAAGTAACCTAGTAGTAACCCGTTCCACCCCCTCAGATTTCAATATTACATTCACTGTGTAACGCTCTGAACCCGAAAGCCCGGTCCGTTATGTATAACCTACATACCGCCCACTGTCGCAGACCCACTAAGACCCACTCTAATACCATTCAGTATTTTGTTTTCACATTTCTGACCGAGATCCGCTATGATATCATTTTGTATGGCCCCGAATCCAAAAGTCTCCGCTATGCGCTATGCTACAGCCTCAGCACGTAAGCACGAAGATCTTGGGTCATCGCGCCCACCACAAATCGATCCAAAAGTTCATAAATGATGGTGCTTGATAGTAGTGTATGACCAACTTATAAAGCACATTTAAGTCTCACGTCTTCTCCCTGATGTGGGATTGAGGGTTTTTACACTTTGTCCCCTTCTCCTATTTAGATTTAGAGATAACAAAAAACATGAAGTTGGGTGTGTAATTTTGGGTGTATTTTCGTGTAGGATATGAATTCGGTGGCGGTAATCTCCTTTGATATGGATGAAAGTTTTAATTTTTATATGTAGAAGTTAGTGGTGGCATCATATGATGATGGTGGTGGTGGTGGCACGGCAGCTACTTTGGCTGTCCATTTTTTTTATTTGGGCAGTGAGCATTGTTTTAATAGTGTCGCCCAATTTATTTATTTTACAAATTGTATAAAACGAAAAAGAAAAAAAAGTTTTTTTTAATGATATTCTAGTGTCGCCGACGGGGTAATACTAGTGTATTTTAAAACAATTATAAATTGTATAAAACGAAAAAGAAAAAAAAGATTTTTTATATAAAAGTGGATTAAGTTGGTTTAAAATAAAAAAGCATCAACATGGTTAAAAATCCAAAAGGGCAAAATAGTCATTTTGGAGGGGTGGTTGTATTGGGCAATAAAAATGGTTGCTCTTTTTTTTATGAATACGTCTTATGTGAAATCGTTTTATCGATCCTCCTTATAAAACAGAGCATTATTTTTTTACAGCTTAACTCATCATTATACGTTGAATTTAATCAATGATATCTCTTTTACAAAAAAAATAAAATAAATAAATAACATGCTATACGATCTTTCCTAATTTTTTATCATTTTTTATTTGTGGTGAGAATGGTAAGCATAAGCACCAATCCATCATAAAATTTAATCCGGCTATGAATCTCTTTCCTAATAATGTAATTAAGTTCATGGTTGTATTCCAAAAGGAGAAAATGAAGATTCTCCATAGATCATATATTATATACTCTTTTCATTTCAAACAAAAAGTTCACTATACTATTTTAATATATTTCACTTGAAGAATCCATTTTAAAAAATTGTGCTTACAATATCTATAATATTTCATCTTTAGCATTCACTAGTGTTGCAAGCACATTATTTGTTCTTAACTTTTATGTAATTAAGATTAACTGTAATGACATTAATCAGGGTCGGCCCTGAGAGTAGTCCGGAAGGGCGACCGCCTTGAGCCCTCAATTTTGAGGGGTCCAAACTTATAATACAACCATATATAGGGATAAAATATTATAATGTTATTTAAATCTTATATATGATTTAGTGCTTCATTTGATAAGTTGTTTTGATTTGGTTGAGAGGTTATAGGTTCAACTCTTTAAAAGTTATGTAAAATTTATTTTATTTTTGAGTTGTGAATTATCAAGTATTATATACTCCCTCCCTTCCAGGTAAAAAGTTCATGTTTGAAAGTCAATTTTTTTTTAGAAAATGACATTTTTAGTTGCTCATTAATAATAAAATGACAATTTTATACTTTAATTTTTGAAAATAGACTCTTTAAGTGAAACATATCAAAATAGAATAGTAAACTCTTTGTCCGAAACGGATTGAGTATATAATATGTAATGTGTCCATTTTTGGTAATTGCTTTTGTGATTTAATGATAAGCTACTTATATATGTGCTTAGAGATTTTGGATTCAATCCATAGCATAGTTGTCCAACTTTTTTTTGTTTGGCTATCAATATTTCAAGTAAAAACTTGATTTTATATCACTTTGACTATAATCTCCATTGCTTATATTTGTATGATTCTTAGCTTCATTAGTTGATTAGTTTTTATTTTAAAATTTGAATTTGTAGGGAAAACATATTCTTAAGAAAATATTCATCTAGAATAAAAGAATATGAATTGACGGGGTGATTAAAATTCAAAGAGTAGCTTTTAATTAATAAGTTTTTTAATTAGATTTTTTGGTCAAAAATCTAATTAATGGATTACAATAATCGAATAATCAACAACAAAAAAACAAATGAACATATAACGAATGAGCCATAAAAATTAGAGAAAATGATATAATTTGATGATATGATTGAGAAAAAACCTAAAAAAGTGAATAAATCTGAAATATCTTATAGATATGCTTTATAGACATTTTGCATATTTGTATATATAAGAAAATTACCAAATCAAGATAGAAAATAACTAGTGTAGTGAAATATGCAAACAAATTAATTTTAAATAATTATTTCATATACTTATATATTAGTATGCTCGTAGATATTACACCAATTGAAATACTTTGAACGATGAAAAATTGAAAAAATATTTCTTTCGAATTTTTATTTTATATATCTATAGGGGTCCATTTTATTATTTTTGTCCTTGGCCCCCAGAAGTTCAGGAACGGTCCTGGCATTAATATATCATCTTAATAATTAGACTTTTCAAACGTAAACTCTTTGGATAAAACGAAAGGAGTATATGACACTAAATAAACCAAGTACATGCATACATCAACTAAAAGACAATGTACAAGTCGTACTAAAGGACGCATGTACATACTATATCTATGAAATTAGGTGCCTTGAAGACTTGATCATTTTTGAATTACTAGGGTTCCAAATATATATATATATATATATATATATATATATATATATATATATATATATATATATATATATGTATAATAACATGACTATCTCTTTTCTTGGAGTACTTTAAACTCTGTAGAAACTCCAAACTTCAAAGAAAATGGGCTTATCTAAGAGGCTCGTGATTAGCACGTGAGGGACCACGTGGCTGGCTCGTGACTCGTTTTAGGGTCGAGTACATGAGTGTCCCCCTTCTCCTTGTCTAGCGAGTATTTATGCTCGGAGCGAGGATCTTTTGTCTTGTATTGATTTCTGTCAAGTTGATTCTAGGGAGCATAACACTTGCGAGTTTTCATTTGAGTTTTCTTTCGAGTTTGGGGAGCTAGCATTTCGATGACAGTTGACATGATGGACCTAGGTCCGGGCGGACAAAAGGCTTGTAGGCCGACGCCGATCGAGAGGTGTGTCATGATGGGTCGCGCCTTTTCGATGTCAGCATTGATGGTGGGTTTGCTCCCATGCTTCACAGTAGTTGTGATCATGGGATTTGAATTTTTTGGGCGCCTGATTTCCGATTCACCCTCTATAAAAGGCCTAACCCTAAACATTTCCCCTTTTTTACTAAATTCTCTCTCCTTAAACCTTTTTTGTGTTGGCGGGGCTCCAAGAATCCCAAGCTCCCTCTGCAACCTGGATCATTTCCAAATCTCCTCTTCCGACAAGTTCATCCCTGTTCAACAAACAAGTCCTCCACTCTATACTTTTGTTTCATTTTGTTGAAATTTCTCTCGGTATTCGTAATTTTTGGATTTCAAACGGTCCTTGTCTTTCATTTGTTTTTCTGGGCAAGTCCACGCTCTATTTCTTGGGGCTCTTGTGAACTCTTGAGATTCATAAGGAGATCGAGGTAAAACTGGAACCAACAGTTGCTCGAGGAAGTAGGCTTAACCGTATGTTTTCCTCAATTTCTCCGTAGGAATGTTGTCCCTTTTTCGCTTGTTCGATGAAGCCACTGACTCAGATCGGGAAGAGTTTGATTATGATCGTGGGGCGACTGAAGTGCATGAGGATCCAGAAACAGCGGAGTAAATAGATTCCTAGGAAACTGCCTCCGATATTCAATTTGCTGAGGAGAGGAATATCCCAGAGGTGACCTCGCGTGCCCATCCTGAGGTAACCATAAACGATATTATTACCGAGCAGGATGAGGGTGGAGAGCAGGAAACTAAGACTGCAGAGGCGGGTACAAGCAGCCCTCACAATGATGATGAAGAATTAGTTGTCTGCTCCCGAGCAGGGAGGAGAAGTCGAAATGAGGATTACAACAACCTCAATTCCCTTGTTCACTGGGAATCTGTTGGCTCTCTAGCATAAGTATTTGCATGGTTCCACTCAATTGGCATTTTCCAGCAGGATTATCCAGGTGTGCCCTACGAATCGAAGATGACTTCAGAAGGAATGAGGAAAGAAAAAAAGTAGTAGTTTTCTGTAAGTCCAGTTGGCAATAAATAAAGCTAGAGGGGGTGGATAGCCTTTTAAAAACCTTAAGGGTTGTTTTGAAAGACTTCAAAGTTACAACAGAAAGTAAAACTTTGTCAGCCTTCTAATGATTTGTTAGCCGACTAATGAATAAATTTGTCTTAAGACAACAGCTGACACTTGTCAGCTAAGAGATGGTTTTAGTTTGATCACTTACTAAGGAATGAATTGACAAACAATTTATGGGAGCAATTTATGGAAGCCGCTCAAGTGTTAAAACAGTTACACAACAGGCTGAAAGATAAATGACAAAGTATTAGAAGTGGTTCACAGTATAATCTACTACGTCCACTACCAAGTTGGTCAAACTTAGATTTTTGAAGTACACTAATATTATTATTTATTTATTTTTAATAGGTAAGTGTGACCTCTTATTGATATGAGGATTGGAACCAATGACCTAAAACTCTTTGCCTCAATGCCCTTGTCATCTTTCCCAATGATCACTAATGGATCGGTGTATAACAAAGACTAGTGTTTATGGAGTATGATTGAGAATCAATCACACTCGTGGAACAATCAATGATTCATTTATGATTTGAAAGAAGTAAGGAATGATAGCACAATGATTGTCTAAAACAAGAACTAGAAGAGAACGACAATTAAAGATGTTGATTCTCATTATATTTTAGATTTGTATTTGCTCATACATTCCATTAGGTTTTATACTTAGTGCTTAAATGGGATGCATACCAGTTAGTGTGGCAACTGTGTATAGAACTTTGCCTTTAAAATAGTTTATTTAGACTTTACAGCTGTCAGCAATCATCACCAGAAGACTTCGGCAAGGCTTCACCAGCAACCTTCACCAGCATTCACCAGCACACCTTGTCCGTGTCTACTTGCAATCTGTTGTGACGCGTCTGAAGATTAAAAGGAAATCAAGATGCCCAGCTCAGCATATTTGTAAAGATTATTAATTCAGATATTTTAGAATATCTGTTTGAATAAACTCTTACATAGTTGACTTCTTGCATTGAAGAAAAGCCCACCTCGTTTTTAAGGAAGCGATGATGACTTTTTCCCCTTTGATGATTACTGAATCAGAGACAGAGCAGATACTCAGTCTGACACTACACTCTCTAAGGAAAGTACAGACTGTACCAACTCTTGTAGGTCTGCAACCACTGTCATCTTCCACATGCTCATTCAGTAGCTTCTCCTCTAAATACTTGATCAGTCCTCGATAAAGAAGAATTCAAACTAACAGCTCCTTACATTTAATGCATTCAACCTAATCGAGTTGTTACTCTCTTCTTCTTTTTTTAACGGTCTTAAGGATGCTCTCATATAAATACCTTCATTGAAGACTGAAGAATTCAATGCTCTCAAACTACTCAACAACTTACAAGCTATTATTCTTAGTGCATTCAAGACACAAACTGATCAACGAAGTCCTCAACAATAACAAGAAGGCCGCCCAATCATTGTCATTTATTATAGTCTTATTTGCTGTTTTACTAAACTATTCTTTAGCATAATGAATATTCTGTTTCCCAGATAGTCACTACCACCCACCAAACACAAGTCAAATATTTTGTACGCGATCCATTAGAGATTTCCATAATAGAACTAGTGGAAAATATAGTGTATTTTCAAATCCAAGGTTGACTTTTTTGGTGGTGGACGTAGTACTCTTTATAGTACGAACCATCTCAAAATCATTGTGTTCATTCTTCTCTCTTTATTACTGTTTGATATTATTATTTGTTCTTTATCGCACTTCCTTCTAGCATCAAACTTAGAGAACAGCCAAGTCTACTAGTAGTGTTTACCTATGTTACACGGATACGGATACGCGGATACGAGATACGGTGATATGAGATTTTTGAAAAATCCCGGATACGGATACGTGGGGGTAAAGTGTATATATTCAAACTATAAGGACTAAAGTTTAAATATTCAAACTATAAGGACTAAAATGTAAATATTCAACATAAGCACCAAAATATAAATATTCAACATCTAAAATAGAAATATTCAACATACAAAAACTATTCTTCGATGTTATCATCGACTTCTTCACAAATAAACGATTCCAACTCCGGTTCATCTAATGAGAGATTTGCCATCTCGAGGTGTTGGTCCCAAAGGGCACAATAATAAGCTAGAGGGGGAGGGTTGAATAGCTTATTAGACACTTAAAAATTTTCAAAGGATTTTTCGTATGTAATTTAGACTAATCTTGTAGAGATTATTCTCACACATAGTTGCTAACATTTTATTTTCAATGGTTAAGAAACTATATCAGATAATTCTGATGGGAAAAAGAAGGCACGCGGGCCCACATTTATGAAAAATATTTAGGGAAATAGTACTGGTATTCGTACAACTGTTGAGTTTAACAAATATGGACAACCAATTGGAAAGAAAAGAAGTAAGTTTGTCCATTTCATTGGTTCGATTGCACGAAATGGGCAATTTATGCCTCTTATTTGCAAAAGCTGGAAGAAGATCCCAGAACACTTTAAAACTGATGCATTGAAGATGATAAAGGTATTTTTCCATCAACTTATTTTTCTATCAACTTTAAAACTGAGGCATTGGTTCGATCTTTTATTTTTATTTCTCCAGCTTGAGTAATACTTGACCTTCTGTTGCTAAATTCAGTTTTGGTCATATGCTATATTAGGTTTCCAAACATATTTGTGGTGCATGTAAAAGCTGCATTCGTTAAATAGGACATTATCTTCAGGGATTTGAGATAATATTCACTTTCATTATCTAACTTTAGGATCTGAATTACAGTGATGATTTTTCAGTAAGTCCTCATCATTTGCTTATGAAGAAAGGACTATATTAACGGCTTTGTAATTTTTTTTCCTGGGTAAGTTAGATGACTTTTAGAAAGATATGCACCACAGTTTAAAGAAGCAACATACATCTCCTCAACAGCAAGAAAAAAGTGTACACTATAGTTACCTATTAAAGGGTGCAGAGTTTAGTCTGATAATAAGGATAAGCCTTATAGTGCATATCTGATTAGACATAATTGTTGCTACTTTCGTACTGCTTACAAGGAAGTGTTTCTTACTGTTCCAGGGAAATTACCTTCCATGTATAATCACTATAATGTCCTCACTTCACTTATTCATATGAAAATTGCATTAGAGATTCTGACTTCTAAAGATGGACAACATGAGGCTTATTTATACACTTACCAATATGTTCGAATTTGGTGGTAGTTGATGGAATGTTACATTGAGTGATTGGGACGATGATTGTCTTAGCCTTGAACAGATACAATACGCTTGTGTTGATGCCTATGTTTCGTTCGAGATTGGTAGGCGCTTGAAAGCTTGATAATTCGGTAATGGCAGGTGTGTGTTTTGTTGGGTTAATGCCTTGAACGTGTTTGATATATTGATTGTTAGAATTTATGATCTATATGGGGTGTGTGTATAGTTGTGTTGTGACTTGTCACATGCGTCTTTTGTTGAACAGCTTGTCTGGGAATTAATGCATAGCAAACTCTACAATGAAATATGAATGTTTGGATGCATTCATGTTCTTGTTTCTGTGTTGTTTTCTGGTGTCTTCTTTTCTGGGTTTGAAGGTTATTTGATCGTCTCCCATATTCATACAATTTCTTTGCACAAATTGAGTCTTCATTTCTTCTTTGATCCATTTTTTCACCTCAAACCTGACTATGTGTTTTGGTCTCTATTTGAAGTTTTGGACTATGGAATGCAAATCTGGAGCAAGAGTACTTGTTTTTTACTCTGAATATGTTATCTTCTTGTTCTTGTCCTATTTTTGTGGATACCATTTATGGGAAATAGTAAACTTTAAAAAACTACTAATGAAATGCTATTCCGACTGTGATGGTTGTAGTTTTTACTACCTTTCTGGTGGCTCTATTTTCTACTAGTTTTTCAAATGGAGTTTATTATTTTGCATCATCACTGCATGGAAACATAACATAGCTATGTTTTTCAGGGGTGGCATCCTATTTTTCTCAATACACTCAATTTTTTTGCTGATAACTCCTGCAAATATATTTGGAGTCATCGTGTATATGCTTGTGAATCTTATTCAGCCATTTTTGTGACTTTGCCTAATCAGTATCTTACCGGGTAGCTATACTTCTCCAAAATATTACATATCATAATAGGTGTGATTAATGCGATGTCGTGTTAAGTCATCATTCACCGAAAGTTAAAATTCCCCCCCCCCCAGTTATATTTGTAGTTACAACTACTATGAACTATGCAATGGCTTTTGGATATTGGAAATATCTGGTATATTTGAAGAGTTGTCATAGAGGCTTTTACCGCAATCTCTATAAAATATGCAATGGTTTGGGGAGACCTGGGATATTTCTGCAACTTTAAGAAACTGCTATGTGGGTAGATACACAAGTTTATCTTCTTTTTCTTGTGTCCAGAGCATGTAACAAATCAAACTTGTATTTGCTATTTTATGCTCTCAGCTAACATATCTCCTTAATTACTTGTTATATTCAGGCCTACCTAATATATTAATATATATAGATCACTGTGGATGATGATTTGAATCATGTGGTCGATACAAATTTTAAGTTTCTCTCCCAACAAAAAAAAGTAAATTGTATGTGTTTCATCAAGTGTTTGATGACTCAAACTTAACTTTAGAGCACCAATAAAAAACTTCAGCTTACAGGCTGCTGCTGGTTGCCATAACCATTTGCCCCATACGATGTTGCTGGTTGACATAACCATTTGCCCCAAACTTGAATGTACTTATTTGTTTTTGGGTAAGTTAGATGGCTTTTCTATACATATACACCACAGTTTGAAGAAGCAATAGACATCTCCTAAACAGATTTTAATAGCCTTGCAACAAAAACTGGTTGTAGTTGATTAAATAATTAAGCAGTAATGTGCTTGTTTTTTATGCAGATTGTTGATAGATAATTTTTTCTTTCTTTTTGGTGTGCTTACAGGATAAGTTTGACTTTCCATGTGGTCATGAGCCTTGGATCTTGAGATCACTTGGCAAGAAATGGAAGAACTGGAAATCTACTATCAAAAGCAACTATTACGACCCAACAAAGTCAGTTCAAGAGCAAATTTCTAATACACCACCATGTGGAAGAGTAAATGATGAGCAATGGAAAGAACTCCTTAATACGCGGCACTCTCAAGAGCATCAGGTATGACATATGGATGTTTTTGTTTAAGCATGTAAGTTAATTTTAAACTTATGAATATTTACTTTCCTATACACGTAAATGTGTAGGATGTTGCCAAGAAGAATAAAGCAAGTCGTGCAAAACAAACAATGATTCACAGAACAGGCAAAAAAAGTTTTGCAAAGGTTTTAGAGGATGAGGTATTTAATTTTCAAAATGTTAAGATTATTGATATTTTTTAGAGTCAATTTTGATACAATGCTCGCCTATATCTTTAATGTAGAAAAAAAGTTGGGTTACAACCCTCCACGCATGGACTTATTTATCAAGTGCTATTCAAAGAGGGATGGGAGTGCAGGAAATGAATCTTCTGGACATGCAATGGTTTCTTTACCATCTCTCTATTATATATTTTTGTTTTATAATATACTCATCCTTTCCAGTCAAGTGAAATAATATACTTATAATATTCTTGTAGGAAAAAATGTGTGACCTAGCTAAAAGCGCACCAGAAGGATCAAGACACAATTCTGATAATGATAATTATATATTCGCACAAGTCTTGGGAAAAGAAAAACCAGGTCATGTACGCATGTGTGGCTTAGGTGTTTGCCCAACCGATTTGTGGGGCACAATGCCAAGTCGTGCCACAGCTTACAGAATGGCCATGGAATATAAGACCACCTTGGATAAAGTAGTTGGACAATACGATGACTTAAACACTAAGTATGAGCGCATGGAGTCGATACTTATGAATGGTGGTCGGAATGGAGGCACTCCTTCAAATCCCACAAGTGAACATGAAGGGTCTTCTCAATTGAATAGCTCTAATGGTGGTATGAATGGAGGCACTCGTTCAAATCCCATAAGTGAACCTGAAGGGTCTTCTCAATTGAATCGTTCTAGTGAACCTGATGTGTCTTCTCAATGTCAAATGGGTCACCTATCGTCCACCCGTCCAATAATCCGAGTACGTCTCAATGGGTATATTGAACTATAAAATTTGTATAAATTAATTAGTTTTTTTTTTTTTTGATACTTTAATGTGCTTAGCTGCATTTGTCAAGCAATTCAATTCAAATCAATCTCAATTAGTTTTTTTTTCTTATTTGGCTTGGCTACCTTCTATGTGGCCAGTTAGACAATGTGCATCAGATTGATTGGAGTCAATCACCTGTGAATTGTTAATTAAATTGAGTGATAATTTGCATTGACCGTAGGGAGTATTTTGCTTAATTATCACTTATGTATATGAGCCATAATATGGTATGGGTCTATCATTGTGACTAGGTTTTTGTCAACCAATGTCATTGCTCGTATAATATCAATTGGCTCATATGAAAGATTTACATGGTTTGTGCATAAGAGTAGTCTGTTTGTTAATATTGTTTTGATTGAGATTTATTATATTTATGCTTTAGGCTGGTGCAATAGTATCTCTCAAGAGTATAGTAAATTCAAGCCATGTTGTTGCTAAAGGAATCATCTCTAGTATCGATCCAAAAACACAAGTTGGAGGTGCTGATTTAGGTCGTAATTGGTGTGAAGTATCTATTCAAGTTCCTGTGGAATGGAATGAAGAGTTAATTAGGCCATATGGATTTTTTACAACAATTGGAGATGCGATTGAAGCACCAATAGCTTGGCCTTTATCATTGGTATGTTTGTATTATTTAAGTACATTAATCGGTATAGTATTCATATTTATGTCTTTTTTTTTTATTTCTACTAATTTGAATTTATATATTTTGTAGGTAACACCGTTGGATTTTGACTCAAGCTAGTTGCATCCTCAAAATACGAAGTATGGGGAATTTCATAGATTAGTTAGGATGAATGACTATGGTTTATTAGTGCTTTCCAATATTTTTGCTTGTGTGATACAATGACTATGCGTGGTTAGTTTTAGTTTGATATGCTTAAATTATCGAAAGACTTGACTCGGACAATGTAACCAAAATGTTTGGTGCTTAATTTTATGATAGCTTTTTGATGATTATGTGTGTTTGTTATTGTACCTTCTACTATTTTTTTCATATGTTGTTTATAGATAATACTACAATATATATAGCAAGATGTAATTGCCATTTGGAGGGATTTTTTGATTGCCTTAATATTACTACATATGGCTTTTTGAAGTGTCCTAATAGCAAATTCATAGATTAGCTATTGAGGTGTTTTGAAGTGCCTTAATAGCAAACCATAGGACAGCTCCATAGATTAGCTATTGAGACACTTGCAAGAGTTGTTTTAATAGTCTTATTGAGGCATTTTAAGGTAGTTAAAATAGTTAGAATTTTCTATTGGGACACTTGAAAGAGTCATAATAGCTAACTTTCAATATTTTAAATAGTCTTACGGGGGGCACTTGTAAGTGACACGAAAAAAAAATATTGAGGCACTTATATGGGTCTCATAAAGTGTTATCATGTTAAAGCACTTGAAAAAGCCTCAATAGTCTATTGGGGCTTCAAAACAAGCGACACTTGGACCAAGTGCCCCTAGGTTCAAAAGGCCTCAATAGGGTACCTATCGAGGCACTTTTAAGGAGTTCAGATCTCCTGTACCACTTGTGTGTACCACTGGTGTACCACTTTTCATCTTCACCATTGCATCCTAATCATTGTATCTCAACCAATGGTTAAGATAAAAAGTGGTACACCAGTGGTACACACAAGTGGTACAGGAGATCTGGATTCACTTTTAAGAGCCTCGAAAGACATAATTTGTTGTAGTGACATAAATAATCTGCTCTTTAATGATGGAGTTACGAAAAATTGAATTTTAATTCAAAAGAAAAATGAGCAAAAGGTGGGTTTGTCTAGGTAGCACAATTTGGTCCGACATTCGTGTCCGCATGTGCGTGCACACGAGTACGTCGGTCCAAGCCAAATTGGATCTTGATTTCCACCCCACCGCGGGCGCAAGACGGATAGTTCTTTCTATACAAGCTTACCCAACAGAAGGGAGCCTTTATATATAAACCTTTCATATTTTTTCAATGTGGGATAACCCACTTCCAGCGTCCTACTTTAAACCTCTATAACGTATTCATCTGATATTTGAATCAAACAAATAAATATAGTATTCTTATGTATTCACGGAGAGGAACATAATTCCATAATCACCATAGTCATTACATAAATGACTAATAAATAAATTAGTGCATCAAAGCCCCAATTTATTTCACTTAAAACACTAGTTTTCCAACAATCCCCCACATGATGGAAATTGACGATAACGGTGATAGACTTCAATAGTTGAAACCCGCAAAGGATAGGTAGGTGTTAACATTTGAACCTTCCCTCGCGAAAGCATGCTAACTTTATCGACTGATCAGTAGACATGATGTCTTTGAACTGTTCTGCCATTCGTGTAAACGATTACATACTTCACACAAGAATCTTCCTGACACAATTTAGTTCTCATAGTTATGTTCATTCATGGTCCTGAACATACGGTTGGTTCTGCAAAAGGGTCTAATAATTTAGTCTCATACAATTCTCTTCGAAGCGGCCCCACTTCTCTCTCACATAGGTGATTCTCAAGAATCATTAAAAGCCTTATGCTTATCCTCTTACATTACAATCATCACTTGATAAGAGATGAATCTCCCATAGTGACTCAAAAATATTTTTACAATTAGGTTGTCCCTTTGAACCTAAATCTTGGGATCTCCAGTCAACTAGGTTGGGTTTCCATTATAAAGACTTATTTTTCAAGAGGTTTGAGACCCATTCCTGTTGATGACTTTTCAACTAACTCTTGATTTTATCCTTTGGTAAACGGATCCGCTATATTATCCTTTGACTTCACGTAGTCAATAGAGATAGTACCAGTAGAGAGTAGATGTCTAATGGTATTATGTCTACGACGTATGTGTCTAGACTTACCATTGTACATATTGCTCTGTGCCCTGCCAATAGCTGATTAACTGTCACAATGTATGCAAATTGCTGGCACATGTTTTGTCCATCTTGGAATATCTTCTATAAATTGGCGTAGCGATTCAGCTTCTTCACCACTTTTATCTAGAGCTATAAACTCAGACTCCATTGTGGATCTAGCTATTACAATCTGTTTAGAAGATTTCCATGATATGGTTGTACCTGCCAAAGTGAATATATATCCACTAGTAGACCTTGAGTCTTTAATATCAGAGATCCAATTAGCATCTGTATATCCTTCTATTATAGTTGGATCATTTTTATAATGCAAACCATAATCACGAGTATACCTGAGATACCTTAGTACTCTCACTATTCCTTTCCAGTGGTTAGTCCCTGGATTACTCGTATATCTACTTAGTCTACTCATAACATAGGCTATGTCCGGTCTTGTACAACTCATTAAGTACATCAGACTCCCTATACCTCTAGAGTATTCTACTAGAGATACACTCTCACCTCTATTTTTTGATAGACGTTGACTTGTGTCTATAAGGGTTCTAGCTATGGCAGAGTCATCCTTGCTAAATTTATCTAGAATTTTATCCACGTAGTTCCAATTAGACGACATAATATTTTTATTCCAAGGATTACATGTATCATTTCTATTGAATTTAACACATCTTTTGTAAATCATTTTCTCATTACATATTAAATGATAAGCATAGTAAAGACATAAAATGACATAGTCATTTTTAGTGTCCTTTACATAAACACATTTGTCACATTCATTTATTTTAAATCCATTCTTCAACATGGCTTCATCAAACTTGTCATGCCACTTTTTGGTGTTTGTTTCAAGCCAAACAAAGACTTTACTAATTTGCACACTTTATTTTCTTGTCTTGGTGCAGAAAATCCTTCTGATTGTTCCATGCAAATCTCCTCTTATAAATCTCCATTTAGAAATGCAGTCTTTACATCCATTTGATGTACTTCTAGATTTCATAATGCGGCAATAGCAAGTACTAATCTAATGGAGGTTATTCTCGTAACTAGAGAATATGTATCAATGTAATCAAGGCCTTCACGTTTTTTGTAAGCTTTAGTTACAAGTCTAGCCTTATACTTATCAATTGTTCCATCTACTTTCTTTTTCTTTTTGAAAATCCACTTATATCCTAATGGTTTGCTTTCTTGAGGGAGGTCCACTAGTTCCCAAGTGTGATTTTGAAGAATGGAATCAATTTCACTTTTAATGGCTTCTTTCCATTGAGGCCTCTCGGAGGAACTCACAGCCTCTTTGTAGCTTTGAGGTTCACTTTCTAGAATGTAGGTAAGAAAATTTGGACCAAAAGATTTTTCTACCCTATTTCTTTTGCTACGTCGAAGTTCCACCTCTTCTTGCTCATTCTCTTCTTGTTCTTCTTCTTCCGAAGCATGTACCCGTTTAGATGAGTTAGACTCATCGTTTCTCTTACAAGGAAATACATTCTCGAATAAGGAAACATTTCGAGATTCCATTATAGTATTCTTGTGTATGTCTTCTATCTTAGACTCGTGCACAAGAAAACGATAGGCACTACTATTATGTGCATAACCTATAAATATGCAGTCAATAGTTTTTGGTCCAACTTTCACCTTCTTAGGTGTAGGTATAGAAACTTTAGCAAGACACCCCACACTTGCAAATATTTGTAAGATGACACTCCTCCATGCTACATCTTATAAGGACTTTTATCAAGCTTTTTCCGGGGTAACTTATTTAAAAGATAGTTTGTCGATAACACGACTTCTCCCCACATGTTCTAAGGTAGTCCAGAACTTAGCAACATGTCGTTCATCATTTCCTTTAATGTACGATTTTTCCGTTCAACAATGTCATTTTGTTGTGGTGCATAAGGTGTTGTTGTTTTGTGAATGATTCCATGCCTTGAAGAGTTTTATTCCACATTGGTTAAAGTATTGTTAGTTGTAAAAGTTTTTAAATATAGGTCTTCTACTATTGACAATTGAAGAAGTTATATATACTAACTAGTATTTATGCCCATGCCTATGGCACGGCGCGAGGAGGAGAGGATATCAGTATTGGAGGGTGTTAATATTTAAGGACCTTTAGAAAATTAAAAAATATATTGATTTATTTGAATACTAACACGTCCCATAATTGACAACGATGTTCTCAGATTAAAAATAAACCAACAAAATAAAAAATCGGAAGAATTCCCAATTAGTGGTTATACATATTATTACTTATTCCATTTCTAAAAAATTAAAATAAAAAAATTATTTTGTAAGAAAAACCCAAGAAAGTGTGTTTGAGACAATTTTCATCAAATAATTAAAAATGTATTAAACAATAAAAAATGGTTAAACCAAAAAAGATGACTCCACCATTCTTAATTATTACAAAAATGTCAGACCTTTAAAATGTTGTCTTTGCAAATTTTGAAGTCATTAAAATGAGTTTTTTAACAGTGTACATTGATCCGACATTTACAAAATTTAAAAATATATTGATATATTTGAATACTGACACATCCCATAATCGAAAACGATGTTCTTAGATTAAAAATAAACCGACAACATAAAAAATCGGAAGAATTCCCAATTAGTGGTTTTATATATATTATTAATTATTCAATTTCTAAAAAATTAAAATAAAAACAGTTTTTCTTTTAGAGTTGTCTTAACAACATAAAAAATCAGAAGAATTCCCAATTAGTGGTTATACATATTGTTACTTATTCTATTTCTAAAAAACTAAAATAAAAACAGTTTATCTTTTAGAGTGGTCTTAACAACATAAAAATCTGAAGAATTCTCAATTAGTGGTTATAAATATTGTTACTTATTTCATTTCTAAAAAATTAAAATAATTTTTTTTTCTTTTAGAGTAGTCTTAACAACATAAAAAACCGGAAGAATTCCCAATTAGTAGTTATACATATTGTTACTTATTTCATTGCAAAAAAATTAAAATAAAAATGGTTTTTCGTTTACAATGGTCTTAACAACATAAAAAATCAGAAGAATTCTCAATTAGTGGTTATACATATTATTACTTATTTCATTTTTAAAATATTAAATTAAAAACAATTTAAAGAAAGTTTCCTACACACGGTCAACTATTTCCATTACCCGGAAACCTACTTCATTAAAAAAGTTGCTAGCATGAAAAGGCTTGCAAGATAATGCCATTCCATTCTAATCGAAAATAAAACATGAAAAGTGGAAGAACAAAAAATTCAAATTAATATAAACGCAGCAGACACACATGCTAATCAAACAACAGGGATCTGGAGATTTCAGAAATTTGGAAGAACAAAAAACTCAAAGTTTATGAGATGATGCTCAGATCAAAAAACGGCGGAGAGGCAACAAACAATTTTTTTTTTTGCAAATCTCAGATTGTGATTCTGATATGGGCAAAATCACCAAAAACAAAAAACCAAAAATAGGGAGATATATAAACCCAGGAAAAGGGTGTTCAGACTAGGGCATTGATTTGAGCAATAGATGGAGAGAGAAAGACACGGTTTCTCTTGCACACATAGAAACCGTAGTGGGTTGCAGCCATGACACAACAACCCAATTCCAGAAATAGAAGTAATATCTCACCTTGAAATTTTTTATCTCACATTGGTTAGAAAAAATGTTAGTTGTAAAAGTTTTTAAATATAAGTTTTCTACTTTTGACCATAGAAGAAGTTATATATACTAATACTAATGCCCTTTATCTTATTGATTATTATTATGTATTATTATTAACTAATGACTAGAAAACCAAAAGTTTTTAAAACTTCCTCATGTATGTTTTATAATGAAGATTTATCCAAAGGTGGTGAGGTGGCACAACCATAGTGCTCCTCACCAACTTTATATATATATATATTTGTTTTCATTTTATTTGAATATAATTTAATTACAAAAGATACATATCCAAACTAGTTGTCAATAGAGTTCATGTCCCATGAAATATAAATAATGAATTCCAAAACATTTTTCAATATTTTATGTTTATCGGAGATTCTATAAATAGAATGTGTACTATAGTACTATTTGTGCCTATCTTGTTTTAGAACATTTTATTAATGATTAAATAATTATTTGGTCTTTGAATTATCCACAAACTATGCATTTGGTCCTTGTATTTTTTTTTTTTAAATATGTTTGGTCCTTAAAGTAGGTTTTTACTAAGAGATTACCCCCTTACGGGGTTACCGTCAATTTTGCCGTCAATTTTTTTATGAAATTCAAATTTTACCCTTAGTAATGTTAGTGATTCAAAATAAAAAAAATAAAAAAGCAAAAAAGGAAAATCTCCAACAAAAATAGACAATTATGTAAAAGATGTTTTTTTTTATTTCAACTTTCATCTCCAACCCCGTGGTTTTGAGCACAATGATGTTCCATTTCATGGACAACCTGTCTTATGTCAATCAACTTTGAAACTAATTGTCATTACTACGGCTTATTAAATACTTTTTTTTTTTCTAAAAGATAAATTATTGACTTTGAAACTTGTTAATTGTCATTGCCCCAGCTTGAACGATCTTACATCGGATAAATTAATGACAATCTTGGGATTTTTCTATAATATTGCTTCATTTCAAAAAATTTGTTTCTGTGATCCCCAAGATTTATGATGATTAGTCTTGTCGGTCGGCATTCTTAACAATACTTTTAAGTGTCAACGATAACCTTTATACTATTTATGTATAATGAATATCTTGAACAAACTTAATTTTTTCAGCCCTTCAAATAGAATGTGAACTCAAATAAGTTCTTCCTTTTGATTGATTACTTTTATGAAATTATATTTGTATTTTATGAATAAATAAATTTCTGAGAAAAAAATAAGCTAAAATCAAAATGACCAAATTATTTTTACCGTTAACAATTATTTTTGTTTTGTAAATTATTTTGATTTTAATAACTTCCATTATATTTTTTTTGTTTTATTGACTTCGTAACTATTATTTTTATTTTATTTTTAAAAATTAGTTTTACAGAGAAAAAAAATTTCCGTAATTTTTTATTATTATTTTACTAACTTCAGTTTAAATTGTTTTATTTTATTGATCATGTAACTATTATTTTTGTTCCATCAAATATTTTTATTTTACTAACGTATTTTTGTTTTACCTAACTATTTTTAAGAATTTGTTTTAAACTTTTGTTCCGTAAATTATTTTTATCATTTTACTAACCTCGGTTTAAATTATTTTTGTTTTATTGACTCCGTAACTATTATTTTTGTTCCATCAAATATTTTTATTTAACTAATGTATTTTTGTTTTACATAGCTATTTTTAAGAATTTATTTTAAAATTTTGTTCCGTAAATTATTTTTATTCTTTTAGTAACCTTAGTTAAATTGTTTTTGTTTTAATCGACTTTGTAACTACTATTTTGGTTCCATCAAATATTTTTATTTTACTAACGTATTTTTTTACATATGTATTTTTAAGAATTTGTTTTAAAATTTTGTTATGTATTTTATTTTATTTTACTAACCTCCGCATTATTTTTGTTTTGTTGACTTTTATTTTTATAGTGGCTTGTTTCATAAATTATTTTTATTTTACTAACCTCTTATATTTTTGTTTTCTTGATTCCAGAACTATTATTTTTGTTTTAGTTACTATTTTTTATGTTTACAAAGAGAAAAATGTTTAAACATATTTAAAAGAGAAGAGATGGTGGTGATGAAAGAGAAAATATGAAGACGGGAGAGAGAAAGGGAAATATAACCAGAGAGAGAGAAAGAGTGAAACGGTAACTCAATAGTCAATAATTCAAAAGTGAAATTTTGGAGGGAGAAATCCACCATTGTCATTATATATATATATATATATATATATATATATATATATATATATATATATATATATATATATATATATAGATTACGAAAAAATCAATATGTTAATATCAAATATAAAGAGTGAAATAGAAATATAATAGAGATGATAAACATAATTTTTTAAAACTAGACTATTAAAGTAAAATATCCTAAAATAATATGGTGGACTCTTAATATACCGAGAACAGACATATTATATAATTAGGATAATCATATTAAGCATAAATGGCACCCGATAAGCACAAGGTAATCCAGAAAATTTGGATTCTTTGCCCGCAGAGTGTCATATTAAGCATACGTGGCATGCAATCACAGTTAAAAAAAATCGGAGCATTTATAACAATCAGAAAAATCAAGAAATACCAGCAATTTTATTCATATTTATCCAGCTAATTAGATACAATGTGTACAATAGAGTATACATGTTGGGTTGTGTACAATAGAGAGTGCATGCAATCAGAGTCTAGATCTTCTGATGAATGGGTCTACTTTGGTCATAGAAAGCACTCAAACACCCGGCCTGCATCAAATTGGGTTTTGAAGATGGCAAAAAACTTAGGTAAGACGGTCTCGGATAGTTTTTGTAAAACGGATCCTCTTTATCCAACTCACCGTGTGTTGATGGGTTGAGTTATGAAAGAGTGGGGCTCTGTCTAACGAATAAAGACATGTAAGACAGTGTTACAGGAGACCTACTCTTTGTAGGTAGGCATCTTTGTATGCAGGAAGATTCTGGTTTGGGGAGGTTAATTTGCATTCACATTCTGAAGTGCTTAGGAGGGGCTGTCAAATAGGTATGCGAAGGCAATCACGGAGTCCGGAAGAGATTCATTTGGTGTCCCTAAGTCTAAGAGAGTATATTCTTAAAAGGCATGGATCACTAACTGAAGTGTGGTCGGTGAAATTGAAACAATCCAGGAACAGTGATGAACCACAAGCAATTTACTGCTCTCCTCATGGGAAGGCATTCCAGTCAATGTCAGAAATTGCATGTTATCTGGATTGTTTCCTAAAAGGGTGCGGAAAAAAAGTAACGAATATGCGTCCCGGAAACAAGGGCGCCACTGTCTAGAAGAAGAAAGAGGGAGGAAAAGAAGTAAAGAATTGTTGCCTTAAAGGGGGCAGAAACAGGGGCGCAGCTGTCTAGAAGAAGAAAGAGTGCACGACTTTCAGCAGCCAGTTATGTTTGTGCGCTGGGACGGAGATGCTATTCTTTGGTCGGTTGGTCCCAAATTCCTTGTGAACCGCACAAGGCTTTCTTGATAATCCATCTCTTCATGACCCTATCATAGTACAAATACATGAAAAGAACTTATTGAAATGGACTATTATAATTAAAATGTAATATGAAAACGATAAAAAAAACTCTTTTCTTTACCCTCAAAATGAGTTACTGCCAACACAAATGTGGAAAGCAAAAAAAAATGCATGAGAATGCCGAATAGAAGCGAGATAGCAAGCTACAATATCATTGGAGAAATTGGAGTTAATGTCATGGTAAGGGCTTCACGACCAAAAATGTAACTGCTTTCTATATTTATCAAGTATCCACAAGATAAATTAGGCGGTCAAATCAAGAAGGTGTAATCCACATTTCAAGTTTATTTCAAGTTTTCAAACTCTATCCGAGTTGAGGTTTATTTCAAGATAAATTAGGCGGTCAAATCAATGGGACATCCGCCATAAGCCCATAATTCTCCTTCACGGTAATAACAATCTCCACCACTGGCTTCAATTTATTTAGATTTTAGAGCATGCTTATAGTAATTAGTAAACATTCATGATGTGTAGATTACCCATATTGTAGCCAGGTTACCAAATGTGGTTTTAATAAATTCGATTTTCACAGGGGCACCTTTAAAACACCAGGCATACTTATTTTCAAGACAGCAAGTGATTCACAAGTAAAAAGGCAACATGGCAATGATACTGCAATAGGTAGCGTCAGATCAATCTCTTCAACTTTGTGCTTCAATCTCTTCAACTTTGTGCTTCAGATACCAGATACATGAATGGACACGGGAAGGGTTGACAGGGCACGAAAAGCATAGACGGAAACTTTTTATATCTGATGCATCGTGAAGAAGGAGAAACCTTTCCACAAAATTGAGAAGGGTAACGTTACACTCCAAGCCGTCGTCCAAATCAATGTGGGACAAAGAAGTCCACAGGTATTGGCATATTGCCACCTTGTCGACAATAATGAAGTCCTTATAGCTTCTTTTGTAGGAAGGAGGGAGTATAGAATTGAGCACACAGTCGGGCAATTTGCTGATTATGTCTTTACTAGCACCAGTATTTGGCTCTCTACTGATCTTTGGATATTTAGAATGCTGCAACAGAATGGCGGGATACATCTCCTCGTTTTCACCTTCTATAAACAAAAGCACATACTCATTAAGCATGAAAAAATAAAAGAGAAATTTACATAACTTGCTAGAGAAAAGATATGGTTGTGTATGATTTGGGCCTCTAAATTGCAAGCACAATTGAGGTTACATTTGTTCAGCACAAGATACCTTTGGGTATAGGTCTTTATCCATTCAAATTAGGGCTATATAACATTCATTGACTAGTCATTTCATTAGTTAAACATGTTATAAAGTC
The DNA here is from genome assembly GCA_013146195.2 of Codonopsis lanceolata. Classification (NCBI taxonomy): domain Eukaryota; kingdom Viridiplantae; phylum Streptophyta; class Magnoliopsida; order Asterales; family Campanulaceae; genus Codonopsis; species Codonopsis lanceolata. Next base: position 147,845,976 of record CM028378.1, on the reverse strand, counting down.
TAGACTTTGCAAACAAACTAACAGAATGTAACAAGATCAATAGTAGAGAAGAGAGATAGATTTAGGCCAACGAACTGTCAAAATTTTATTAGAGTCAACCTTGAAAACGTTTTAGAATACAACTATTTATATAGATACAATAGAAACCCTTAAAACAAGTAAAATCGGACAACGTAGCAAAACTGAAAAAACAGGACTAGGCGGTCGCCTAGTAGTTCACGACACAAGGTATTTGTAAGATGGCAAGGAGACTTATGTGTTACTGATAGAGTGATAGTAACTGTACATCCACAACCAAAATCTTATAATCTGATTACAACTAAATTGTGGGAGTAGTTCCAAATTTAAGAATAGCTTAATTTTTCAAACAGACTGAGACTACTATGAATGAGTAGTCACAGCTTTTGCTACTGCAGATCCGGGTGGTGGTTGCTAAAAGGGCACTTGTAGTAGGAGGTGGATAGTTTTTGAACTCTATCATTGTTGAAGCAATTCCCATGATTCTGGTTATTTACTTTCATTTCATGAAATCATCAAGTTGAGCTTGGATACAGGTCTCTCGAGTCTCGACTTAAGTAAAGCTCAAGCTCAACCTAAACTCGATTAGAATTAAAAAGCTGCTTACTTATTGCTCGTTTCATGAAGTAATCTAGTTGAGCCCACACTCAAGTCTCTTGGCATGAGTAATTTTTTTACTTCAAGCTTAAATTAGTCGAAATCTCCCATCCGTTCCAGATGTTGGAAGAACGTATGTGCTATAAAAAATATGGAAATATAGATAGAAAAAACTTTGTGCTGTCAAAGAGAAGAGAATATGGATTAACATACATACATTAGTAGATTCTATGACCATTTGCTACCGGAAGAGGTGGAAAAAAAATATTTTGCATAAGAATTGTTGAGAGAGTGGTGGTTCTCCTCAACGATCCAGCAGCATCGAGTTTAAAATCATTTTTATTATCCTGTCCTAAAATATTTGTCTTGTTTGAAACATACCTTTTTAAAACAACATTTTTACCACTCGACCCTTATTTTTTAATTCTACTTTATTATGGGTCACATACACATGACTTTAAAGGAAACTGTGCATCAAGTCAATAGTAATAATCAAGTCAATTTTTTTTCTTTAATCTATATGTCGGATCAAACCAAACAATATTTTTGAACAGATGAGGTAGTAGTATTTTGCTATTTGAAATAGATGTGGGAAGGGAATGTACTATCAAACTTAAGGCCTCAAAGCACAGTCTTACCGGGATATGGCCTTGCCAAATTGCTGCTCGATCGTCAGAGGATGTTGCGGCCAATTTCGTTCATCGTCATCGATGATGCTGAAAAATGGTAGTTAAGACCATGTCACAACGCCAGAAAATCAATTAAAATAAAACAAGAAAGAAATGGTGAATACTGAAATGCAGCACAATTTTTTGATCAGTCATATTTATCTTGCCAAAGGGAAATTTTGCCATCTTTTCCATCGCTAATGTAATGGAAAGAAGATTGTAAGCCTCCAAAGTGGATCAAGAATGTTGCCAAAACATCTACCATTTTGGAACAATAGGGTGTGTTTATATTTTCCCCTAAATGGGCAAGTATCCAAACATCTGTTGGTTGAAAGAATTTAATGTAATAGAAAAGTTTCCTCTACTTCTTTTAGCATCTGATAATTCCTGTTATATGCTTATATAAAATTTCATTTTTCCTTCATACTAAGTCTATTTGGACAATACCAAATCTACAAGGACTATAACATTTAAAAAAACAAAATACAACTATCAAAAAGGCATTTACTACTTACATAGATATATGGTGAAATGTCATGAATAACGACCTTATTATATCCCACATGAGAATAACAATAACTTCACAGCTACGCAAGACCCTGATGTGGACACAAACAAAAAATAAAGCGAAAAAATCAATTCGCTATTCTCTTAATTCCATCTGCATTCGTATGAGATTAAAGAAGTCAAAGTATTAAGTATACATCTTCAATTGGGACTAAAAAGGTAATAAATACGATAAAAAACTAAATAGGTTGAACTCTATGGGAATGATACCTCATCATTATACACAGGGAACAACATTCTTGTGGATGCTTTGTGGGCTCCAAGACCCTGCATTTGCAAAATTACCATTGACTAAAAGTTAATCATGAGTTTTGAAACTCGTTATAAAATACCCTTTCCGTTTTAGGCAAAGAGTCAAATTTTTTTTAAAAAAATCTAACACTTTTATGTCTTAACCTTTTAAAATAAACAAAAATCCCAAAGTAAAATATTGGATTGTTTACCCAAAACGGACAGAGTAAATCACAAGAAGCAGATATGTAAATTAAAATCACAGGAAGCAGATATCTAATCTCCATTTCCTTCATCCCCATAAGAAACAATCTAGACATATAAGAAAATAAATCAAACAGCCCAACTTCTCTTATCAAGAAGCGGGTGAAGAAAACACATTTCCTATTCTTGAAACTACTCCACAAACAGTTTGATGATGATGATGATTAAAAATGCATAGAATTAAGTGAGTACCTCGAATCAGAAGCAGAAGCACCACCACCACCACCGATCACAAATCGAACGGTGAGAGCCATGGGCATGCAACTAAGCTGGGATTTTTGAGTTAGGGCGCCCCGACGGCGGCGGAGTGATATAGGAGAATGCGAGTTAGGAATGAAACCTTTATATATAGACCAACCACTGGCCTGACAACCCTAATTTCTAAGCGGATGGTAAAGTGTAGTGAAGCTAAGCACGTGCATTCTTAACTATTCTTTGTTTATTTTTGTTTTTTTCATTAATGATACCATTTTTCACTTATTCAAAAAGTCAACTATTTTATTTTTTGATATTTCACTTAAATAGTCTATATTAAAAAATTAAGACATAAAAATATTATTATATTACTAATGAGCTTCTGAAACTATCATTTTTTAAAAAAAGTTTGAGTTTCAAACGTGAACTTTTTGCCTGAAAGTCTGAAACGGAGAGAGTAGATCTGGTATTACTAACTGATGCAATTTGATGATCAACAACCTTGCTGAAAGTTACCAATTTGATGCATATTAATTTGTTTGTGATACCGCGTCAAATTTTATAAATGTTGTACTTAATATTTTTCCTCACAATGTTTAATAAGAGTTCTCTTTATTTCGAACATCTATTCCTTTCTAAGAAGTTCTTTTGAAATAATTAATTGATTGGAAGTTGCGAAATAAAAAATAAAAGGGTGTCTTTTATTTGACATTACTTAAAAAACTTGTTGAGTATTAAAAATAACTGCTCATTGATTAGTGTTTTTGGCCATGGAACATGTAATATTACCACGAAAGTTATAGATGTGTTTACTATATCGAGCTTCATCACTCACTGTGTTTACTATATCTATATCGAGTTTTCTCACTCACTGATGAGTGTTTTCGTTCATGGATATCATAAAATTCACACTTAACATTTGTTGAAATCTCACTATATATACCATTTCTTACACTACATTTTATCTTAAGTTGCGGTGAACATCATCATGCCCAACATTAGCTGCCATATCTTTTTTTTCTTTTTTTGGATAATCTCTCTAAATGGTAAAAATGAGATAAGTTTATAATTTACAATAATAAAGCTATCTCTTTTCTTGCGTAACTACTAAATGGTAAGAATAGTAAAAGTGAGAAAGAAACTTGTTAGTAAACCTTCCCAACTGCACTACACTTTGAGCCGAGCATTGCTCTTAAATATCATATTCCAAAAACTAGTTTTACTCATGTGCGTTAAACGCACAGACATATATATTTTTTAATTAAATTTTATTGAAGCAAAACAAAGACAACAAATAAAATTAAAATAACGAATTGTAACTATTTAAATAGAAATACATGATTGTATCGCTAATATGAAAGATCCTGAATTCATTATACACAACATTTGTTGTGTTATTTTGTTGGTTTTCTTTCTTTTTCTCATATCAATCAATATCTTTAGACCAGGACGATTAGTTAACCTAAAAATTGTGATCTGCTCTGAACCATACTTCAGGATGTGCCCTACATGAGACAATGATTGTCCCTAACTTTTGTTAATCGCAATTATATATGATACTACCAATAATTGACTTTTACTTTTGTTTGGCCTACATGCTGGGGTTGAAATTATAAGTAATGGTTTGTTACTTTTTTCTTGTTTCTACTATTTTAATGAATACATTTTGTAACGACCTGAGCCCGAGAGCCCGGTCCGCTACGTGTAGCCCACACACTAGCCCACTGAGCACACAACACCTTGGGTCATCAAGCTCACCACAAGCCGACCAAAAGTCCATGGACGATGTTGGTGCCCGAGTAGCATTACGACTACCTTATAAATCAAACACAAGTTCCACATCTACCCGATGTGGGATTGGGGTTATTACAATCTCCCCCACTCAAATCCTTGACGAGGACAAATCCTTGACGTCCTCGTCAAGGTCGAATCGTACCCCGGGCGATGCAGGACTCAAGAGGTGGCTCGTACGGGGATCAAGAGGTGGCTCCCACCTTCCGCGGTGTAGCACTTTGGCCCGCACAGCACTTTGTTCCCGCATTTCCGGCCGGGACCCGCTCTGATACCAATTTGTAACGCCCCAAATTCGACACCGACACTACGGTCCCACAATTTGGCCACGTCACCAACAATCATAACTTATATCATAATGTTCTAATCTCGTAATAATTAAATCTCAATATCCTTGACTTAATAAAAAAAAACCCAAATTAATTGAATACAAAATATATCTAAAAGCTTGACAGAAATCCATAATTAATTTAAGTATTGTCAAACAATTCCATAAATAAGACCAAATCTATTATCCTTGGAAGTCGCCATCTTGGTCTACCCGAGCCAAAAATCCTCTAATAATCTTACTCATTACCTGAGAAAGAAGAGTATGAAGGGGTGAGCGAACAATGCTCAGTAAGTTCATATACAACCCTCCTAAGCATTAAGGAGGAGTTGACTAAATAAATCTGAGATGAATATATATATAAATATATATTTTTGAATAGTCAAAATTCATAAATTAAACATCGATAAGCGGAAGCGAATATCAAATTTCAAATTAAGTGAGCAAGAATCCAAACGAAAATAACGCTCAAAGGTGACTCGAGTAATCAACTATCACTAACCGTCCCATACCAATTAGTGACAATTGACTACTCACAGAATCTCATGATCACAAGTAAATTCATAAATCATAGTTCATATTTTATAGATCATAAATCATAGATCATTGGTATATCCGGATAACCACGCCACGGGCCAAGTGGCGTTCATAAGTATCATAAATCATAGTTCATAATTCATAGTGTCATAAATTCAACTTAGTGATCATGGTAGAATTTCAAGCAATCAAATAATTTTACAAAATTAGACATCGCCAAAAATCATACTTTCATATAAATGGTATCTCACATGGGATTCAATAATTATGTGAGAATAACAGATAATCAAGTCACGAGTTCGAAAGAAGCATAAACGACGGAGTTCAAATTCAAATGCCGATTTAAAATCGACGTACGTTTCAAGAAATATCGAAGACAAGAAATTTAATGGAACTCTAACGAACGATAGATAAAAGATCGGAGACCTAAAAGAGGTATAATCTCTTACCTTGTTAAGGTGTGCTCACAACAAAAGTCTCGAACCGCAAATTGAAGCCTTAATTCGTCTCGTCCAAATCTAATTAAAATATAACACAATCACTAAACTAAAAAGTACTAACCAAAACCTATTAATTAAAATAACAACGAATTTAGTAATACTTTATTAAATAAATTATTGTTATTATTATTATATATTTTTATTTATTTTTGTGATTATTTAATTTAACTCAAACACACACATAAACACACACACTGCTCACTGCCATCCTAAACAAATCAGTCACCGATTTTTTTTTCTCTCTCCTCTGCACACACACATTTTACACTAAGAAAACACACACATGCCTATACATATAATAGTAAGAGTCTAAAAAAAACCTATCTACCTAAATAAATAATCAATGGTCTAAAAGAAAAATCAAGCCATCAAGTCAGTCAGTATGATTTGAACTTTTATTTATTTTATTTTATTTTTGTTTTAAAGCCTATCTACCTATATGAGTAATCAATAACCTAAAAATAATCAAGCCATCAAGTCGTACAATTTGGACTTCAATTTTTTTTTTCTCCATTAATCTTACAAAGAGGAAAAACAAACTCTCATAAACCGAATAAACCGAATATGTATCCAGTATATATCATCATCCCCTATATAAATATATCTATATGTAATAAACAAAAAAAATCACTAAACAAACTAATTTGTATCATACCTCCAAACCAGACAATCTCTTGATGAAGATTCTTGGTGAGCCGCCGGAACTTCTTTCTCCTCTTCGGCCGCTGCTTTCTTTTTCTTTTTTTTTTTACTCCGTTAACGATAAAGGATTTTCTCCTCCTTTAACCTTTTATTTATACAGGAACCCTATTAGGTTTTCTAACCCTAACATTAAGTGGGCCAAGACCAATCTTTTAATTTGGTAATATTATTAGGGAATAGTAATTAATCTTAGTCACAAGTGGGCCAAGCCCAACTCAATTTAATTAGTTACTTAATATGTTTAAAGCATTAATTTAATTTAATAATTATAACATTAATTATGTAGGTCCAAAACAATCGTAATATTAAATAAATAAAAATTAATATTTTTACTAGAGTTATCGGGGTATTACACATTTTTGTAGAGATTATCTTGTTTTTACATAAAAGGCAAACTATAAGATTTTTGGAATACATGTTGGCTAAAACCGGTTGTTTAAGTTCATCATCATTTATCTTCTATAAGACTACAATTTTTTAACGTATAAAATATTATTAAAAAAAATTGATCTCTATTTATTAACATGTAAAATAGACAATGAAATTAAGATCTTGATGGTGTTAAATATTTTGTTATATTAAATTCGGATTTGATTGAAATGGAAAAATATATGTGATGCGTCCAAGTTAATCTTCGGACACACTGGGCTTCTTCAATCGGATATCTGACTTTCAATCTATCCGTTTTCTCTTAAGGCCCAACCCTGTAAACAAGCAAAGAATGGTAAACTAGGCAGGGGCACTCCCTGCAAAAGCCCTCCGGCGTGGGAATTAGCCTAACAATTAGCTGAGTAAGCAATTTGACAGAATTTGGGCTAGTATTCAGAATCACATACCTCCCTCCATTATTTCGAGGAGTTTTTATAGCTGGTGCCGAAGGGTAAATGCCCATTAAACGTGGTGGCATAACTGGCGGACACACTAACTGCCATGTTAATTGCCTCATTAACTGTCCCATCACTCATAACGGCCTCATCATGGTGATGGTGGCGAATTTCTCGGAAATAACTATCCGCATTCAAGACAAACGTTTCCTTCATAAACGAGTATGACAAGTCCAATTTCACATACTGTTGTCGCTGAGTTAACCCCGGCCAGAATCCTCGCTGGCTAAGCCCCCGCAAAGATATCTTTGATCGCTGCCTGTTCCTCAATGTGACTTGAAGATTAAAGTGCACGTGCTCGGCCCATGACTGGTGGAGATGTGTTAGGCACGTGACTTGTATGTTGGGCCTATTGGGCCAGGCAGTTTAGTAGCCCCCTGCTCCTTGTCTGTCGAGAGTCCATGCTCGGAGCGAGGAGAAGAATTTAGAATCCCCAGGCCAGATTGTTTAAAAGGAATCTTTTCATGAATTCGTCCAGAGTCATCCTCAACCAGACATTTATGAGTGGTTGCCAGCCTAGAAGAGTTGAAAGGACGGTCCGTCACCAGTCGTCTTACAGCCTCATGCGGGCTCACTTCCCAAGAAGCCATTAAATGCTAAACTCTGGTTTCCGTGCCCTAATGATGGCAAAAACCCTTGGGGTAACCCAACCTGGTGGTTTTAACTTAGAATACAAGCTTCGAGCCCCCCTCCTTTTCAAACTTTACCCTCGTTTGAGCAAAATCAATATTGAGAAAACCTCTTACCCCTGTATTCAGAGACAGCACTGGTGCCGGAACTTCCCATTTGAGTTCCATTCGCGTCAACAAAACTTCCAAGATCTTCTTCAACCCGACTCTTCTACATCAATAGGTATTTCTTTGAACATTTGCTGCTTTTTACTGCATTTCCACTTCTTCTCTGCTAGAACCCATACGTTAATGTTCAACGACACTGTTGGGGTACATGATGAACTCCATTACGATCTAAAAATCAATTTGTCATAAACTAGGACTTCTGATACCCGCTTCGCCTTCATCTATCTTGCTTTCTCTATTTTTCATTTTAAGCACTTCACGGTTCAGGGCATTCCACAAACTTGCCCGAGTTTACACGGGAGGAATCGAGAAGTACTTGACCGGTGCCCTGTTCACCGGTCTTTAGGATAAACCCTTGCTTGCCATGGGTTTTTGCTTAATCGCTTCGGGCTCGCCCCCCGAGCAGGTTTAACATGTATTCCTCTGCCTCGTAGGATGTCTTCCAAAGGATTTAAACCCAATCCGAAATTGAAGGGCGCTGACATTTACCATGGAGCCCCCACGTAAAGCGAGGAAAGTCTGATACAGATCTTCCAAATTTAAAGAGACCGAGCCGAAGAAATTTCTTTAATCCGTCGAAAGCATCCACGCGTTACAGAAGAAACCATAGACCCTCCAAACACAACCAGGGATACACCCAGAAACGAGCAGAGAGACCCCGGGAAAAATGAACCAGCCAAAGATAACCTCCCCAGCTCGAGTAATCCGCGGGCTAAACAAAACAAAGATACCCTCAAAGGCAAACAGACCATCTGCAACGCCCCCCCCCCTTAATCAAATGGGATGACTTGACCAGCGAAGACGATGTCTTTGCTTGGTTTTATTCATTGGGTATGGACCCCAAAAATTACAGTGAGGCCTTCGACTGACATCGAGGAGACCTGCATAATTTCCAAGGAGACCGGATGGTATTTTATTTTGATTTCTTTCTGGTCGGCCTGAGACTTCCCCTAGACCCTTTTTTTGCCAAATTCCTTCTTATAAATAATGCCTTACCATGCGACCTAACCCTCACCACGAAGATTCCCCGGTCGTTTATATCAACGCCGGCCGGCCGCTCTGGATTTGAGCCCATCATGGCTTTATTCAGAAAAATATTTCTTTTCTCCCTGGATAAGAAGAGTGGGCATATTACTGGCCATTCAAACCCCAACTACTTTAAACTTTTATCCGACGGTCCCAACAAAGTTGACTCGTGGGACTAAAAGCCCCGCCGCTGAATCGCGAGTCAGTGGCCCTTCGCCTCCATACTTAGAAAACTTAGCGCTTGCCAAATACACAAGAATGCCTTCCGTGCAGAGAGCCCCAAATAAGCAAAGCTTTTAGGAAATTACTTGGAGTTAGAGAAGGCAAGAACGGGCAGGATTGGGTATTGGACTTGGTAGCCCTTACTTCAGATTCCCCCTTGCTTCGACTGGCCGGGATTCTAAGTTGGCCTGTTGAAGGAATCGAGCCTCGAGTTGTCATGGAAGCCGAGATACCTCACCCCTACTGGGGTAGCTGCCACGGGGGTAGATTTTCGAGCGAGTACCCTGATCGCTAGCCGATCGAGAAACTACACTCTTTTTTTCTATTTCTGGTTTGCACAAGCTTTTACTTCTGCTTTTTCTTTACTTCTTATTTCAATCAAAACATTTACCAATTCTTCGTAACTCTCTCTGCAGACATGAGGCAACTTCAAGACTCCCAGAAATTTCTCCAGGCTATGAGGAGGGGAGCCACATGAATAAACACACAAATGGCCGCCCTAGATCCCACTCGCCTTCCCACCGTTCCTGCTACAAACACAGGACGAGGATCTGGCTGAATGACTGAAACAAGTCGAGCTGCCATCACTATCCCGAACCCTGCTGCCACAATAAACTCCTGCCCCCACTCCTACTCCTGCCATACAATCATCAAAACGACCTACCCCCGAAGCTCCAACTTGTAGGAGAACCAGGTCACAAACAGACCAAAGCGATCCGGCTGAAGGATCGAGCTCGCAAGCACCCCTATGGCAGAGGGATAATATGAAATGCCAGAAACCCATGAGCTCGCGGCCAAATTAATCGATGAAGTGGCCAATGTACCCGACCTGGCCAACCTCAATACAAACAAAGGCGGCATGCATGCGCCACCACTGCTGGTCTCGATGGTAAGAGGCTCCGCCACACCGGCATCCGAAGAAGAAGTACCGAGCTTCCTAGCTTAGTTCTCATTGGAGAAATTGGAATGTGCATGACCGAGGTAACCAATTCCTTCACTTTTCACCAAAACAAAGTATCATTGTGTGCTCTTGTTCTTGATAGTTTTTATTTCAGATGGCTAGCAAAACCGAGCTCCTGTATGACCGACTGATCGACAACCTCAAATCCTCCAACTCGTTGTCCTGAGAAAAACTCCCTCGAAGAGCAAGTCAACAGCCTTCGAGCTGAATTGAAAGAAAGTGAAGAAACTGTGACTTCCAAAGTCACCGAGCTCTCCAAAGTAGAGGAAGAGAAGAAGAATCTTGAAGCTCATCTGAACTTTTCCAAAAAATCCGAGGAGACGGCGCTCAAAAACATAATTCAGGTAAGGAAAGAACTCAGGGAAGCGGTTAGCAAGCTGGAGAAGACCAAGAAGGAAGTTGCTGAAAAAGAGAAAAGACTGAAGGTAGAGCTATCCCAAGCTAGGGAGCAACATAAGGAAGCAGTCATTGCAAATTACAAGAAGTCTGAAGATTTCCAGGCGAACGTTGAAGAAGGAGCGTACCCATTCTTCCTTCAGGGTGTGAATCATGTCTTGAGGCAGCCAATGCACGGATGGATTTGAACTATACCAACTCGCTGGGATGGGAACTAACACGCCAACCCCTCCTGCCGCCTGTGTCATGCCTTGGTGCCTTACACCGAAGATGAGCTAACCTCCTTGGCTCAATCTGATTCTCAAAAAGGACTTGCTACCTGGACCCCTCCACCTACTGCCGAGGTTATTGTTATCAATCTGATGACTCAGATTTGGATGGCGAAAACACAGGAAACTTCAACTTTAGCCGCCTGGCTGTCGATTTAATTTTATGGAGAAGGGTCATAATCAAGACCCGACCACAAATGAAGAGCCGGCGCCCTGCACTACCTGCCGACTCGCTCAAACCGCCGCTAATCCTTGAATTTCTCCCGGCCTGCGTGCCATAGTTGTGTTTTTGGAAAACAATTTGCAACCAATTTACATTATCTCCGGGCTTGTAATATTTTGACATTTCCTGCTTTTAATATTTCTGCCAATGCTCGTATTTTGTCTGCTTATATTCTCATAAATGTTTCAACTGTTTTTATTTATTTTTTAAATCTTTTAAATCGAGAAAGTTCATTCCAGGCTTGCCGGAATGAAAAAATGCAAGGCCTTCGAACAACACCACTTTCACCCGGGCTAAAATTGCTCGTAATTATGAAGGAGCATGAACGAAGCAACTGGATCGAACACCAACCCTTTTTCACGAGTAGAGACATCTCTTGCTCGTAAAAGAGAGAATAATCGAGAAAATAACAATCAAAGCAACTAACTCGAACACCAACCCTTTTTCATGAGCAAAGATACCTCCGCTCGAAAAAAAAAAAGAATAATCGAGATAACTATCACACCGGACAAGGAAATTACCATGTCCGCCAAAAGTATGATCAAATTCGCACCGACTGTAGTAAGATGAGAAACCAACATATGCTTATTCATTTCACCACAACAAACTTACAAGATAGGAGAAAAAGACAAAACAGCTCGCACACTACCAGTCAATGATAGTATTTCTTCAAGTGATCAGCATGTCATGGATGTTTCAGCTCGGTGCCATCCTCTGTTCGCAACATATAGATTCCTTCCTTAAAATTCTAACTATTTGAAAAGGACCCTCCCAATTAGGAGAAAGCTTCCCCCATTCTACTCGATGGCCTGTTGCTTCAATTTTACGGAGAACCCAGTCGCCCACAGCAAATGACCGACCACGAACCCTTTTATCGTAGTGGGCCTTTGCTCGATGTTTGTAATTAGCCATTCTCATTTTGGACTCTAACCGCTTTTCCTCTAACAAATCAAGATCGGTTGCTCGAAGCTACAATATTGGATTCTGCATCATAGTGAGACACTCTGTGATTGGGTAAGTACATCTCCACCGGTGCCATGGCCTCAAGATCCATAAGCCGCAGAGAAAGTCAAGCTTTCACCTGCTGGGGTCCTCTCGATCGTTGTCCCGACCGCCCACAAAGCCGATGGCAATTGTCCACCTTTCTTTCGCCTTTATCCTCAAGATTTCGCTTAGAGCACGCAGACTTGCTTATTTGCGCCTCGCCTGACTGCTACCTCGGGATATGCAACCAAGGATTGCCAATGCTTCACACGCATTTGCTCGCATGCCTTTGTAAATTTCTTCGAAAACTGGCTCCCATGATCTGAAACTATTGCTCGGGGTACCCCAAATCGGCACCAAATATGCTCGTGCACGAAGTCGATCATATTAACCTCGCTAATAGTTGCCAATGGCTTGGCCTCTACACACTTGGTAAAGTAATCAACAGCTACCACTGCGTACTTAAACTTCGAACGAGCCAAGGGAAAAGGGCCAATGAAGTCTATACCCCACATATCAAACGGTCAGGATGCCACTACAGGACTGTGCTCGGTAGAGGGTAACGGAGGTATATCGGCATAACGCTAATACTTATCACAGAGCCGAACATACACTTCTGCATCTCGCCTCAAAGTAATCCAATAAAATCCCGCAGCCAAAACGTTGCCAAGGACCTTTGGCCTAGATGTCCTCCACATTTTCCTTCGTGAATTTCACCCAAAATGCCCTCAGTCATCTCTGGTCGCACACACCTAAGCAAGGGTCTAGTATACGACCGTCGGTAAAGTACCTTATCGAGAATAACATACCGGCAAGTCCGCTTCTGAATAGTCCGAGCTTCCGACTTGTCCTCGGGCAAAGTTCCCTGCTTGATGTAAGCCTTCAAATCATCTATCCAACACTTTGCGGCAGGCTCAATGTCCATGATCACCTCCTTCTCTATCACCGGGACCTCCAGGTATTCAATCATGACCCCCGGATGCAGAAATTGAATTTTGTCCTCGGCCATCTTTGATAGGTAGTCTGCCCGCATGTTATCCTCGCGACCAATCCGAACTAGCTCCCAGTAGTCAAAATCCTTCAGAATCTCTTTTACCATGGCACAGTAGCGAACTAACACTGGATGATGGACAACATAATCGCCCCTTACTTGATTCACAACCAACTGTGAATCACAGTAGATTACTATTTTGCGCACTCCAACATCTTGGGCGAGCTCCAACCCCGCGATCAAAGCCTCATACTTTGCCTGGTTGTTTGATGCTGGAAATTTGAAACGCAAAGCCTTTTCAAACTCCACATCCCTGCCGGCGAATCCAACACAAGGCCGCCCCCACTTCCAAATCGCTAGTCGAACCATCCACACGCAACTCCCAAAGAATAATCTGACGAGGTCACGAATCCGGCATGTCCAAAGAGGTCAGGTGTTAGAAATCTCCTCCTCGCACGAATCCTTGAAACTAGTTTCAGCCACAAAATCTGCTAAAGCTTATGCCTTAATTGCTCGCTGAGGTTGATAATCAATTTCGAACTCAGTCAATTCAATCGACCAGGTAAGTAAGCGACCAAAGGAATCCGGCTTGTGTAAAATATTTCTAAGAGGTGTGTCCGTATACACAATGATGGAATGTGCAGAAAAATAAGCTCGATGTTTCCAGAGCAAAGAACAATGTCAATAGGCTAACTTTTCTCAGATTAAAATAATGTCCCTCCACGGCGGTGGCCTCTGGAAACATAATATACAAAGCTTTTGCAACTAACACAATGGCATACCGCTCCGGCCGCTTAAATACATAAACAACTTCTCACCAAAGACCAGGCTGCTTAACAAAGGAGGCTGCCCAAGATACTCAACTAGCTGCTCGAAAGCCTTTTGACATGCCTCTATATATTCAAAACCTTTGTTTCCACAAAGCACTTTGAAGAATGACAGACACCTTTCTGCCAACTTGGAAATGAAACAACCAAGAGCTATAACTCGGCCGTTGAGTTTATGAACATCCTTAACACAGCGAGGAGGCTTCATAGTGACCAATGCCTTAATTTTCTCTGGATTGGCCTCTATACCCCTTTCAGTGACCATGAACCCCAAGAACTTGCCCGCCTTCACCCTGAACACATACTTGCTCGGGTTAAGCTTCATATTATTTTTCATAAGGTTGTCAAAAGTTTCTCCCAAATCAACAGTGTGATCATGCCCTTTGGTCTTCACCACCATATCATCAATGTAAGCCTCCACATTTCTGCCAATCTGCGAGCTGAAGACCTTATTCACCATCCACTGATAAGTGGCCCCCGCATTCTTCAAGCCAAATGACATCATCTTATAGCAGGAAAGCCCCCCTGCTGCTCGAAAAGTTGTCAAGGCCTTATCCTTTTCGTTCATCTTTACCTGATAATATCCGGAATATGCATCAATGAAACTTAGGAGCTCGAACCCTGCTATGGCATCCACCAACTTGTCAATGCGAGGAAGAGGATAACAATCTTTTGGACAGGCTTTATTCAGGTCGGTGAAGTCTACACACATTCTCCATTTGCCATTAGACTTTTTGACCATAACCACATTAGCCAACCAGGTTCGATAATGTATTTCTTTGATGATATCAGCACTAAGCAGTTTCTCCACCTCTTCTTTTATAGCTTGGTCCTTTTCGGCAGAATAGACTCTAGACCGCTATTGAATTGGCTTGAAAGCTGGATCCACACTGAGACAATGAACAGCTACATCCTCGCTCACCCCTTGCATATCCTCTGGTTTCCATGCGAACACATCCAGGCTGGCTTGAAGCTGCCTGACCAGACTAGCCCGAGCCTCGACTGACAATGTTTTGCCAATTTTTATCTTCTGCTCGGGGTAAGAAGAATTGACAATCACTTCTTCAAGCTCATCTTGAGTTGTAAACTCCGGTTTATCCCGCATTTTAGTGTATCACACTCCACTTTTTCGTCTTCCTCAGACTTGAGTTTTAGCTACATCAAGTTGATCAAAGTCCATGTCCACCGCTTGCTCGACCTGTCCCCTCGACCCCAATGTCGGCAAAGGACAGGTGGCTTCCTCGTAATGTTCCTTAGCTGGTACCATTCCTGGGTCAACACCTTGCTCAATTTGTCCCCCCGACCCCAATGTTGGCAAAGGACAAGCATTTTGCTCGTGACCACTCTGTTCATCTTGAACCAAACCCTCTACAACCACAACAATTGTTGACGGTCCCACAGTCACATTAGACTTTTCCTTGGTACTGATGGTGATCTTCTGTTCGCCATCTTCCAGGGTCAACTTCTGCTTCTTCCTCTGACTATCTCGCACATACTTTAACACTGCCCGGGGTTGACTCTTCAGCACCCCTATTCCCTAGTCAGTGTAGAACTTAGCCTGCTGGTGAGGAATGAAAGCGACCATTTGGAACTTGGTCATGCTCGGCACCCCTAGAATGATGTTGTGAGGGGATTTCAAGTCAATCACTATAAAGGTGATTTTCTCAGCTTGAGTACGACTACCCTCACCAATGAAAACTTCTAGCTCGACTGTACCTTTTACAGGTACTTTATGATTGGTAAAGCCTTCCAAAGTCCCCGCATAAGGCTTCAAGCGGTCATCACTCAACTCTAACCCCTAAAAGCATGAGTATTACATCACATCCCTACAGGCCCCAGTGTCCACCAAGATTCTGTGCACGACCCAACCATCAACCCAAGCAGAAACAATCAAAGACTGCTCCCCTACCACGTTACTCGCCAATTCACTGCGAGTAAACTGCATAGTCTCCTCTCTTGCTTGCAGAGTGGTCAGGCGATCTACCACCTTTGACAAAGAATAGATCTGCTTGCCGAGCTGAGTCGGTGTGGGCTCTTCATCCATAATTACATTTATCACCCCTCTAATCGGCGGTGCATCTCTTCGAGGAACATTCCCCATGTTCCTTCCTTCTCTCTTGAACCGGTCTAACCGACCTTCATTAATCAACTTCTGAATGGCCTTTTTAAGTGGCCAACATTCCTCCGTCGTGTGCCCGTAATCATCATGATAGGCACACCTCTTAGACCGGTCCCTGGAATCTATCGTTTTCGGGTTCATGCGAGGTGGGTGAGGAAGCTCATCTGGAACCTCATACATTATGTCTTCCCGCAATGTATTTAGCGGGGTGAGGTCGCTTTCTCATAGAAACTCCCTTGGACGATCATACCGTGATTTTCCCATGTTATAACCACCACCTGCACCCAAGCCGCTACTCTTGGGATTAGCCCCAATCTCATCACTTTCCTTCTTCTTCTCCTTCTTCGCGGTCTCCCCCGTGTACCACTTCTGAGCCCGCATTAACATCTCAGCCTGTGTTTTGGGCTCACGCATGCTCAATTCAGATCTCAATCCGCCTTCGCCTTCGAGCAATCCTGTTTCAAAACACAAGGTCACTTCCTGCTCGGTCAACCTAGGAACCTGCTCCAGCACTTTAGTAAACCGCTCCAAATAACTAGCGGTTGATTCGTGAGCTCCCTGTTTAACCTTAGATAAATCAGCCCTTGTCTTTGCAAGTGCTCCTGAGGTCCCAAAATCTTCTAAAAACTTTACTCGCAGGTCAGCCCAGTTGTTGATTGATCTGCGTGGAAGAGCACCCATCCATGCCAATGCCTTTCCCTGTAAAGCTCCCACAAAAGCTTGAATTTTCAACGCCTCATCTGATGTTACAAGGCTGATCTGGGACTAAAATGACATCAACCAATCTCTCACTTTGGTTTTCCCCGTATACTCCTTAATGTTCGGGAAGATGAGTCCTCAGTCTTTGGTGGTGCGTTCTCAATCGAGGGGCTAGTGAAGTTCGAGAAATTTCCATCTAGGGCCTTGCCCTGCTCCCAGGCTTCCATACGGCGCTTCAAATCTTCAAAATCCTGCATGTTAATGGTTGGAGGCAAACCACCCGCGGGCTGAGGCTGCAACGCGGGCACGGGAGGGGCCTGTGGGGGTCCCATAACTCCCAGAGCTTGAGCAATGCCCACGGCCTGCGCCACCTGTACATGGGTTGTTCCAGCGAGCTGAGGGAATGGCTCATTAGCCATTAAATTCTGTGCGTTGGTCTGTTGCAGTTCGCTCCTTTCTCTAGACTGATGTGGCAGATGAACTTGTGACCGTCTAGGAGAAGGTGTCCGGTTACGGCGAGCATGAGATCTCATGGGGGATGAGGGTTCGATGACTGCGAGCATGCGACCTTCGCAGTGACGGTGAGCGAGGACGTCGGTGATGCGACCTTCGTGGGGAAGGCGATCTACGATTACGATGAGACTAAGTTGAATCGTCGCCCACTCGGGGTCCCAGTCGAGAATGCACACTAGGTACAACTCTATGACTAGCTCGGCCTTCTTGCTGGTTGCGTCCCCTAGATTCCCGTTCACCATGCAGTGAGGGTACGTGTACATGATTCAACTGATTTCCATCGGTTCGTGACCCACTTGCAGCCTGACTTGGTGCAGGAAACCAGGTAGGGGTTCCAACTCGATGGGTAAAGGTGGTTTATCCATTGCAATCAGTTGCAAGTTCAACTGATGCATCTGCCCCAAATATATAGCCCTTTGACGAAGAGCCTCTTCTCGAAATTCATTGGCCAACCCAACAGCAGCCATTGCACTCCTAGCTAAAGAATCCAATCCCCGTCGCTGATTGAGCTGATGACGCGTATCATGAGGTGGAGGTAGTGAATTATTAGCAACCGGAAGGTTCATGCTAGGAGTGGCTCTGTGCACTTCGTCCACCTGATTACCGCCATTAACACCATTCTCCGCCATAGCTCAAACTAACACAATAACCAAGAAGCAAGATTTTAAAAGAATACTTTCCCGGCAATGAAACTAACTAATGCGTCCAAATTAATCTTCGGACACACTGGGCTTCTTCAATTGGATATTTGGCTTTCAATCTATCAGTTTTCTCTTAAGGCCCAACCCTATAAACAAGTAAAGAATGGTAAACTAGGCAGGGGCACTCCCTGCAAAAGTCCTCTGGCGTGGGAATTAGCCTAACAATTAGCTGAGTAAGCAATTTGACAGAGTTTGGGCTAGTATTCAGAATCACGTACCTCCCTCCATTATTTCGAGGGGTTTTTATAGCTGGTGCCGAAGGGTAACTGCCCATTAAACGTGGTGGCATAATTGGCGGACACATTAACTGCCATGTTAATTGCCTCATTAACTGTCCCATCACTCATAACGGCCTCATCATGGTGATGGTGGCGAATTTCTCAGAAATAACTATCGCATTCAAGACAAACGTTTCCTTCATAAACGAACATGATAAGTCCAGCTCGGTACATACTGTTGCCAGCTGAGTGTTAACCCCCAGCTCGCTATAACCTTGCCTACCAGAGGCTAAGCCCCCAGCTCGTAGTATATTTTTGATCGCTGCCTGTTCCTCAATGTGACTTGAAGATTAAAGTACACGTGCTCATCCCATGACTGGTGGAGATGTGTCAGGCACGTGACTTGTATGTTGGGCCTATTGGGCCAGGCAGTTCAATATGCCTTTTATGTTTTTTTAATTTTTTATAGATATATTAATGCATTGCTTTTACTTTTTGTCAATTTCATTAGATGTGTAATTTAGTCTCAAATATGTTGTTGAAACATGAAAGTTTTAGAATTATTAAAATACATTAATTAGACTTTAGGTCTTAAAAACAACAAGTAAATTAATTAGTAGTAATTACAGTTTCTCATCTATTGAATTACGATCACTTCACTTTAATAGATTTATCTAAGTGAAATTCATTAGGTTGAGTAAATAATGTCTTGCATGATTTAACTAAGTTGAAACATCAGTTAGCTTGTTAATTAAAATCAAAATTTCTTAGACTTTAAGTTTAAAGTTCTTTCTGCTGATAATCAACAGGTAGGCCTACAACCTTGTGTTACAACCTTAAGCAGGATAAATTTAACCAAGACTAAGTTAGGTAGCTCAATCAAGTCAAAGTACTACACTTGATGTTTCCTAGTCATCAACAGGTCTCTACCTGCTGATCTCCATAGTATCAACCGTTGTTCTTACGTTTTACTCCTACCTATTGATAACAATCTGTTTGTTTCTCACGCGCATTATAATTTACTCGTAAACTGATTTCAAACAGATTCCTTTCCTAAAAGTAATGTGCTTTGGTCCATACTCAATATTATATACCTTGTGGCCATCAAGCACTCAAACTGTTTTTTTCTTATTGTAGTATATTGTCTTTGTCACACATTATGGGCAAAAGAAACCACTAACCTTTGTTTTAAATGATAAACTCTTAACATGTTTTTAATCTATTCCTTTCCTCGTCATTCTCAAGTTATTGGATCTGACTCCATGGAAAGGAACACGTTCTCATGTCTACAATTCAAAATCCTTCAATGAGCTTTCAACGGACATATTCAAGACTCCTTTAAATAGGATTCAAGAAGGATGATGAAGATAGACCTCGTACATATCTTTGATTGATAAACACACTTGACAATCCCAAAAGAACACATCAGCAGAAGCATTCAATATCTCTCACAGCTATACATTCTTTGATTGCACTAGCCGCAAACAACTTACTAGATTACCTTTGATAAATCCTTTCTAGTTCTTTGTTTATACAATCCTTGTATTCTACACTTATTCCTACATCTTAAAGGAATACTTAGATTGTTGCACGAGTTTGATTATTGCTTAATCAACTACCTCAAACACTGGTTTTTGATTGTACATCATCCATTAGTGATCATTACATTTATTGATATATTATAGTACACTTCCAAAATCAAAGTTTGACCAACTTGGTTGTGGACGTAGCAGTTTTTATCTGCAAACCACTCCGAATACTGTTCTTAAACTTAAGTAGTAGCTATCTGCTTAAGTGTTTAACAGTTTCATACCTGAGTCCTTTACTAAGTTGTTAATATTCATTGTCTTTCAATTCAGTCCATATACTCAAGTGATCAAAAGAAAACCAAACCAAAATGTTTTAAGTTCAGCAGCTGCTACCTGCAGTTTTTGCATCATCTGCTGGAAACTTATCTTTTCCGTTGCCAGTTTTAAAGGTTTTAAAAACAACCCTCAAAGTTTTTAAAAGGCTATTCATCCCCCTCTATCCTTATTTGATTGCCTATTAGATTTACAATTGGTATCAGAGCTTGACTTTTAGAAAAATATTTTTCCAAGTCTAACAACTTGAAAAAAAAAGATCATGGCAACCACAAAAGCTTTTCATCAACCAATGTTACTCAAGTACCACTTTTTGATGAAGATCACTTTGATATATGGAAAGAAAGAATTACAAGATATATAAACAACATAGACAAAAGATTGATGGCATGTATCAAAACAGACCCTCTCATTCCACTAAAGATCAATACTAATAAAACTTCTCTTCTGTAGAAGCTGATCTTAAGAATCCAATTGCACGTACTGAAGTTAAAGAGTACATACCTAAGCCTAAGTCTGAATGGACTGAGGAAGATAAGGTAGAAGATGGAATGGATGTCAGGGCTGCACACATCTTGCCAAGTGCTGTTGCAGATGCAAATTTACTCTAAACAACTTCATAATTGCATAACAGCCAAAGACATGGGAAGCTCTTGTGGAATATGTTGAAGGAGACCAGAATGCTAAAGACAACAAGCTATATGACTGCATCCTAGAGTTTGATGCATTCAAGAAAGATCCAAAAGAAACTATCAAGACTGCCTATGACAGGTTCCTTGAGGTAAGTAACAAATGCTCTTCTCTTGGTAAAGTATATGACATGAAGGGTTTAAATATGAGATTCCTTAGTAGTCTGGGTAGTCAATGTCATATCAAGGTTATTGTCATTAAGGAATACTACAACAAATTATGTCTTTTGAGGCTCTTAAAAGTGCCTCGATAGGTACCTGATTGAGGCTTTTCGAACCTGGAGACACTTAGTCCAAGTGTCGCGTGTTTTGAAGCCTCGATAAGCTATTGAGGCTTTTTCAAGTGTTTTAACAGACTATAACATAATGAGGCTCATGTAAAAGCCTCAATATATTTTCGGTAACGTCACTTCAATGTGCCTCGTAAAGTAATTTGAAATGTGTAAAATTAACTATTGTGACTCTTTCAAGTGTTTCTTTAAAACAATTCAAACTGTTTTAACTACCAATAAATGCTTCAATAAAACCATTGAAGCAACACTTACAAGTGTCTCAATAGCTAGGATGTAGAGACAATTCAATGGTTGATTATTAGGGCACATCAAAATGCCTCAATAGTTAATCTTTAAAGGTGATTATGTCTCATGCTATTAGGGCACTTCTTTAAAAATCCGTAATTAGTAATACTAAGACAATACAAATAGAACCCCCCAAAGGACAAGATCAGCACTTTGCTGATCAAAAGACACATAATCATCAAAATATTATCATCAAATTAATCACCAACACTTCAATTACATTGTTTCAAACCAAGTCTTTCAATAATTTAAGCAAATCAAAATAAAATTAACCATGTGTGGTAATTTTCTGCACTTCCAGTTCTGTAATTTTCTGTAGGGAAATTTCCTTGCACTTCAGTTTTGGAAAGCGGTGACTTGATAATAGTATATTTAAAACCTCAGAAATTATGTTCTAAAGAATATAGTATTAGTTAACTTCTTGCCAAGTCTCAAGAGAACTTGTGATTATTAAAGCCAAGCTTACAGTCTAAATGGTAGACGTAACAACCAACATCAAAACTTAGTTTTATATCTCAAACGGTGATTCATACAAAGCTTAAATAAGAAGATTGTTCAAATATTGATAAGTAGATGGGTAGCCATATTGATGCTATGAAATCCATGACTTTAGTTTAACTAGTTTTGAAATGCTAGGAACTCTCCATTTAGTGTTTCCTTTCAAAGATATTTTAATTGTTGGTTGTTAATAAGAAATTTGTGTTAACTTAAGCCTTGAATAAATATTTTTAAGGCATAAAAGGGTTCATGTAGTGAGATAGAACTAGTTGCACAATTCCTTGTTGAGTTGAGTTACTTATTGTTATGTTTTAGGTGCCCCAATAGTTTTGATTATTTTGCTTCTGCAAACTACAAATCCCCTTGCTTAAATTTTGATGCCATGCATATGATTTGTGTACCCAAGCTTGTACCAACTATGCTCAACTAGTGTATAGTTACATTATTTGGAAGTGACAATGTTAATAGTATTAAACAGTAGATGCAGATTGTCTGAAAAATGATAGAATACCAACTTGCAGATAATTCTGAGGAATGAACTTTGAATAGGCTGGTTGGTCGTGCTAGTCCTACTTCTTTACAATCTAGACAAAGTCGAGGTGAACAGAAAATGTATTTTAATTGATAGCAGTATTAAACATATAAATAATGGAACAAATCACTGAAAAATGGTACAAAAGTTAATACAATGAACATATATTAGATAATAATAAATAAACATGGATGTCTTAGATTTTTTCATGATAAATTTGTCTTTGCCTTTTCTAAGATCATGGAATTAGAGTCATTGAAGTGTTTCCATGATACACATGTCACAAAAGGAGAGAGATACTTTCCTTTTTTGTTTGTCTAGAAAGGAGAGGGGAGTTTCCATTGGAAAAATTATTTTTTAGCATGATGACCTTTTAATATCCTATTAGTTAGTGAATGAGATTTATCGAGTCAAATCAACTAAAAACAAGTTTTAAATTATGGCCACACAGTGAATGGTTACTTTTAGAAAATAGTGAGTTTTTAGCTATTGGTTAGATATGGGCAGCAAGTCATAGCGTCCCTCTCCTTTTGGGAGGGTTAGTACTAGATACAATCTTGTTTTACCTTTTTCCAGCACTTCTACAAGAGTGACTCATCAATCATTAAGGTTTCACACAACAAAGGGAGCACTGTTCCATGATACTCTACTCCATAATGTAATCTATGTATTTTTTTTCTTCATGTTTTCCTGTAATCTAATTGAAATTACAGTGGCTCTTGATGATGCATCATCCCCGAAAAGAAAAAAATAGGTATAGAATCTGCTTCACAGCTAATAATAGACAGATTTTAAATTAATTCATTAACTAAATCCCTCATATATCTGATACGGCAAAAAAACAACTATGTAAGTTGGGAAATAGAACACCATTGGCACTCACACATGTGATGGGAAGAATTTGATTCCAAGACTTGCACCAGCAACATTTGCAATCATGTTTTCATGTGAAAGTAGAGCACCCATAACACAAATATGAAAAGACGAACTTTACTTGAAGCAACACCGAGAAGTAAACCGACTAGAAGTTTGTTATAGTTTATAAATACATGTCCCCTTCTATGAAAGTAAAGGAAGAAAATAAGTTGTCGTCAAATCCCGAAGAAGTAGAACACTTGTGCCGTACTTCAGCTGTTAATCCATTAATTGTGTTTAGCTACAACGAACTGAGAAAAAATACTTGAAACTTTAGACAAGATCACTAGTTGGGTGGAGGATTTGGAAACGTTTACAACTCATTACCAATGACTTAAAAGAGGTACATATTGATTTTCACTCTCTCTTAATTTTCTCAATTAGCTTTATTCACAACTTTGTGAAATTATAGGCTGAGGTCATATTTTTCGGGCAACTTTCTCATCCAAATTTGGGGAATTTGATCTGATGCGAAAAGGAACAACATAACCCACAAGTATATGGCCGAGGAAGTTTGGAAAACAGATTATTTTCACGTAAGATTTTATAGCCCTCTCTTTCAAAGTCTAAATCATTAGTTGTTTTATTACACTAAGTTTTAGGTCAAAGCATCTATTCTAACCTATTATACAATCTTATATATGTGTCTTACTTCACATAACTTTTTTCCTTAGAGTTGACACCAGGCCTCATATATGATATGTTCTAAAAGGATAACTGCAAGTCTAAGTTAAAATTTTAAAATGAAGTAGAAACTGATGTAATTTATCATGACTTTAGGACGTCTAATATTTTGCTAGACCAAGTTAGTAATAAAAAATTCTACATATGGTGTAATTTTTCATGATTGAGGTAATTTACAAATGCGCCCATGGTAGTAGCACTACTAACATAAGAACCCCCTCTTTCTTGGCTAGTAATTACAGTAAAATAGATCTCCATTTCGTTTTTTTCCTAGGCATTAAGTGAAATCCGAGGAATGAGTTTGCTAGGTAAATCTTCCCTGGAATAGAATCCAATACTCTCGATCAATTATGTGCAAGGAGTATATGTTTATGAATGGTGTAAAGGCATGGAGGCACTCCCTTAAAATCCCTCAAGTGAACCTGATGGATCTTTTCATTCTCACCTGTACCACTCTAGTTGATACGATCTTGACCAGTCAGCAATTTCGGAGAAACTGTGAAGCTTGCGGCCGCAAGGGGGTCATAGGCTTGCGACCACCGCAAGGTGCCCAGAGAAGCTGCCGTTTTTTTTTTGTTTTACTGTTTTACTGTTTGGGTATTTTTAGGGTTTTAGTTTCGTTTTTATTTAGGTTTCTTGTTCCTAAAGTTTAGGTTTTAATAGTTTCCTTTTTATTTAGTTTTCTTTTCCTACAAGAATTAGGATTTATTTTGTAAGCCTATATAAAGACATTATTAAACATTGTTTGGAGCAGAATTTGGATTAATAAAATTAAGTTGATTTTCTGGTTAGAAAATTGTGTTCTTATTTTAGTATTCTGGATTGGAAGCTCGGATTATAAACATCGTGGATTCGTTGTTTATAATTGAATTCGACTTATCAGTTGGAGAATCATCCCAATTGTGGTGTCATTCACAATTCCAAGGTTCGCATCATCTCGAAGGCGTTGGGTCGTGGAGTCATTCATCCTAAAACCTTTCTAGGAGATCTTGGGTTCCTTCATCACTAGTGAACCTGGTGCGTCTTCTCAACGTCAAATGGGTCACTCACCATCTACCGCAGGACATCCAATAATACAGGTAAGTCTCATGTAGATAAGTCTCATGTGTCTGATGTTTATGTTTGGTTTTTGTAATGTTACAAATTTTAGAAGTAATAATTTACTGCTGCTAGCAAAATAATTTGCAGATTTTAGTTAATTCATTATTTAGTATCAGCTTGTGATATTATTTTCAATTCATGTAATAGATGGTTTGTCTGTTTGCGCATCTTCATAATGATTTAATTAACTCTGTATGTGTGCTCGAACTTAATACTTGGTGAGTCTATTTATTGCTGCCCTTATTGCTTGGGAATAGCCAAACTGCAACACTATTATTGTTTTTTGTTGTTGATTGAATAACTAAAAACTTAGAAGTTCTTGACAAATCAGAAAAATAGAAGTTGGAGATGTACAAGTGCTAAGTGTTGGTTGACTGGGGAAGAGGATCTTATGTAAGGCAACATTGCCATTTTCGAGATAAGTTTATCATCTCTTAATCTTCTTTGACATTTTTGTATCTAAAGTTCACATTTGAACTCATTTTGAATTGTGTTTGTTGTGTTAGTATTTACTCTTCTACAATCAGGCGTTAAGTCTTGGAATTGTGTACGTTATGGCCTAAAATATGCAAGTACTTTTTGTATTTGAGTACCAAGAGCTAAGAGAAAAAAATATCCACTTTAACTTTTAATTTGGTGTCTCTGTATGTTATATATGTAGCATATTATTAACTTATTCTACCATTTGTTTGGAAACAACCGTGAAATAAACACATGTGCATGATTACCATTGTAGTAACTAGTTTTATACACGTGCGTTAAACGCACATATATATATATATATTTTTCAATCAAATTATACTCAGTTAAATTATAATCAAGCAAAATGAAGACAAAAAATAAAACTAAAAGAAGAGATTATTTCAATTAATAGAAAAATATCATTTGATTCATTTGATTAATAATCATGAAAATAAAGAAATATATGTGTCAATTGATTAACAATAATAAAATAAATAAATTGGAATAACTGCAATTTATGAAAATTAAATAAATAATTAAAATGAAAATACAAAAAAATGTTTATCGCAGTGTATCAATTTTCAGTAGCGATACGTTGATTCGGATTCGCGATGCATCAATTTAGAATCACAATGTATCGCTATGAATTGGAAATAGATCTGAACGTGAGGTATCAATTTAAAACCGCGATGTAATGCTATGAAATGAGAATGACAATTACACAATTTTGAATCATGCATGACAATGTATGAACTGATGCTTATCGTAAGCGTGTCCAATTCATTAAAGGTATACTCGTCCTTTCACATAATAAATATTTTTTTCTGATTAAAAAACATAGTGAACAGCGGTTGAATATCTGTCAAAAGAGCCGACCAAATTTTCACCCTATTCTTTTCAAACCTTTAAAAAACAAAATATAAATGGGTCTGACGTGTTCATAACCCGACGCATATTAATTGAATGACAAAACTTACTCTAAACAAATTTAATTGACGATGAGCGATTGAAAATTGACTCAAATAATTCTATTTTACTAATTTAAGCCTGTTTATGTCTCATTTCAATAAAAATTAAAAAGACAAATTTAATCTCTTGGCTTTGTTACTTCGCCCCACTCACGGATATTACAACGGCATCGTTTTAGAGTGTGTGTGTGTGTGTGTATTAAAAAATCTTGTCTTGGATCTTGCTACCTATTGTCATGATATCTATTCCAGTAACCTTGCGCCCTCTCACCGAAGAAAAAACAAACTATTAACCCAACTTATGGAACCAACTCCCATTTTAGTTTTTCTGCTTCACTCCCTTTACTCATTATCCCTCTCCCCATTCTCTATCCTCAAAAATATAGAACTCTATGAAGGGGGATCATCAAGATAGCTTTCTAAGTGAGAATACTTGGACACTCAACAATTTGATGTAAATCTAACTACTTTTCGAACACAATGACAAATCAATTCGTTCATGTTTAAATGGCTGGTTCATTTTTTTTAAAAAGAGAGGTAACTTTGCACTTCCGAAAAATTTCCTCTTTGTTAGAGGAAAAATCATGTTGCAATATTGTTTGTTTCGTTTTGTTATTTACCATTATATAGTTCTTGTTATTTGAAGTATTTGTTAAATTTTATTTATTTCAAATCGATATATTTTTTAGATATGCCAGTCATTTATAATTAATCATGTGCATTCTTATTTTAGATGAACTTTTAATGTTTTTTAAATTTTGAATATGATGAAATGGACAACAAAATTTCAAATCTATATATTTTTGTTGGTCAGTCATATATTCAATATCAATAATGAGTATTTGTAATTTTGTTCATAATATTTCTTTTAAGAACTTTGATCCGATGACATAGACAAAAGTATTCATATATTTCATTTAGTTATAATAAAATATTTACAAATTAGTCATTCAGTTAGAATTAATTGTGAGTATTTGTGATTCACTTCAGTGAAATTTCTTGCGCAAAATCATCCATGATTTTTCTGAAGTTTATTTGGCAAAAATGGAAAACTAACAGTTGTAAGCATAAAAGGTTGTGTTGGATAACAAAGCAATGAATGCAATGTTTCTAGTTCCTAGGCTCTAGTTTCAAGGAGTTATAAGTGTTTGAATTTGTATTATTTAATTATAGGATTCATTAAATATTTGTTATAAATGGGGGTTACTATTTTAGGGATGCAAATTTGGACGATAAATTACTATTTTTAGACTACCTAGGCTTTATATATATATATGGATATAGATGTTTGGTCACCTAGATGAGCTAACAAAGCAGCTTTACCACTTGAGTGCTATTTGTAATGTATAAGAAAATTTTGCTTCAATTTCAACATGAATTCCTTCATCTCAAACATATCATGATTTCTTTGAAACATTTTCTATTAATTGACAATTGGTGTTTAGATTTAGTGTTGTTTGTTAATTTTTTTTATTACAATTTATTTATTTATGTTTTAGGCCGGTGCAATAGTATCTCTCAAGAGTAGTAAATTTAGATCATGTTGTTGCCAAGGGAATTATCTCTAGTATCGATCCAAAAACAAAAGTGGGAGGTGCGCAGTTAGGTCGTAATTGGTGTGAAGTATCCATTCAAGTTCCCGTGGAATGGAACGAAAAGTTAATTAGACCATATGGATTTTTTGCAACAATTGGAGATGCGATTGGAGCACCTATGACTTGACATTTATCATTGGTATGTTGGTATTACTTAAATCAATTTATCATATTCAAATTTGTGCGTGTGTATGTCTTTTTATACTTCTATTAATTTAAATTTATATATTTGTAGGTAACACCACTGGATTTTGATTCAAAATAGTTGCAACCTCAAAATGTTGAACATGGAGAACTTCATAGATTCGTTAGGATGAAAGACCTATCTTTATTTTTATTAGTCTGGATATTGATGCAAAGAAATTGACAAAAAAAAAAAAAAACTTGGTTTTGTTATCTCTCATGTTTCTACTGTGCATATTTTTCTTAATATACTAAATAAATATGTGAAGATGTTTTGAAACCATTTATCCAATCAACAATAATGATAGCATTTTCTATTTTCATTTTCCAATGCAAAAAGTGACTTATATACAAATAAGAAATATTTCTAAATTTGGAAAGTCACTTTTGGCAGAAATTTTTCAAAACTTTTTCCTTTCCTTTTATATATGTATAGATTTTATTGTGTTTATCGTATCAGTCCGATAACAGCGCAAACCCAATAAGTCAAAGGCCAAACCCTATAATTATGTGACGTATTGGTATCAATCAATCATGTCATGTCTCAAATTATCACTCCTACATTTTACCAGTTAAAATTTGAAAGAAAGACTTTTTTGGGTCCCTAAAGTTGAGCCAAGTACAATAGTAAAAGCGTAATAGCTTTGTTTATATAAAACATTCACATAATCTTTATCTCTCCCTCTCTCTCTCTCTCTCTCTCTCTCTCTATATATATATATATATATATATAATGACAGATATGATTTTAAAATAGTCCAATATAGTAATTTTTCGTCTAAATCCTCTTGTCGAATATGAAAAGTAATCTTTATAAATAAATAGTTGTCCCTGCCTTGAAAAAATATATTTTTTAAAAAAATGAAAAGTTGTCCCCACCTTGAAATATACAATTAGTTGGAATATGAAAAATTGTAATCAATACAACACATGTATTTGAACATATTTTACTGTACTTATATTGCAAGTTGCATTAAACATCAAAATATTTAATTTTGAAACCCGAATAATGCATAAAATATAAATTGTAAAATCCATCCTAAATCCACCCAATTTTAATTTTAATAGTTGAAAATCATCCATATATAACCTTTAATTTTGTTTTTAATTTGTTTGAATATAATTTAATTACAAAAGATACATGTTCAAACTAATTGTCAATAGAGTTGATGTCCCATGAAATATAAATATTGTATTCCATTAATTGCAATACACGGTCTGGATTCAATTATTTATACTAATTACTGAAGATCCAATAACTTGAATCCCAAAATGTTTTTCAATATTTTATGTTTATCAGAGATTCTATAAATAGAATGTATACTATATTACTATTAGTGCCTATCTTGTTTTACAACGTTTGATTAATTGGTTAATTTGAAAGTTGGAATCTTTTTTTTATTTAATACACCCTCCGTTCCGTGTTTGAAAAATGTAACTAACTAACATTAAGCATAAGTGACAAGCAATCAGAGTTAAATAAAATCAGAGCATTTATAACAATTAGAAAAATCAAGAAATACCAGTAATTTAATTCATATTTATCCAGCTAATTAGATACAATGTGTACAATAAGAGTGCATGCAATGGTCATAGAAAGCATGCACTCTAACACCCGACCTGCATCAAATTGGGTTTTGAGAAGATGGTAAAAACTTAGGTATGACGGTCTCGGATATTTTTTGTAAAACGGATCCTCTTACCCGACTCATCGTGTGTTGGTGGGTTGAGCTATGAGAGAGTGTGGCTCTATCTTACGAATAATGATTTGTAAGACAGTGTTACAGGAGACCTAGTCTTTGTAGATAGGCATCTTTGTATGCAGGAAGTGCTTAGGAGGGGCTGTCAAACAGGCATGAGAATGCATGCAATCACAGAGTCCGAAAGAGATTCATTTGGTGTCCCTAAGAGAGTATATTCTTGAAAGACATGGATCACTAACTGAAGCGTGGTCGGTGAAATTGAAACAATCTAGGAACAGTGATGAACCGCGCAAGGCTTTCTTGATAATCCATCTCCTCATGACCCTATCATAGTACAATGACATGGAAAGAACTTAGAGAAATGGACTATTATAATTAAAATGTAATATGAAAACGATAAGAAACTCTTTCTTTACCCTCAAAAAGAGTTACTGCCAACACAAATATGGAAATATAGATAGACAAAGCTTTTGTGTTGTCAAAGTGAAGAGAATATGGATGGACATACATACATTAGTAGATTCTATGACCATTTGCTAACGGAAGAGCAGAAAAAAAAAACATTTTGCATAAGAATTTGCATAAGAATATGGAAATATAGATAGACAAAACTTTCATTTTCAAAACAACATTTTTATCACTTGATCCTTATTTTTTAATTCTACTTTATTATGGGTCACGTACATATGGCTTTAAAGGACACTGTGCATCAAGTCAATAATAATAATCAAGTCAATTACTTTTTCTTAATCCGTATGTCGGATCAAACCAGATAATATTTTTGAACAAATGAGGTAGTAGTATTTTGCTATTTGAAATAGATGTGGGAAGGGAATGTACTATCAAACTCAAGGCCTCAAAGCATAGTCTTACCGGGATATGGCCTTGTCAAATTGCTGCTCGATCGTCAGAGGATGTTGTGGCCAATTTCGTTCATTGTCATCGAAGATGCTGAAAAATGGTAATTAAGACCATGTCACAACGCCAGAAAATCAATTAAAATAAAACAAGAAAGAAATGGTGAATACTGAAATGCAGCACAATTTTTTGATCAGTCGGAATACATTTTGAGAATATCGATCAATTGTTTGATCAGTCATATTTATCTTGCCAAAGGGAAATTTTGCCATCTTTTCCATCGCTAATGTAATGGAAAGAAGATTGTAAGCCTCCAAAGTGGATCAAGAATGTTGCCAAAACATCTACCATTTGGGAAAAATAGGGTGTGTTTATATTTTCCCATAAATGTAATAGAAAAGTTTCCTGTACTTCTTTTAGCATCTGTTATATGCTTATATCAAATTTCATTTTTCCAAAGACTGTAGCATTTAAAATAACAAAATACAACTATCAAGAAGGCATTTACTACTTACATAGATATATGGTGAAATGTCATGAATAACGACATTATTATATCCCACATGAGAATAACGATAACTTCACAGCTACGCAAAACCCTAATGTGGACACAAACAAAAAATAAAGCAAAAAAATCAATTCGCTATTCTCTTAATTCCATCTGCATTCGTATGAGATTAAAGAAGTCAAAGTATTAATTATACATCTTCAATTGCGACTAAAAATAAATAGGTTGAACTCTATGGGAATGATACCTCATCATTATACACAGGGAAACAACATTCTTGTGGATGCTTTGAGGGCTCCAACACCCTGCATTTGCAAAATTACCATTGACTAAAAGTTAATCATGAGTTTTGAAACTCGTTATAAAATACTATCTCCGTTTTAGGCAAAGAGTCACGTTTAACAGTCAATTTTTTAAGAAAAAAGAAAAATCTAACACTTGTATGTTTTAATCTTTGAAAGTGAACAAAAATCCCAAAATGAAATATTGGATTGTTTACCCGAAACGGATAGAGTATGCTATTAAATCACATGGAGTATTAGATCACAAAAACAAACTAGATCTTTCGACATCTCTAATCTCCATTTCCTTTCATCCCCATAAGAAAATAATATGAGGAGGGGTTTAAGAGATGGACTGTCCAATTATAAATCAAACAGCCCAACTTCTCTTATCAAGAAGTGGGTGAAGAAAACACATTTCCTATTCTTGAAAGTACTCCACAAACAAGACTTTAACCAACAGTTTGATGATCATGATGATTAAAAATGCATAGAATTAAGTGAGTACCTCGAATCAGAAGCACCACCACCACCACCACCACCTATCATAAGTTGATCGGCGAGAGCCATGGGCATGAGTTAGGGCGCACCGACGGCGGCGGAGTGATATAGGAGAATGCGACTTAGGAATGAAGCCTTTATATATAGACCAACAACTGCCCTGACAACCCTAATTTCTAAGCGGATGGTAATGTGCAGTGAAGCTAAGCACGTGCATTCTTTGTTTATTTTTGTTTTTTTCATTAATGATACCATTTTTCACTTCTCCGTTTCGATCAAAAAGTCAACTATTTTATTTTAAGATATTTCATTTAAAGAGTCTATTTTCAAAAATTATATCATAAAAGTATCATTATATTACTAATTAGCTTGTAAAACTATTTTTTTTAGTTTGACTTTTAAACGGAGACTTTTTGCCTGAAAGTCCGAAACGGAGGGAGTAGAAAACTAGTACTACTATTATTGAGTGTGATCTCGTATTACTAATTGATGCAAATTTGATGATCATTGTGTTTACTATATCTATATCGAGCTTTCTCACTCACTGATGAGCGTTTTCGGCCATGGATATCATAAAGCTCACACTTAAGACTTGTTGAAATCTCACCATACCATTTCTTACACTACATTTTATCTTAAGTTGCGGTGAACACCATCATGCCCAACATTAGCTGCCATTATATGTACTTTTTTTGGATACTCTGCGTCTAAATAATAAAGATATGAGATAGTTGTTAAGTATAATTTACAATAAATACTTTGCAAGCAACATCAGTATCTCACAAGTTTTAATTGGCATATATTAGGGAGATTAAAAACTACTACAAAGTGTTGATCGATTCTTAGACATTCCTTTGTCACCATATCCTTCTAACATGCCCAACATTAGCTGCCATTATATGTACTTTTTTTGGATACTCTGCATGTCTAAATGGTAAAAATGAGATAAGTTTATAATTTACAACAATAAAGCCATCTCTTTTCTTGCGGAACTACTAAATGGTAAGAATGGTAAAAGTGAGAAAGAAACTTGTTAGTAAACCTCCCACTATAGATGTCATGAGATGTGCATTCTTAAATATTCTTTATTTATTTTTGTTTTTTTTATTAATGATACCACTTTTCAGTTGTTCATTTACTCATTTATTCCGAGTAAAGAGTCAATTATTCTATCTTGAGATGTTTCACTTAGGCCTCGTCTGGTACAGCGTTTTGAAAACGTTGTTTTTTTCTAAACGCGACGTTTTTAAAACGCAGTATTTTCAAAATGTAATTTTTTTTCTTGTAAACATGTTTGGAAAATTATTTCAAAACGCTATTTTTTAAAAACAAAATAGTTGTAAACGATGTATATTTTTAAAATACTCCAAATTGAAGCGTTTTAAAACGCTGCACATTTTTAAAACGCTGCATTGAAACACTTTTAAAGAGAAAACGTTGTGTTTTTTACCCTCGTTTTGGTCAAAACGCTCCACCAAACAAGCACTTAAAGAGTTTACTTTCAAAAATTAAGGCATAAAAGTGTTATTGTATTACTAATGAGCTTCTAAAACTGTCATTTCCTTTAAAAATTTAATTTCAAATGAGAACATTTTACTCGAAAGTCGAAACGAATGGAGTAGAAAACTAGTAGTACTAGTCTACTACCCCATCTCAATAATATTGAGCGTGATAGCAAATTTGATTCATATTAATTTGTTCGTGATACCGTGTCAAATTTGATGATCAACAACTTTGCTGAAAGTTGCCTATTTGATGCATATTAATTTGTTTGTGATGTCGCGTCAATTTTTATAAATGTTGTACTTAATAATTTTCTTGACAATGTTTAATAAGAGTTATGTTTATTTCTAAGAAGTTCTTTTGAAATAATTAATTGACCGGGAGTTGTGAAATAAACAATAAAAGGGTGTCTTTTATTTGACATTACTTAAATGACTTGTTGATTATTAAAAATAACTGCTCATTGGCTAGTGTTTTTGGCCATGGAACATGTAATATTACCACGAAAATTGTAGATGTATTCACTTATTCACTATATCGAGCTTTCTCACTCACTGTATTTACTACATCGAGCTTTCTCACTCACTGATGAGTGTTTTCGATCATGGATATCATAAAACTCACACTTAACACTTGTTGAAATCTCACTATATCATTTCTTACACTACATTTTATCTTTAGTTGCGGTGAACACCATCATGCCCAAGATTAGCTGCCATATCTTCTTTTTTGGATAATCTGTCTAAATGGTAAAAATGAGATAAGTTTATAATTTACAATAATAAAGCCATATCTTTTCTTGTGAAACTACTAAATGGTAAGAATGGTAAAAGTGAGAAAGAAACTTGTTAGTAAACCTTCCCAACTACACTACACTTTGAGTCGAAGCATTGCTCTTAATATCAAGTCCTCACACAACACACCAAACCCAAACAGTTCTTTGTTTTTTTTCTACTTTGACAAAACTTAAAGACAAAACTCATATTTGGCGCATCCAAGATTTTCAAAAACTTGTAATACGATTACCGAAAGTTTAAAATTGTTATTCTTGCTACTGTACATTAGTTAGGCTACAAATTAACTTTTTTTGATTACTATTGTATATAATCGGCTTACAAGATTTGACCTTCATTAACTCACAATATATATGTTTATTATTTATGTGTAAGTCCCCAATACCACTATGCTCTTTAATCAAACTATTTTTGTACATTATAATTTTTTTAATTATTTGGGTCAAATTTACTTGACCCGTAATCAATTGAAATGAGACACATTTCAGGTTTAGATTTTTGAATAGTTTGCAAACATTTCATAGAAATCGTTTGAATTATTAGGGCCAATTTTATTTGAACTGTAATCAATTCATTATGTAAAATAGTTTTTATCATTCAACAAATGTGGAATGAGTTATAAGATATGATATGACCATACAACAGTTTGAACATTTAAATATTTGAAATTGGATAACAAACTTTTATTAATTGACAAACATTTACCCAATTTTGGGTCAAACTTTGAAAAAGTGGATACTCCAATTTTGCTTGATGGTGCTTTTGCTGAGATTCCCTATCTGTTGCTACTTAAGGATATCGACGATCTAATTGCTGCAATTATACAAAATACATATCAAAAAATTTAAAAGCAATTGTGACAATAATCAATTTTGGAAGAGACAACTATTTAGGCTCTCTGACTCTTGATGTGCATTATTCAATAAATGATTACATATTATTAAAAATTATGAGTTGAATTTAAAGGTATGAACTCCGGTAATGTTGCTTTGTAACATTGATCATTCCCTTGAGTTATGTAATGACACGAGGTTAATGATTACAAGACCGAGAAACCATGTTTTAATATATATATATATATATATATATATATATATATATATATATATATATATATATATATTATGAGAAGTATTCTTAAAATGTCGAACTATAAACTCATATTCAAAATAATTACCAACTAAAAAAGTTATTCTGATTATTCCATTTTTAGTTCTAGAACTTTATTTTATGAAAATTTTTATCTTATTAGTTGTTAGTAATGTCTATAAATAAAAGTTATGGTCAGTCTACTTATATATATATATATATATATATATATATATATATATATATATATATATATATATATATATAGAAGTATTCTAAAATTTCTAATATCTTTTTTCAAATTTATGTAATTTTCTTCTTTAATTTTACTGTTTATTAATTTTTATTTATTTTGTTCACATTCTTATTTAGTATATTAAGAAAAATATGCATAGTAGAAACATGAGAGATAACAAAACCAAATTTTTTTGTCAATTTCTTTGCATCAATATCCAGGCTAGAAAAAATAAATATGGAATAAAACAACGATTTTGAAACTAAATCATATGCACACACTTTGAAGTAAAACTAATTCACAGACAATCAATTAATAATAATACCAAGATCAGACAATTTTTTCTCTATTTCATCATAACCAAAGTTATTATTGTAAAAAAAATCTATAAATCGAGATAAGACCAATTTTTTAAGACAGCTAGCTACATGTAAAAAAAATGGAAACCCGATAATTTCTGATTTTTTAGTTACTTATACATGTTAAAAAATTTAGATATTAAAAAGTGCTGATGATGAAATTAATCAACATTCAAATCGAATTTGTTTGTTAGTTGAACTAAATAACGAATTAAAATTAATAAACGAGTTTTGAAGTTAAACATAGTTTTTGAAATATTTTTGGAAATATGAACATACCAACAAGTTTCCGGTAAGTCGGTGGTCATAGCTTCGTTGTCGGACTTTCTTTAGGTGGTAACCTTGAGGTTCGTCATCGCTGCAAAAAATGAGTAAATTTTTATTTTGCAATGTGTGTGAAACTAGGGTAAAAATATTTTCTTTTCGTTTATATACATCAACTAAAACAACGTGGTTTTATGAGTGTTTACCGAGTCATAGTCCAAAAGTTATCCATAACACAGTTTAAACCAAATTTTTCGATGTCTACCCATCGATCGTTTGAATTTTTGGTTCATTTTCCTTGACACATCTCCTACATTTATTTTCCTTGGTTATATACTATTTTAATTATTTTTTCTTTATGTCTGATTTTTAAATTGAACCATAATACTTGAATTATTTTGTAAAAATTACCAATTTTGAAAAGTATAGTTTTTAAGGTTTTATGACAAAACATGTTAGTATATCACAAACAATTTGCCATTTGTCTGATATTATATGCGTTATCAATTTTTTTTAACATTAATGTAACTTTTATTTATATATATTTATTGTATATATTTTATTATCATTTTTTAATACGAAAAACACATA
The DNA here is from genome assembly GCA_013146195.2 of Codonopsis lanceolata. Lineage (NCBI taxonomy): Eukaryota > Viridiplantae > Streptophyta > Magnoliopsida > Asterales > Campanulaceae > Codonopsis > Codonopsis lanceolata. Next base: position 147,808,995 of record CM028378.1, on the reverse strand, counting down.
AGTGAATTTAAATTTTGTTGAGACTCCATAGTAGAGAATGAGAGAAAGTGAACCTCAATTCCATTGTTTAGAATTGGAATTGTGGTCTTCAATGTAAATTTTATTGTTTATATCCAGAAAAAATATTATAATTTGAATTGAACTTGAAATTCTTAATATTTTTATTCTATAAATTGATTTTTTTCTCCAAAGCTAAAACATTTTTAAACCTAAAGACTTGATTTTCATTATTATTTTTTTCTATTAATTTGCTTATACGTTTAGATTTTTAATTGAACTCTACATGAGAGCCAAACAAAATAATCTTAATTTTAATGTTACAAAATTATGATATTCAATTCTACACATTGAACTCATAATCTTTATGTTGCAATCATTTGTGTATTTTATTAGCACTAAAGTTTTAACTACTATATTGATATGAATATAGGCTTCATGCATCGCACGAGTGCTTTGATTATAATTTTATATGATTAACTTCAATTTTTATTGTACAAAGTAAACTGTTTTGGTCAAGGACATGTCACTTCGATATCGATTTAAAGATATGTTAAAAAAGTTATTGTTTTTATTAACATAATTTTCTATAATTTGTTTTATATGCATATTGAACTCATGATTTTTCATATAATTATTCGGTTATATGGTTATCATTAAAAATTTATATTGTTTTATTTATATCAATATTGAACCGTGAATTACACGGTTGTGTCGTAGTATATATAAAAACAGAAGTGCATAATTTTTAGAAATTTTCCGCCAAAACTCACTTTTCAAAAATGGAATCACTTAAGTTCTGTTTATGTCAATTTTTTATTTTTTTTGAAATTGAATTTGAGAAATGTCATTTAATGATGTTGACAGAAACTATTTCAATTGAGTTTACTTTTTTTATTTGGAGAATTACATTCGAAAATGATATATAAATGACATATAACTAATTACATACCAAAGTCATATAACTATTAAATATTACACAAAATAAAGAATAAATCAAATTTCTAGGCAAGCTATTCATAAGTCAGATAGAGTCCATGTGCATATAACTAATTACAAACAAAACCAATATAAAAAAATAATTCGTAAAATGGTATTTATTCAAAAATATTGAATAGCTTAGTATTATTATAAATAAAAAATAGGTAAATAAAAATACTTATGATTGTTTTTAATAGATCTTGAAATACAGTTCTATAATATTAAAGAAGCAAATAAAAAATACTCATGGCTTGACTTTATTTGATTTTTTAGTTTAGAGTCCGTCTTAGTTTAAATTATCACTAAATTTTGTGTATGTGCTTATGACACGGTGTCAGTATGGAACTTATTCAATGTATGAAGCGGACAATATGTAAATGAATTGATATATGCTTGAGATTTTGTAAATATTAGATGAATGCACACTACACAATTGAAAAGAAGACAGAACTCAATAAACTAAACAAAAAAATACATTTTATGATGATCCATTACAAATAAGTAAGAATATCGAGAACTTTATATAATGTTCAAATTAGAGTGACATTTTCTCTTCTTTTTTTGTTAATTATTTATGTAATTGAAAATTGAAATGTAATATATAAGTTATGTTGTTGAAAGAGATACATGTTTTTTTTGTGGTTTCAATTAAATAGTCATATAAAAATTAAGATGCAATTTTTTTTAATTACACCACATCAATGAACAATACATATTCTGAAATTTCAAACAGTGAGTTAAATTTGAACGATACATAATCGTGAATATTTCAATTGAATTACATATTCTGAAATCTCAAATTGTGAGTTAAATTTGAAGGTTGAAACTCAAATAATATTGTTTCGTAACATAGTCTATTCACTTGAGTTATGTAATGATACAAGATTAATTGTTATAAGGCTGAGAAACCATATTTTAGAATGTTGAGTTCTTTCAAAGGGCAATTCTGATAGTACTCATTTGATTCCAAGAATGTCACTGATATTATTTGATCCTATAATTTCTTTCAAATTCCAGATAAAATATTTTTTGTTGATTATGTCTTACGCAATGTCTATGAATAAAAACCATGGTAAGTCATTGTCTAATATAAGACTCCATTTGAAAACATGTTTTTGCTTATCATAAGTTGTATGTAGCTTTGTCTAGAGTTCCTATGTGATATTTATAGTTGCAATAGTCGTACATGTTGAATGAAAATTATTGTATCTAAAAAGTATTCCAAAATTTATATTATTTTTTTTCAAATTTATAGGATTTTATATATTTAATTTTACGGTTTATTATTTTTTGTTTATTTTGCTAATATTAAAAAAAATAATTACATACTATTCAACTTTAATTTAGTATATAATTTTATACATATGTACAATCCATACAACGCACGAGTGCATCACTAGTACTTATCAATTTATGAAGGACGGAAGGAAAATCATGTTATTACCTTTGGGTTTCAAGCAATCTTATGGGGTAACAGGGACAGAGAATTTTCTGATCCTCACTCATTCAAACTCTGTTCTTGCAGCAGATACCATGCTTACAAAGGAAATTCATGCCTTAGTGTTTACAAAGTTAGATTTATGAAGTGGGTATCACCAGATCCGCATTAGACCGGGAGATGTGTGGAAGTCAATTTTCAAAACAAAGGAGGGCATGATCGAGTGGATTGTTATGCCATTTGGGTTGTCTAATACACCTTGAAACATTTATGTGGTTGATGAATGAGGTGTTGAAATCATTTACAAACGAAGAGAAGGCAATGTCAATTTGAGAAGGCAATTTGAAGAAGTGTATCTTTGTACGGTCCAGCCTTATTTTCTTGGGGTTTGTGATCAGTAGTGATGGAGTTTGTACTACTATCAGGCTATCATCGTGCGGAGCCTTCTATTTATCCAGATCACTCAAGGTAGAGTTTCTTCCAACCTGGGGAGAATGATACGGAGCAGCAATGTGATCACATTACTGATACAGCCCACACTGTATCATAGACATGCTGTTGTCTAGATCTTAAACAAGACAATTATTAGATAGTTTTTTTTACAGTTATTTATAGTTTCTTAGACAATTAATCTTATAGTTTTTCTTTTCCTTTATGTATTATGAAATATTTTCTTTTAAAGATATAGAATTCAGTTTATTTTTCTTACAGTAATTTACGTTCTAACGAAAAATGTTGTCATCCTTATTTTCCTATCCAGTATCAGCTTCAATTCGTCGTGCTAAAATCCAATGCAGGGCTAGCTGCGATAGCCTTTCGACTATCATTTGGTGACAGCATTTGGAGAAAAAGGTCTATTGGTATTTGGTAAGACCAATATAATGGGCTCATTTTTGGTGCATGTGTTTTTGGTGGGTTCGTGTACACAGGTGTAATGTTTTGGTTTGAGCAAGAGCAAAGGGAATCTAAACTGGGAGATGTTTCTAGAAATGAATTGGGGTCAGGACTGTGACCTAATTAAGGCTTGATAATTGGATTAGTTGAGTCGGATAACACGTCGGAATCTATTAAAACCTGAATATCAGTCAAAATGAGTTGGGTTGAATCGAGTGACGGGTCGGTCCGTCATATCCCAGATTTCCCCCTAAATACATACATTTATAGAGAAGAAACTACAACGCCAAAATGGGTAATGGGTTCAATCCATTTTAACCTGACAAATTAATATTTTTGTGTTGAAACAGGTCACCCGGTTCTACAAAAAAAAAAAATGTTAACAGGTTGAGTCGGGTAAGGTAATTTTCATGTTGGACCGGGTGGATTAGTGCGCTTCGAGTTGTAATTGCCAGCCTAGTCCTAATTAATTAAGAAGAAAAATTTGTTCTACAAAGATGGTCCCTATTTGAGTCTTTTAACATATATATGCAATATTTCTATTTTAGAGCAGAAAATATGTGATATTATACAACGAGACAAAGGAATAAGTAAAAATGGTACACACTGCGTCTGCTTGTATATATGTTTTCATTTTCTTCTCATTTCAATTCAAATCTTCTTTTATGCTTTCTTATTCTCTTTCATTTTCTATATATGTAATAAAGGAAGAGCGTATAATATTGAGTAAAAACTGATATTGTCTAAGCATGGTGATATTAATAAGGGTAATGATATGGATATCTAATAAGTACTTAAAATCTTACACCTAATGATATGTAAGATGATGTGGCATTGATAGATCCTATTTTTTACTTAGTTCTTAACTCAATTTGTAACCAGTATTGGTTAAATTATAATCTTAAAAAAACAATTAAAAATAAAAGAAAACTTAAAATAATAAAAGCTGGGAAGCTAGGGCTTGCGATTGTCGTCCATGAGCCGTCGTTCTTCTTCTTCACCGACGCGGCAACCGACTAACCCATGACCATGAGCTCTCCAATGCAGTCGTAATAGCACGAACAACTGGAATCACCTACAAAATCAAAATCAATAAACAAAAAGAATATGTTGAGATTTAAATCCCAATTAAGCTAGCTAGGAATGAATTATCATCACGACCGAAGTTCAAGTCTTAAAACAGAAATTAGAGGAAATTTGATTTCAATCAACGAATTAAAATCGAGGGTTAACAGAGGGATGTATCAATTTGTTGTCAATGGGTAGTTGCATCTATCCCAAGGTATGTCATGCAATCAACAAGACTTCCCCAAGCTCTGTGCAAGAAATTGGATAACATGAGTAGGATTTTTTTGTGGAATGGCAGTGAGGGAGAGAAAGTTACGAGTCATTGATGAATTTATCTTGCTCATCATCCATAGGAGGGAAGCTTCTACTCGAGTTATCAATGGCTTCCACTTGAGGCGGCTCCATCTCTCTAGATCTCTCTCCCTCTCGGTATGTAATGGAAGTGCAATGAGGAGAAAATCACGTGAATGTTGTTTGGCCGGTTACTTAATTACTAACTCAATTTCTTTTTAATTGTTTTTTTAGGATTATAATTTAATCAATGTTAGTTATAAATTGAGTTAGGTATAAGATTTTAGGTACTTAGTAGGTATGCATATCATTGCACTATTAATAAACCCTCTCCACTTCTCAAAAAGAAAAAGAAAAACTACATTTTTGAGAATTTATTTTTTAAGAACTTCTTAATTTCTGTGTGTATGAATCTCTTTTAATTGGTTCCAAAAGTTGAATTAATTACAAGAGTTTTGCCCAACTTGACTAAGAGATTAGGGTAGGTCTCCAGTAAAATCGTCTTACGAATTTTAATTTGGAAGACGGAGCCCCACTCTCTTATGGGTCAATCCACCAACACATGGTGTGTTCGATAAAGAGGAACCGTTCTTATAAAAAATATCAGCGAGACCGTCTGACTTAAGTATTTACCTAGAGAGTAAGAGACCACTTATCGCCAACCCCAAGAAAAGGAGAAAAATGGAAAAAATGAAATTATATTTTCCCAAACTCCCATTTTAAAATTAAAATAAATATAAAAGTTTGTAAAGTATAATTCTTAGATTGCCAATTAATCATAACATAAGTTATTTAAAATATATTAGTCAAATCGAGTGGTAGCTGAGTTTGTTCTTTGCACTAATCATCCAGATTTGATTCGTATAATGAGCGTGCACTCAATGATAACCTCTAAATGTATATAGGCCAAGCGAAAATAGAGGACGGGGAAGTGTAAAAACTAATAAAGTTTAGGACTAATGACATAATTTTTCCATTTATTGAATCACATATTTATAGGAAGAGTTACAATTAGTGTTACACTTAGAGTAGGGTACAAGAAACCTTTATAAGGAAGGAATCATAATAAGGAAAAAACTATACAAGGTAATTGCTACTAAATAATAATTACAAATAAACAAGAATAAATACTTAAATATATTATTCTCTAATATGCCCCCGTAAGATGGACGGTCGAAAGGAGAGATCAATCTTGTGAAGTAATTGATGAAACTATTGGCGAACAAGAGGCTTGGTCATTGCATCTACAAACTGATCAGATGAGGAAACATGACAAACCCGTATAAGCCCATCATGAACTTGTTGTTGGATAAAGTGAAAGTCCAGGGCCACATGTTTTATGCGAGTATGGAAGACCGGGTTGGTGCAAAGACTAGTGGCACCTACATTGTCACAATAAATGACAGGCTGAATGGAGGAGGTGATACCAATCTCTTCGAGCAGAGACACAATCCACCGGACTCAACAACTATGGTAGCGACAGCCCAATATTCAGCTTCAGTCGAAGAGCGAGCAACAGTGCGTTGTTTCTTGGAGCTCCAAGAAACCAGGTTGCTGCCAAGATAGACAATGTATGCATTGGTCAAGGTGTAGTCATCTTTGTTACCCACCCAATCAGTATCAATAAATGCATGGAGAGTGGGGGGACTGACAATGGAGTAGAATGCCATTATTAATAGACCCGCAGAGGTACCGGAGAACTCTCTTGGCCGCATTCCAATGCTCGGTAGTCGACCTATGCATGAACTGAGAGAGTTTATTGACGGCATATGTAACATCTGGGGCGAGTAAGACATAGATACTGAAGACTCCCAACCACTGCCTGAAATTCTGTTGGATAAGTGAGAGCAATGCCCGACTGAAGTGTTAAGTTTGGCGAGGTGGGGAGTGGTGTAGCAACTGGACGGGCATCTATCATGCCCGTGCGAGCAAGGAGATCAGAAATGTACCCACGTTGTGAGAGCATGAGACCACTTGGTCGCTTGATAACTTCAACACCAAGAAAATAGTGAAGATCTCCAAGGTCTTTGAATGAGAAGCGAGCAGTAAGCAAGGAGATGAAGGTTTGGATTACAGCGGACTTGTTCCCAGTGATGATGATGTCATCCACATAGACAAGAAGATAGATGGTGGTGCCCCCCGTATTAAGTATGAACAACGAGGTGTCTGTCATAGAATTTTTGAACCTGGGGGCAAGTAGAACCTGATGTTGTTTATTGTACCATGCTCGGGAAGCCTGCTTGAGACCATAAATAGCCCTGTGAAGCCGACATACATGCTGAGGTGTCAAGGAAGCCAGGTGGTTGAGCCATGAACACCTCCTCAGATTTCCTTGAAGAAAGACATTGTTCACATGAATCACATCCAATTGTCGAAGAGCCCATCATCGACATACGACCATCGAGAGAACAAGACGAACAATGGTTGGTTTAACCACCGGGCTGAAGGTCTCATGATAATCAACTCCTGGTCATTGGTGAAACCCCTTGGCCACAAGATGAGCTTTGTAGCGATCAATGGTGCAATTAACATGTCGTTTAATACGGAAGATCCATTTGCAACCAACAATATTGCGAGCATCTGCCGAGGGAACCAGATCCCAAGTACCATTGTGGGCTAGTGAATCACACCCTTCAGACATGGCCTGGCGCTACTTGACATCCTTAAGAGCTTGAGTGACACATGTTGGTTCACTGTTCGCTGCTAGTTGAGCCGAGAGACTAAGTTTGGTGAATGGTTTGTAGATGTAGTTTTTGGAGCGAGTAACGATGGTTAAAGTATGACGGGTGTCAAACCGTCAAAAATAATTTCGTATTTCCCAATAACGAGTATAGGGTAATAGGGATCATATTCACAGGGAACGTCGAATTTACTTTTTAAAAGATTTTTAACAAAGTAATTTAAAACAATGATTGAGGTTTTTAATCTAAACTAAATTAACAAACAATGAATTAACTAAAAGATGAAATTAAATGTCTAAATGTAAACAAAATAGAAAATGATGTTTGAATTCAATAAGGGAAAAATCTAGTCAATGAACTTAATGTAATCTTGAAAGTTACTACTAATCATAGATGCAAAAATGACTCAATCAGCTTTAAGTAAACCGGTTATAGTTGTCGACAACCGCCAAACACCCAATCTCTTCTTATCGTCTTGATAGTTAAGGGAAGCTCATTAACTATTTTCCTAATCAAAAGACAACCCCCGAGACGCTCGTAGGATTTAATGTTTTGAAAGCATTAAGAGTGAGAGACCCGATTCTAAACAGTGCATATTGAAGCAATATCATTTAATTTAGATTACTCATTCTCGCAACACGGACCGAATATGCTTGTGATGCCTAAACGGTGCGTCACTTGCTACTTTGTTAGACCCGATGAAAATTACGTATCAACGGTACTAACTAGCTATGAACTATTAGGTTAGTTAAGGTTTTGGCCACTAACATTAACTAAGCATAATAATTTTACGTTACAATTCCTTTGCAACAAGAAAACAAAGAATGAATAAATACTCGAGCTTAATTGAGAATGAAAGCAATTAGATCTCACAGTAGTAATGTGTTGAGAATTTCTTGTTCATTAACTGGAAGAAAAGAAATTAGTCACTAAAGATAATTAAAGATTACTTACAAAATGAATTCAAAACAAAAATAAACCCAGCAGTGTGATGGAAGAAACAAGCAAGCTACCAAAATCTTTAAGTGTTTATGTGTGTGTATGATTATGTGTATCAACCATGTTGTCTGTCATTCCCCTCACTTCTAAAACTGACTTCTCCTTATATAGCTGAGTCATTCCTTGCTTTCCAAGTCTTTCTTCCTTTATAGAGGCCATGATCTCCACTCCTAGGTAGTTGTTGACAAAGTCCACAACAAGACTTTCCCAATATTTTCAACAAAAGAAATTAAAGAAAAGAAAAGAAAAGAATTCGAATGTCCAATGTTTTATATGCCCCAAGTAACAATATTCAACTTTACAGTTTTTCTTTACACGTGACAATGCTTTTTTTGTCCAGCCCGTTTTTCTGAGTAGCAAATGCCCATTCAGTAACATAATATCTGAATTTCTTTTTTGAACTTGGTATTATTTTCACTTTATCACCATAAATCTCTCATAGACCTGTAATCACCAAACATACAAATACCCATAAAAAGTGCAACATTTACAACAAGTTAAAGCACAAAATCAATATAAAATATCACACTTATTTGAGTTCATCAAAGTACCAGAAGCAACATGCACATGAACATGGTCAGCGAGCACAGGAACAGGCACAGGAACATGATCAACGAGCACATGAACATTAACATGAACAGGACTGGTAGCGGGCAGTAGAGAGGGTGGTTGAGGCAGGTGTATGGGTGAGTTGAGATCAACCACATTCTGATTAGTGCTAGGAGAAACTGGCGAGGAGGCACTTGAGCGAGCAGTCGACGGTGCATATGAATTCAGGAGAAGTTCATGATGAGGTAGCCAAGAGACACTACGTATTTGTGCGAGCAGGGCGAGTATCCGGTGTGGACATTGGAAAGGTAGACTCGAATAAATCGAACATGACGCGAAATGAACAGCTTGGTGGTGCTTGGATCATAACAGAGATAAACACTCTGAGTGAGCAAGTAACCAAGGAAGACACAAGGATTAAAACGAGTAGCTAGTTTGTGAGTAGAGTAAGGGAGGAGCCAAGGGTAGCAAAGGCACGAAGTTTGAAGTAGTTGGGCAGAGAGCCAAAAAGTTTATGGTAGGGAGACTGGTGAGTAAGGGTGGGTGTTGGTAGCCGATTTATGAGGTAGACCATTGTTGTTTGGAAGGCAAACAACCAAAAGAGCAGCAAAAGAGAAGCACTAGAGAGGAGTGATAGACCAATTTCAACAATATGATGATGACGACATTCCGAGAACCCATTGTGTTCGGGGTGTGAGGGGGCGAGGTAAGGTGAAAGATACCATGGGCGGACAAGTAGGCGGCCAAGCCAGATTCTCGGGTGATCCCTATGTACTCGCCTCCATTGTCCGAGGAAAGAGTGACAATGGTTGTTTTAAAATAGTTTTCTGTGGGTCCCAACGGGCACAATAATAAGCTAGAAGGGGGGGGGTTGAATAACTTATTATACACTTAAAAACTTTTGATTAAGTTCTTTGAAAGATACTTACAATCTATGGAAAAGATTGAAGTAGCGGAAGACTTTCAAAGAAGCTATTTCAAGTCTGCCGATAAAGACTACCGGTAGAACTTTAACAGTTTACTTAAGTTTTGCTGAATAAAGGGTAAAGATGATTAAAGCAATAAACAGTTCAAACAGAGACAAACAGTAAAGAAATAACACAAGTGATTTGGGATGGTTCACACTATAAAGAGTGCTACGTCCACCACCAAGGCAGTCAACCTTGGATTTAAATAGTGCACTATGTTTTCCACTAGATCTATTACAAAGAATATTCCTAATGGATCGTGTACAAAATATTGACTTGTGTTTGGGGTCTAGGGAATTAAATATCTGTAAAAATAGGATATTTAATTCGTGTAGAAGTATAGTTAATGAATGAATAACAACAAGAAGTATAGAAATAAATGTTGATGCTCGGCTTCTTGTTGTTGACGAGGACTTCTAGATCTGTTGAGGATCTCTTTAATGCACTGAGTTGTAAGACTTGGAGTTATGGAGTTTCAGAGCAATCTTTTAAGTGTTCGATAAAAATGTGTATCTCCAGTCTTCAATGGCAGAATTTATAGCAGGTGCACTTTCAAAAAGATCCGTTGGAGAAGACGAAGACTATTACAGCTCTGTAGGGTAAAATGCATTAAATGCATGGGGCTGTCAGTCAGGAATTTCGTCTTCACAGATATCTAGAGCAGGAAATGATTTCTGAGATCTTCGAAAAGTGGGGCAATCTGGATGTCAGATCTGAGAGTTGTTACAAACAGTAGGTGACAGTCTGCTTTTCCTGCTTTCACTATTCAGGACGAAAAGTCTTCTTGCTTTTCGGAAAGCTGCTTTCGGCGGGCTTGATGTGTCAGGGAATGTCTCAATTTAAATTCAAACAGTGATGAGATGAATTTAAACTGATCCATTTAATCATTGCTGGATAGGACACGTCATGAATGACCAGGTGGACACAAGGTCTGCCGTTTGTAAGCTTTGAGCATGTCTTTCGGTGAAGCTTGTGAAGAGATCTTCCGCTGAACCTGTAAAGTCCTATTAAAAACTATACTTGGCTAAGTTCTATACACAGTTGCCACACTAATCGATACGCAGCCCGATTAGCCACTGAAGTATAAAACTAGGGTAATGAACTGAACAGATATAAATCTAACATAAGAATCAACATTTTCGACCAAGGCTTTAAACCATGGAAAGATGGTGGCGACCTCAGACTTGCGTCTGAGCGGGTAAAGCCAAATATAATGTGTATAATGGTCAATAGAGATCAAATAGTATTTGAAACCATCAATAGAGGGAAAGGGGGGAGGTCCAAAAATCAGTATAAATGGTTTGTAGAGGGAGAGTAGACACAATAGTATTTTTATGAAGAGGAAGTTTATGACTTTTATTAGAAAGACAATCATTACAATGAAAATGATGATTGCGAGCAGTGTCTAATGCTAAACCTAGGCTAGATAGTATCTGACTTTGAACGGGGCCAACAGATGACCAAGTCGATGATGTCAATCTTGGTGAGAGACTTTGGAGCTAACACAAGTAAAGGGGCGAGGAGAGGGAGCTGTGGTTGGCCATTCATACATACCATCCTTAGACTGTCCGGTCAACAGTATTTGCCTTGTCAGTAGATCCTTCATATGAAAAGAAGATGGTAAGAACTCAATAGACATATTATTGAATATGCAAAATTGAGATATGGATATGAGATTATGTTTCATGTTAGGAACAAAGAGGACATTTTTTAAAGTAAAGGTGTGTGTAGGTGTGGGAAGGATAGAAGAACTAGTTTTGGAGATATGTATGTAAGCCTATACCATCAACAATGACCATGTCATCGTGCCCATGTAGGTGGAGTGAAGGTGGAGGTTTCCAAGGTCGTTCGTAACATGGTGAGAAGCACTACTATCAAGAAGCCAGCCCGGAGTCCCTGTGTTTGTTGTGGTCGCTAGGTGTGTCTGTGGATGCCTTCTGTAGCCACTGGCCAAGTTGGAAGCAGCGGGCAGAGATGTTGTGGCGACCAATTGAAAGGTGGGGCAGTGAGCAACAATGTGTCCCTGTTGACGATAGCCCTGACACTTACCAAGATAAGATCGTTGTTGGCGAGGAGCAGCACCCTAGGACTGAGTATATGTGGTTGCGGATAGTGGCCGAGTTTGCGAGGACGAATGCCGAGCAGACGAGATGTTGGTCCTTGGAGTAGCAGGATTGGCCGAAGCAGGGTGCGAGAAGGATATGGGTTGAGACTGCTTCAAGAGCAGTTCTTGGTTGATGAGTTTTTCATGAAGCTCATCGAATGATATGTGAGTGTCCCGGCCTTCAACCACATCTACGATGTGGTGATAGTCATCATCCAGTCCATCGGGAATGATCTAAATGAGGTCCTTATGGTCAAGTGGTTTGCCCAGAGCTGTGAGTTTATCAGCCCGACTTTTGACAGACTGCATGTAGTCGAAAACCGACTAAGTGCCCTTGGATGCTCGCTTTAGGTAGTCTTTAATATGCATGATGTGGCCGTGAGTCGGGCGAGCATATGTGTGAGCCAGAGTTTCCCATGCTTCCCGAGTAGTGGCGGCCTGTTGGATCATAGGAACCAGAGGAGCAGAGAGGAAACCAATAAGAGCTCCGAACAAGAGGTTGTCTTGTCGAATCAATGGTTGGTAGTGTGGGTTGGGGATGGAAACGTTCTTGGATGATTGAGCATCCTTGGCTAGGAAGATGAGATGCGTGCATGGGTGTGAGCCGTCTACAAACTTGTAGAGGTCATAGCCAATAAGGGTGGCCTCAATTTGGAGTTTCCAAGCTATATATCTAGTGGAAGTGAGTTTGGTGATGTTATGGTGAGAGATGTTAATGAGATTGAAAGTTTGTGTGAGATCAAGGTGGTTTTTAATGGTGAAGGAGTAACTTCCGTTAGCCATGACAAAGAGTGGTTAGGGCGGCAGCTAGATGAAGAAGGTTTTAGGAACAAAGCTCTGATACCATGTAGAAACTAATAAAGCTTAGGAATAATAACATAACATTTTCATTAATTGAATCACCTATTTATAAGAATAGTTACAATTAGAGTTACACTTGGAGTATAGTACAAGAAGCATTTATAAGGAACAAATCATAATAATGAAAGAACTATACAAGGTAATTACTATTAAATAATAATTACAAATAAATAAGAATAAATAATAAATATATTATTCTTTAATATTAAAATGCACTCTTAGACTGGCGTAAAAAGTAAATTAAATTAAGGTGATTTGAACAATAAAGGTAATTATAGTTAATTTGTAGAACCTTCAATAGATTGCATAACACGGTGGATTTTAGTAGGTAGCCACTTTTAGAGTAAATGTTTGTTCCAAAATGTGAGCCAAGGGAACTATAAGACATTATCCTTTGAAGCACAAAAGAGACGTGGTCAGTCTATTTGCCCTTCAACATATTTCCCACCCTATCCCCTCACCTCATCTTCTAAAACATTTCTCCAACACACATCTCTTTATTTCATCGTTCCCACAAAGAACAACAGTGTTGATAACTTATTCTTCTTACTACGTATTGCATTATCAATCAAGAAAATTACAAATAGAGAGAGAGAGAGAGAGAGAAAGCTTAAGCCAAAAGCTTAATAGACAAACATGGCTCAAGCAATGTTGCTCATGTCCAATACCTTAGTGAGTGGCCACCGTATAAGAGAGCCCATTGTTCAATCATCAGGTTTAGTTAAACCCAAGCCTCTCATCTCCCGTTTCTTCTTCAATCCTCTCCTCGATTCTTTGAATTCTCGGTCTTCTTCCTCGTCATTGTCTACGTCCTCGGTTTTCAAGACTTACGCTATCTTCAAACCCAAAACCAAAGCCCCAGTCAAAAAGGTTAGTTTCTTATTAGTGTTGGTATTTATTTACATTTTGACCTGCAATTATATCATATAGTTGTACCCATATATATGTTTTGCTAATTGGTATGTGCATGAAGGCATCGCCGCCGTCAAAGTCAAAGGTAGAAGACGGAATATTTGGAACTTCAGGAGGCATTGGTTTCACCAAGCAAAATGAGCTCTTTGTTGGCCGTGTCGCCATGATTGGCTTCGCCGTATGTACCACACCCTTCCACCTCCGTTACTCTTAATCTAAAATGACAAAAACTTTGGTAACACCGTCTTCTAGTCATATTTTATAAGACAAATTATCTTTAATCGATCTATTTCGTATTGGTGGGTTAAAATATAAAAAAATAGAGTTTCGTCTTACGAATTAAGATCTGTAAAACTGTCTTAAAAAGATCAAACGCATTTAAAATTTCTTCCGTTTTTTAAAAAAGTCTTGTTTTATTATGCACACAAATTAAAAATATAATTAATTGAGTATATTATAAATATTAGGATGTTGTCACCTAGTGGGTGTCACAGGGTGTGGGATCCATTAATTAAAGTAAAAATTAAAATATTAAAACAAATATTAAAAAATAAAACATTTGAAAATTGACAGTTTTTTTAAACGACTTAAGAAAGAAAGGTGAATTATAATTTGATTTTTTTTGTTTAATTTAGGCATCCTTGTTGGGAGAAGCGGTTACTGGAAAGGGTATTCTATCACAATTGAACCTGGAAACAGGAATTCCAATTTATGAGGCAGAGCCACTCCTTCTCTTCTTCATCCTCTTTACACTGCTTGGAGCAATTGGAGCTTTGGGTGATCGTGGCAAATTTGTCGACGAACCAACCGGACTTGAAAAGGCCGTCATCGCTCCCGGAAAAGGACTCCGTGGTGCATTGGGTCTTAAAGAAGGAGGTACATATCAATATATATCAATTCCAATTCCATTATCCAAGTTTTGCATATATATCCTTAAAATCGTAATAATAATAAATTTGAGGTAAAAATTTAGGTAAGACTGTCTTGTAGTCATTTTTTGTAAAACGTATCATTTTTATTCGACTTACCGTATGCTGATGGGCTGAGCTGCTAGAGAGTAAAACTCTATTTTATAAAATAAGATCCGTAAGACCGTTTTACATAAGACTTACCCTAAATTTAAGAATCTTAATTCGTAAGACGGAATCTCACTCTCACAATTTTACTCACTAACATATTGTAAATAGGATCAAAATGATCTGTCTTATACAAAATACTTATATGACCTGCTAACCTAAGCTTTTGCCGAAAAATAAAAAGGATAGAGTAGTGGGAGAGGTAGGGAAGATAATTTGTTTAGGTTATATGTAATATCACATCCCATGTTATATAGATACGAGAATTAAATGTGCTTTATAAAGTGTAGTCCCATTGCTAATATTTAGGACTAGGTGATCCAATGTGTTGAGTGTATAATGGCCCTTTCGGGCAAGGCGGGCGAAAGGAGAGGATGGGAAAAAACGGATGTCTCTAGATATGTTAATCATGTTTATCCTAGCCCTGAATTTAATAGGGTCACAGGGTCGACTCTGCGATTCTCATCCCTTTTAATATCTCTAGTTAGATATGTTAATTGGGTTGATCATAGCCGTATAGGGTTGTGACCCTACATGGTTAGTCCTAATTTAATAAGGACACCTTTTCTCGACCCTAATTCTTTTCGATTACTATTTAACTGGGTTGACCCTGCGGTCCTCGACCCTTTTAACATCTTTAGCTGCTTCCAAAAAAAAAAATAGGTCTAAAAATAAATAATTCAGTAGTCTTAATATGTATTAAAGGTCACCTACTATATATATTTATATACATCTTAGTTATTTTTCACATATTAGGTCAATCTTAGTTTTTATTTTGGAAGGCTTATAAGCTTGGAAAGTACAATTGAATATTTTAAAATGTATCATGATATTTTTTGTTTCTATTTAGCATTGAGAAATTAATGTCACTGGATAATGGAAATTTAAAAGAATGAGTAGGCTTCCTGTAAAACGGTAATCCGTTAGACGGACTTATCCATGCTAAATGAGCTAAAATTTAGTAATCTCAGTGCAACCCCTTCAACTTTTAAAAATTACAACGTCACCTCTCACGTGTATAAATAAAGAGTGCCACTTTTTAATATTAAAAGTATCACTTTTCAGTATAAAATATGTTACTTTTGAGCATAAAATGTGTCACTTTGCGTTTTTAATAAAAAAATATCAGTTTTTTCCTTTAAAAGATATTACTTTTTAGCCTTAAATGTGTTACTTTTTAACTTTAAATGTTCTACTTTTGGTTTTAAATGTGTCACTTTTGCTTTGAAAAGTGTTACTTTGCATTATAAATACAAATCGTCACTTGTTGGTGTGCAAAGGTGAAAGTGTTATTTTAAAGCATTGAAAGTGTCACGTTTTAGTATTAAATGTGTTACTTATGGCCTAAAAGTGTCAATTTGCCTTGATAAATGAAAATCGTTATCTGTCAGTTTTCAGTATTAAATGTATCACTTTTTAGTATTTAGAGTGTCACTTTTTAGTATTATAAGTGTTATTTTGTATTTTAATGAAAATTATCTTCTTTTTTTTCACATAATAAGAATTACTTTTGACGTCAAATGATGTCACTTTTTAGCATTATACATGTGTCACTTTTGCCTTTAAAATAAGTCACTTAGTGTTTTATCAAAATCTGTTAGGGTCCATCAAACATTCCAAGGTAAATAATGTTAACGGAGGGCTAACGGAGCTACTAGATGATGAAATTGCAAGACTTAGGAAAAAGAAAAATTTTGGCAGCAAACTTTAAAAATGCAGGGGCACGGGAGCAAAATGTGAAAGATCTCATTAATGTTTTGGCACCCCTAGGCCGACACGTGGCACTCCTCCCCTGGGCTTTGTTGATGGGTTAACCCGCTCCATTAGCCTTCTTTCTATAATTTTTGAGGCTTACAAATTTAGGACCCGTAAGACCGTCCTACACACGTTTTTGCTTAAAAGAAAAATGTCTTAGTCTTGAAGATTCATTAAAAAACATAATGAAAACTCTGATATTGATGGATTAGATTTATTTACGAAACTAAAAAATATTTAGAAGAAATTATACAAGTAAAAAAAGATACACTAACTCACATACTTATTTATATGATGAGACTTGATTATTTCCGAAATACGTATATCACTTACAAAATAATATGTTAACGATTTTTGTAACTGTTGTATCTACAGAAAGAAAATTTTCAAAACTGGAATTAATAAATCTTATTTAAAATCGACAATGTCTTAACAATGATCAAGTGGACTAGCTTAGTTTATTATCGATTAACAAAGAAAATTTAATGAAATCAATTACTATAATTTAATAAAATATTTTGCATCTCAAAAAGTAGGAAAGATAAATTTAAAATAAGAATATAATAATTTAAATAAAATTTTATTATTTATTGTAGAAAGGCATCATTTTAAAGTTGGTTTTAGACTTCCATAAGTGTTGGGCTAAGCCTGCTTTTGACAATATAGTTTTTACATGATATATATAGGACCTCTGTTTGGATTCACAAAGGCGAACGAGCTATTCGTAGGAAGGTTGGCACAGCTGGGAATTGCTTTCTCTTTAATTGGAGAAATCATAACAGGGAAGGGAGCTTTGGCACAGCTAAACATTGAGACTGGTATCCCGATTGGTGAGATTGAACCCCTTGTTTTGTTCAACGTTGCCTTCTTCTTCTTTGCGGCTTTGAATCCAGGTACCGGGAAATTTGTGACAGATGAGGAAGAGGACTAGAAACTGTGTGTTTATGGAGCTTGTAAGAAATGGCTAGTAGCTAGTCTAGTTTATTCATGTAAGAGATAGTAATGTTCCAAAAGTTACTTCGCTCCATCTTACTCTAGCTATGTGTGTGTGTGTGTTTTCGTTTTTTTTTTTTTTCCCTTTTGAAGGCCGGCTTGCAATAAACTCAAGTAAGATGTATATTTGTTAAGGCTCGACTCACTTCTAGCAGGTCCTAAGACCACTCAATGCCATATATCGGTGCATTTACTAATGTATTTACTTCAATGTCATATAGAGTAGATCTCCTGAAAAATCGTCTTACGGATCTTAATTCATAAGATGAAACTCCACTTTTTCACAGCTTGACCTATCAACACACGGTGGGTTGGATTATGATGATTCGTTTTACAAAATATATCCATAAAACCGTCTTTCCTAAGTTTTTATTTGTGATATATACATCGATATTTAATAGCCTATGTAATCGATCAACAATATATAGTTCAGATTTGTACGAGGTATCAAAGCGATAGGAGGACCGAAATAAACAAGCAAACTAGCTAGCACGAGTCAAACAAGACTATTTTTCAAATGAATATATTTAACGTATACTTTTTTTAAAAAATCATATTTATTGTTAGTCTTGAATCTCAACCATTGTATATACTTTACTAATGTCTAAACTCTAAAGACTAATGTTAGAGACACCAAATTTTTTCTTTCATGGCCTTACATAGGTTACTGAAGATTATAATGACTTAATTCATTGTGTCCACGTTCATGCATCTTCACACGCACTCTCTCTCTCTCACACACACAAACTTGAACGGACTCAATATCACTCCCTTCTTAATATTCCAAGTGACACCCAACTAATTATGATTATGAAACACAATTCCACCTACAATTGATTAGTTTTTATAACTAATTATGGTCATCACAATGGATCCAAGGCAGACTGATTAGAGATTGGTAAGCAAAGAACACATGTTACTTGCCCAAATTGGAACTCTTGATGGTGTCAAGACATTGGTAAAGTATATGCTGGTCAAGACTCAAGATCATCAATAAATATGATTTTGAAAAAAAATAAAAAAGTATATGCTAAATACTCATTTGAAAAATAGTCTTGTTTGACTCATGCTAGTTAGTTTCCTTGTTTATATCGGTTCTTCTATCGCTTTGATATCTCGTACTGATGTAAATTATACTTTAATTAAATCGAAGTAGTGTTATAAACAAATGGAAGTTTCAATTTTCTGTTACTCCATATATATTTAGTTAAAACGGAAGGATGTGGTTAAAAAATGTGTTGGAGGAAAGCATTCTTACAACTGTAATTGGTTGTGGAAATGATAATTAAAAAAAAACATAATTGATGAGTTATTATATACTTATTGGTTGTGGAGGGGGATAATTCAACCAAAACTCATAACTGATGGGTTTATATGTAGCTCATATATTTAAGAATCAGCTCATTGATTTCAAAATTAATAAGAATTATATTTCTTGAATCAAACCTTCTTGGAGTCGTTGAGTGATGCGAGGACAGCACCCCCGATCCAGGCAATGTATTCCCTCAAAGGGTTTTGCCACTATCTTGAACTAGGTCCTCATCTCTTTGCCAATCTTTCGATAGCATGGTCGTACGTACTATCGATCCATAAAGTTCATACATGGTGATGGATATGTGTTGTGTTGAATATCAACTTCTATTATAGATGAATCAAAGAGGGGCTTTGGAAACACTCGATGATGATTACCTATATAGATAGCTCTTCTCCTCGTTAGTCGTCATCAATTTTATAAAAAATATCGTAGGTCACAATAATTTCCTTCAGATTCAATTTATTGCAGAAAAATAGTAGCTAGATAGTAAGAATTAAATTACAAGAAGCTTGTAATTTAATGAAAATGTACTCAAATCCTCCCACATACTCTTTATTTATGAAAAATACCCCTGATCTGTTTTATAATATAGATTGTTGATTGATTGCATGAGTAATTATATATTGATGTACACCAGTTAAGCAACAAATCTGATATAAGTTAGGTGACAAGTTTAGGTAACAAATCTAAGATTAGCTAGGTGACAAATCTAACTGCAACGTATATATGACATTGGAGTAATGCGCCAATATATGGCAATGAGTGGACATGTTAGAAGTGAGTCAAGCCTTAACAAATATACATCTTACTTGCAATTGAAATTATGGATAGAAAATCATGCAATAACATCAATCATCCATGATGTGAACAAAACATGTAAACTTTGTCATTTCACTAATTGCTCCTCAAATAGGAGTACAAATAAGTCTATTGTAAGATCATCTTATAGATCTTAATTCATAAGACGGAGTCTTACTCCCTCAGAGCTCAACCCATCAACACACGATTGATCAAATAAAGATGACTCGTCTTATAAAAAATATCCGTAAGAGCGTTTTATCCAAGTTTTTGCCAAAGAATACATGATCCATAAAGAGTAACTAACAATGTGTCCTTTTTTTTTTTTGGGTTTGTCATGAAGTGTTCCCCTACCATATTGGATCTTCAAAAATCAAATTCTTAGGGTTGGGGGTTGGAATACAAATAATCTAATGGGAGTAAAGTGGAAAACCACCAATTGAGGAGGGTTCTTCTGGTATAGTTTCTCCAAATAGAAACGTTGAATAATAGAGGGAGCGGGACAAGAATGTGGCCCCCACCACCAATTAGTCTCACCATCCTCGTAGAATCCCATGCTCCCATCTGGACGATCACAAAACTGTGTTTCTGAACGCTCCCCCACCTCTCTCTTTCCCGCATAGACACACATACACACACAACTGGGTGGCAGTTTCCCAAAATCTAAATCTGCGGTAACGGTCATCAATCCCCCTGACCGAATCCCCACTCTCTAACTCTTCTTCATCAGTCAATCGCCCAGTCAATCCAACCAATTGTACCTGCCGACGCTCTATTTTCCACCGTTGGCTGGTGTCTTCAATCAACAAGTGATCAATTAACTTCGTCTATGGAGAGCTCCAATAGTGCCATCAATGAATACCATCACCAATCACTTGCTTCTTCTATGAGAGATGTCACGTATAGGTTCGCTTCTCTCTCAATTCTTAGTTGCAATTTACATCTAACTTGAAGGTTTTTATTTGAATTGTTGTTTTGATTTACTATTCTTAAGGTACTCATTTGCAATTATGCTGATCGTGTGTTTGATCGGTTATTGGAGTAGACTTTGATTTGTTGTTTTTCCGTTGGTTGATTTGTTTGAGGAAAGATATTCATTTCTTGAAATAAATGACTATTCAATGCTCGACATTTTACCGCACAAGGGTAATTGCAAGAAGCCAGAGCCTCTTGTTGATACTAACTTGTTTATGAAGTGTGTTTTTCATTTTACTACCCTTAAGCTACTAAGTTCGATGAAGATGCTCAGAGCTTCTTGGAATTGAAAAGGTGACATGTGATACAATAAGCCCTTAGACCCAATTTTTTTTTGCCACAAGGTTCGTATATCTGCATATACAACTCGCTAGAATTTCAAGAACAAAAGCTCAGCTCTGTGCTTCGCGTTTTTTTCTTAAACTTGAATGACCTCTTTATGTGGTCATGGTAATGAAAGGAGTGCCTTCATTTGCATAAATGGAAGTGTGAAATTTTCACTTCAGGATCACCTTCCGGCTTTCACCACCTCTTGTATAAAAACGATCAGATAGTTGATGGGTAGAAGCTTTATTTAGAGTGTCTTTATCAATGGTCCTTACATGGGCTGATGAAGATATGAAGATCACAGATGACTTCATTTTGTTCACATGATCATGCGTCTTCACACATACACTGTGCATGTGTGCGCGCGCGTGTGTGAAAGCTTACAACATATTACAGACTAGAAAATTTTAGGATCATGGCTGATGGTATTAATGTTCTTGGTAACAGGAGCTAAATCTGCTCTTGTTTGTATAGTTTTGCTCATTAAAAAGCGGCCCAAATATAGTAGCAAGAAATTCTAGAAAAAGAGTTCCTAAATTCTTCTCTGATTCCAAGGTTCGTCCCTCAACTCGTTTTTATTGAACCCAGGTCCTTAAATTTGTCATCATTAAGTTCTTTTGTCTATTGCTCTTTATAAAGTCAACGCTTAGCTGTCATGCACGAGCCACTTTGTTTTTCTCAGGGAGTCAGGGGTAATATAGGAAAAGCAATTTATTCTCTTATGGTCTTACCTTCAAACTTAGATACCTCTTTTTTGGAAATTACCTTAATATGTTTTTTCATTAATGCAGAATAAACTTCAGAGCCTAAAACATCAGGGAATATACTCTCGCTTTATTACTGAGGAATTGCATTAGGGGAACTAAGTAATATCTGTTTCATTAGTTGCAAATCAATGGTTTCCTTAATTGATTGCGATTAGCTGTACTTGGGGACTCATATCTCCAAACAACAGGGGAGATCATTGATGAATACAGATAGGTTATAGACATCACTTTATGGCTTATTACGCTGTATTCTTCTTCTTACTTTGAGAAATATGGGCTGAAGTCGATAAGATCTTCAAGAACTTTGGTGGAGGAAGGAATTTAAAGATGCTGGAGTGGACTCATAGAACAAAACCTAGTTGTTGTCGTCGTGGCCTGTGCCGTTAAGTAAAAATGTGCGTGGGACTAAGAGCTATTTGTAACTCTCTCTCTCTCTCTCTCATCCATTTCTCTAAAATCGTGATTGATCGGCAACAATTTGGGTACAGCAGTAGGATCAGTAGTGGAGTGAGAAATCAGTAGCGATTTTAGCAGTTGAAAAAGGCTGGAAGTTGTCCTCGCCAGAAACGATCCTTCCACCATTGTTCTTCCAAAAGATGCTGCAATTTCCCCACAAATCCAGATCCAGAACTCCCTATCCTCGTTTACTTTGACAGAGGAGGGTTTATATTTTCCATGAAAAATGATCTCTCTCCCTTACTTTGGCTATTTGGCATGGTGGTTTGTGCCGTGGAGGGTTCTGGTTTGCAGAAGTGAAGAGAGAGGAAGGGGGAGAGGCAAAGCTAAATCTAGGTTTCCGCTTTCAAATGTATATACTTAGATAAATGTGATCACCATAATACGCGGCCATAACTGTCTTTTCCTTTTCCTTTCTATTTGACATCTAATGGTTCTCTAAAAAATCAGATCTATCCTGATCCCCAAGGCTCTGACCCATCCCGTTCTCTTGCTACTTCCCCAGATGTAATGGTTTATTTTACTAGTTCAGTTGCTGTCTCAAATACCTCTAATGCCCTTCATTAACAACAAATTTATCGGATCACAGGTTTTGGGTAATCATGTCAAAAGTTTTAAGTGTAGTGAATCATATTAAAGGGAGTAGATCATTATTTGAGCAGCCCAGGAGTTGACCAATTGACAGGCTATTTGCAACCACATGAGAAATGACGCTGCAAATGTTGATGGAAACACATAGAGGCAACAAAAAAGTGAATTTAAGGACACAATACAAAATAACTTAGACTCTGAGTAGAGACAAGGGACTTCTTTTTCTGGGGGTTCTTCCTTGTCATTACTTTCTTTGAATAACCTAGTTGTCATTTAAGGAAAAGTTATGTGCGTGCTCTTACTTGAAGCAGATGTTTTATGCGAGGTCTTGGTTCTTTGTGTTACCTACCCAGAAAAGGAAGGATTAAAGAAAATTACCTACTTGATAGCAGCTTTTTTATAACCGTAGTTTTAATTATGGAGACTCTTATCAAAAAAAATAAATTATGGAGACTAACTCGGTGGATGGAAACAATTACTGGTTAACCTGTAGGATTCCCTTTTGAACCGTGGGCACCATTAATAAATCTGAAAAATTAAGTTAATAAATCTGAAAATTTTCTAATAATTAGAGAGATTATTCATTAGAGAATTTTCTAATATTGCCTGCATAGAAAAGAAAAGGTGAGGAGCAAATTATGTACTTGATAGTTGATAGGGACAGTTACTGGTTTAACTGTTGGATTGCCTTGGTTGAAATACATGCACCATCTATAAATTAGAAATATCAATGTTAATGCGCTGCGGAATCTTATAAAATAGAGAGTTTATATGTTGAAGTTAAGATTCAGGCACGTATTAAAGAGTTTTACCTAAGAATGCATTCATTTTATCAAAATTTGTCTTTGATGAGTTGTATCATGCTTTCAAAGTTAGGAATCCAGCATTGATTGGTGGGGCTGTGAGGAAAATTGTGGTAAAGGGGTTAATTTTGTATTCAACCTTCTCTGAGAATAGGTGAGAATGGTTTTGCTTACATGGGGTGTATGGTGTACTCGTCTCCTATGATCATGTTCTCTAAATTTTTCTATATGAAGAAATAAAAAGCTAACCTGATAAAGTTGAAAAAGGAGAAATCTTGCTTAAATCTTCTTACTTATCCTTTATCTTTCTTTTGGTGTAGGAGAAAAGGGGAGGGTATGGGTGGCCGCTGAGGTAGGTATGGTACGAATATTTACATTTTATGGGGTCCACTTATCTCACAATGTGGTGATAATAATGTCTACACTACAACATCCAATTGCTATGACATTATCTAATTCTCACTAATATTGCTTAAACGTAACAAAGTGGTCACCATGTTAAGATAACCTCTACTTTTCCAAATAATAATATAATTATCCAAAAGAAAACCAGAATAATTGGGAAGTTTGTTGACATTCATGTCAAATCTGTGTCTTAGAGTCTATATCCACTTATTGATCACTCACATGGGCAGCCCCTTGTGGTTCGGAGTTTTATAATAGCTATATTGGCTATAATCCTAGAAAAAACGATGTTTGTGGTAAAGGGCAAATTGAAACCAAAAACATGAGTGGTAAAGCGATTAAACTAAAAATGTATGCTCTGTAGAATCAGAACTTGACATAAGTACAATGTTTGATCTTGGCCTTATGAGTTACTTAATATTTGTTTGTAGAAAACTGCTATGTTTACCTGTTAAAAATATGATCCACTCTAATTTTTCATATATTTACAAAGAAAAAAAATGAAAAAAAGAGTGAATCACTTGTTCTCCAGAATACGGTGGGAGGTCCCCCAGTATCTAGGGGGCTATTCAAAGAAGTAGGGAGCTGGGCCAGCTAGCTAATCTTTCAATTAAATGCTTGTTTGTTTGTTTTTTTAGTTATTTTTTGAATAAAATTTTATAGGCATAAAAGGAGGTAATCTTCCCCATCCTGAACCCTGCGCCCCTTGAGATGTGAACTGGTGACACCTCCAATCTCTCCCCGACTTAAGATACCTGTAGGAGGGATAGAACCATATTCACTACGACTGGACAGTGTTAGTTTGAGTTATAAGATTTTAGGACCGATATGCAACTTAGAAGTTTATACCAAAGCTCTGCTTCCAGTTTCTTCATTATACATTTTCCTTTTTTTGATTTCTATTTAGTTACCAATTCATCTAAAAGGTTAAGCTGCTAGTAGAGGCCCAACAATATAAATCAAGCTTACCCCTCACGTGTGACCCGTCTACACGTGAAGCGATATACAAACATGCCTCACCAGGGCATCACTAACAAAGCAGGATGCCAACATGTGCACTCACAATACGTTGGGTAACAAATGTTAGCGGGATGATTTGAACCTAAGACTTTGGAAGCTTTGATACCGTGTTAAGTTACCAACTTATCTAAAAGCTTAAGCTCATAGATAAGGCCCAACAACACATATTAAGCTTAACACTTTCAATATGAATATAGGAAATGAAAACATCTTTGGTTATGAATTTTTCATTATATCCACCTTTAAGCTCTGTGTGAATTTACCATTGTGATAAATATGCAAGTACGAAATGGAATTGTTTTGTCTTTAAAGACACTTTTGGGGTCTATGGCAAACAAAGAAGTATAGTACTAGAGCAAACGAGGGTTAGGCTAAGTAGAAGGCGCTTTGGTTATTTATTCAAGATGTCTCGTGTTTGATCCCTTGAGTATGCAGAAAACTTCCTTGGGAGAATTCCCCACTTCTAGCGCCCGACCATACCTCGCAGATTAGTCTTGGCCTTCGGGTTTAGGGATACCTTGGGAAACTAAAAAAAAGTACTAGAGCAAACACAACACCATTTTATTCTTAATTATTCCATCAATGGATGCCAATCGTCATCTCGTCTTATTGCCTACTCCTTTGTTAGAACATTTGTCAAATCACGACTAGACGAATATTCACTCATGATTTACATAAGTTCCTTATAATCAAATATTAGAGACCCAAGGAGATATTCGAAGTGAAGGAAAAGGGAAAGTTTGTTGTGTTCGAACTAAACACTCTGCTTGGTGGGGGTAAGGTTATGTACATCAAACCTTCCCAGACCCCACAGTGACGTGAGCCTTGTGCATTGACCTTTCCTCTCTCTATAAATATGTCTAGGTGTGGTGTGCTGGGGGAGGGTTTAGTAAATGGAACTATACTGGTGGCAGTACCATCATAGACTCCCTCTATTCAAGGCAAAGAGTCGAGTCCACTTAAAAAAATTATGCTTACAATTTTTATAACATTTCATATTTACCTCCACTTGTGTTGTAAACACATTGCTTGTGCTTAACTATTTTTGTAATTATGACATACTCTAATGACATTAATATATCCCCTTAGTAATTAGACTTTTCAAATAGAGACTGTTTGGGTGGAACGGAAGGAGTTGCTATTTTAATATTCATGCCTCTATCTTTTCCCCCATGCACACAATGCACATAAATTCCTTATTTAGAAAGACCAAAAAACTAAAAGATTGTATAGTCAAGGAGACATAAGACCGAGAATGATTGATAAATCAGTGTAACGGTGGCAAATCCAATATATGCCTACTTAAATACTCGAAAGGCTACCTTTGCTGGCACTGTTCCTTGTTCATACATAATGTCATTTGTTTCAGTTCAGCTGTAGTTGCTTAGGTATTAATGATTAATAGAGTCAAATAACGTGAATTCGTCTGCAATAATATAATCTTTAGGCATTCAAGTATTTTGTGCAGTATGAGGTGAGATATCATATTCAATCATGCAGTTATCTTTCCCCCTCCTCTCCCAGCCTCCCACCCCCCCCCCCTATTCTGGAGTTGGTACTAGTTCTTAGAGTTCCGAGCTGTTGAATGCGTGACGTGCATCAAAATGAACTAAATCTGAGTTCCTCCCCTTGGTTTCATGTGGTCAGTAATGCAGTCTTTCTCTTGCAGATGTGGCTCTTGCGGATATGACCTAAATCTGAGTTCCTCCACTCGCAATACCTCCACCATTGGTTCCAAATATGGTAAATGCATGAAGAAGGGAATCATATCATTCTTTTGCATTGACGAAAGCAGATTCACTCAAGCTGAAGAGTTCCAATGTGTACCCTACTTCATCTCCAAGCATTCATGGGGTTTGTTCCGCAGGAGAACTAAACTTCTGTGCCGAAAGTGTAATAACTATGTTGGAAATGCTTATGATGACAAAACTTCATCATATCCTCTTGTTGCCGATGGATCAGATTCAGCCTCAGGCAGCGAAATCTCGACTTACAGAAAATATGATGTTAAAATCCGTGCCTTGCAACCTACTTCATTCGTAGAGTCTGGTACTCCTCTTGTTGTGTGATGAGTATACATAGGTTTTCTAATTCGTGTATAATTTTTCCTAGTGCAGAGAGAACCTACCGCCTATACATGCAGTTTGTGATTGTTCTATAGCATTGTCGAGTATTGTTTGATAGACTATTTTCAGTGAATGTGTAAGACTATAATATCTGTTCAGCAAAGGGAAAAAAAACCCATGAGAAATAGGATTCAAATGCATGCATAAGGCTGTGTAGATGTTTCTATGTACCCTTGGTCGTATTTCAAGAGCAGGATCATGTATAAACGTTTTGTGAATTTTGAATAATATTGCCGAATTAGAAGAATCACAGTGTTGTGTACTTTGAGTATACTAGCAGCTAGAATGGTAGAGGTCCATAAACCTTACCAAAGTTTTCAATGACAATTTTGATGGAGTATGGTGGTGGCAATGTAGTCATTACACACTTGGATTTAGATCATTTCGGACCCATAACATTGGATCGGTCCTTGCCACGAGCAGGGCCGGCCCTGGGGGGTGGCAAGAGGAGCTATCGCCATGGGCCCCCAATTTTTTAGGGTCCTAAATGTTTGAGTACTACCTTATATTTAATATATATATATTATAGTGTCAAAAAGATTTACAATTGATTGGTTTCACTTAGTGGCTAAGATATATGTCAATTATGGTTCGAATTCTAGGTTATAGGTTATAGGTTATAGGTTCGAATTCTAGGTTGTCATTTATTTTAGTCTGTTACTTTTTTAGTCTGTGAACTGTATATAAGTTATAACGTGTTGATTATTTTTGTGTATTATTTTTGTGTAGAATAGATGAGTCAATGGTTAACATACTTGGTAGATTATGAGAGATTTTGGGTTCAATTCTTGCTATAAACTTTTTACTTTTCTTTTTCCCAATACTTTAAGTGATTTCATTTTTATAAAGGATCCCTTTTTTTTTTTTGGGCCATGGGCCTCTCAAAACTCAGGACCGGCCCTAGTCACGAGTATTTACATATTTGCATTTTCTGGTCAAAGTACTGCACCGGCACCAGACCAAATGGAACAGTGGTTTTTGGTGCGATTGTTTCATTAGCTGGACTCTCATTGGAAATTTTGAATAAGAATATCAAAACTCGTAAATGTATGATTTGAGATGATAATATATTGAACTTGAAGCATTGAAATGATATTCTAAAATGATAACCGGATGGAAAGTTGATTTTACTTTTAAAAAAATTCACTAGCAAACACAAACTAGTGTCAATCCAGCCTAGAAGATAAAACGTACAATAATGCTATCATGTGGATGGTTTTTGTAAGTACAAGACTATACAGGACTGCAAAGTGGAGTGAAAGTACAACCAAAGTTTGTGTAAATTTACCCTGGTCCACTTTCAAAAGTTTATACAAAAAAATTACGGGCCGATCCCCTTTTTAATCTTTTTAATTTCAACCACAAAAAGTCACGTTTTGGATGGAAAAAAACTACGTTACCCTTAATGAGCACGACATGCATGTAACGGATGACTAGCCTCTGAATCGCGATTTATAGTTTGTTATACCGCGGTGCAAATCCTATAAGTCAAATTTAATTTGTACCGCTACATATAACCGCAATATAAATTATTATTTACTTAGATTTCTCTATTTAAATACTGAATGAATAACTATTTTTGTATCACGGTGTATAGTTTTTATATATCGCAGTGCAAAACCTATATATAAAAACTATGAACCGCTATATATAAAAAGATGTACCGCGATACAAATATCTATTTACATCAATTTTTCTATTAAAACTTAAATAATGTAAAAACTAATAAATATTAATTTCTATGAACATTGGTTAATATATGTGCACCGCAGTATATCTTTCAAAATATTTGAATCGCGGTGAATATATTTGTGAGCCATAGTACAAAAATATGTAAAATTAATTGATGAATGAAACTTTGCACTGCGATAAATAAATTTGCATTGCATAAACTTTGCACCGCAACATATAAATTTGTAAAAAATATTTTAAAATGAATCTTTGAATCGCGGTGCAAAAATATGTAAAATTAATTGATGAAATAAACTTTGCACCGCGATATATAAATTTGCACTTTATAAACTTTGCACCACGATATAAACTTGACGTAGCGCGCCTATTGCTTATTAAAGGTATCACAGTCTTTTTGCGTCCAAAAGTGACTTTTTCCCCTTTTTTTAAAAAAAATGGTGTACTTTAGCGATTAGAAATTTGGGAAAGTAGACCGGCTCGAATTTTGCCCAAGTTTATAATTGCTCTAGTCTATCTTCTTTTTTTGCCAAATGAAAAAAGTTACTTTTGGGGACGAAAGACTATGATAGCATTAATGAGCCTGAGGCGCGCCACAGATCACTACCCAAATACACTGCGCTGCATCAAATTTTAGACCGCGATACATCAATTTTAATTGCATCAAATTTTGCACTACAATACGTCAATTTAATTCCCTAATTTAACTTTGCATCGCGATGCATCAGATTTTACATTAATGTAAATATCAATCAGAATTACCTAATTCAATTTTGCATCGCGGTGCATCAATTTTTGAATCAATTTCTAAATTACCTAATTCAATTTTGCACCGTGAAGCAAAAATTGACGATGCATCGCGTTGCAAAATTATAACGAACCAGACCTTGATGTACATTCTTTTGAATCTTTTCAGTACACAATCAACAAAATAATCTCAAATTGATGCATCTTTTATACATTCTAAATCCAAATCGATACATCACGATTTACAAATGATGCATTGTCATTCAAAATTGATGCATCCAACGGTGTATAACAATGAACAAAAATGTATTTATGCATTTCATCGAAGAGTTTATGCATAGAACACAACACACCAAATAAATTAATTTTGAATGAAACACACAAACACAATGATGAAGAAGAAATCGACTCTCTTTTAAGTTTTATCCCAAAAGTGAGCCCTACGCAAAAACAGAAACTGAGAGGTAAAGCTTATTGACCATCGTGTTTCCGGAGTGAATATAGAAATAAGATATTTCCACCCTCCCTATATGAATGCTAGAACACCTAAACGTAACACCAAAATCCCTAAACGTAACCCTATTTAAAAGGTAAAATTACTTCACTACCCCTCATCACATTTAAACTATACTGCCGCCTGCCTCCCTCTCCATTCACCTAATTTTGATTATGTGTCATTGTTGATTCGATTTCCATTGTTAATTCGCATGATATCACATGTGAATTAGATTGATTTTGATTCGGTTTATTTTTCTTTTCAATTACGAACAAAAAACCATTGATTTGCATTTTTTTCAATTTCGGACAAAACAACCGATACACACTAGCGAATGTTTTATAAAGCATCCGCTAGTGTATAGTAGATGTTTTATAAAACATCCGCAAATGTGTACCAAAAGTGAGTATATATTAAATGCTAAAAGGGGTATTTAGGTCATTTTATGCACTAAATGATGTTACGTTTAGGGATTTTGGTGTTACGTTTATGGTCACTCTATGAATGCTGGTGGATGGTGCTTCCACTTTTATCTGAAAACAAAATCAATAGGGAAGACTTCTTAGATACGCATTTTGCCATCGTCTTCACTCAAACCACCGGAGTCCGGACCCAATTTTCCCATCTCTTCCATAGCTTTGCTAATTTCCACTATCCTAAACAGCAACACCTCCCTATTCCAAACCTTGAGATTAACTTCTTACCCGCCATTCCACAAATCCAAGAGTCTTCAGCCACATATTCTTGAATCTGAAACAATATTTACAAATCATTAAGGATAGGTGCATGATCAAATACGATTCAGAGAAGAGTTACTAAAATATTCCATCCAATCCATAGAAATTAAATACCTCGATTATTGGTTTCAAGCCCCGATTCTAAACCAAGTAAACTCCCCTCCTGATAAATGTTGATCCACCGGCTTTCTCCTCATTAATGAATTCATCAAACTCTATCAAGGCACGGATAATTGAGCAAGCCCCCGAACGTCCCACCAATATACCACGGGATAGACCATCTGAACAAGGACCATAAACTCCCGCTACTTATTATACCACCATCTTCATCAAACACGAAACTGAAAACACCCCTTTATCCACCGCCATTTTCACCACCAACCTTGTGTCCCACATGATAAGGATGCCTCTTGTTGAATCCCAATCCACCCATCTCTCACTCCCTATATCATCTATCACTCTCGTATCAATCGAGCTATACGTCAATGACAACTCTCCTTAAGACAAATATTACCTCCGTAACGGTGCAAACGTATGAATGGTAACGGTGCAACCAGATGAATGACAAATGTCTCCCAAAATACAACGCTTCTTCCAAGAGTTAGACTTGCACTTATATTAACTTTGACGGACGAACCAAATAAACTGACTTGCTCTTCAAACTTTTACAAAATGGGAGAAGGAAGAAGACTGAAAAGAAACTGGATTTTTGTTTCAGATTATGACTTAGGGAATTCATTTGTGATTTCGATGACAGAATGATTGGAATAGGTCTTTATATAACATGGATTGAGACAGTTTCAGGTGCAACCCATGGCCTGCCAACCGAAATGTTGTGACAGTTTCTGACGAGTCATGTCTTTTCGTGAGAGACGGCTGCTCACCAGGTTCAAGTAATTCCCATGCGCACAACCTTGAAGCATTGTGCCTGTTCGTGAGACGTCTGGAACTGCCACCCACAACTCAAAGTGGTGTGGCTCTTTAGGCCATGCCATTGAACATGCATGCACCAAGCTCCTTTCTAGTTATTATTATAAAAATAGAAAGGCTCCAATTGCGACGATGCGCACGGGTGAAGTGCGCCTCGAAAGCGCCCAATGTGAACTTTACGACGTGCATGAGCTCGACCGAGAGCTAGAACATTTGTCCAACCAACATCTAGCAAGGCTAGCTAGTGCTTAAGGCATAGCTATATGGCTTGCAACTTAAATGTTACTTTCCATGACATCCCACTATATCAACTAGTATACTTTATAATATATTATTTACAATGTGGGTTTGTGGTGACTTAACCATTCATATAATGTGTATGAAATAAATTAATTCCATTAGAAGTTCTAAAGACTTTCATTCCCAAGATTACATCTGCTTCACACATATCTTTCATATCAAAGTTATATGTAAAGATTTTCTTTGTTTTGTTTATAACCTCAATGTCAAGACCAACTATGAGCATCTCATCTACATATAAACAAACAAATACATATATGTTACCAAATTTCTTTGAGTATACACACTTATCACATTCATTTTTGATAAAACCATTCATAGTCATGGCATTATCAAATTTCTCATGACATTGTCAAATTTCTCATGCCATTGTTTAGGAGCTTGTTTCAAACAATACAAGGACTTAACAAGTTTGCATACCTTGTGCTCTTGTCCTTTTTCTTTAAAGCCTTCTAGTTGTTCCATGTAAATTTCTTCATTCAAGTCACCATTTAGAAATTTAGTTTTTACATCCATTTGATGTATCTGCAGTTTATACAGGGCTGCAATGGCTATTAAGACTCGAATTGAAGTAATTCTGGTAATAGGAGAATATGTGTCAAAGAAATCAAATCCTTCTTTTTGACGATATCCTTTGGCAACAAGACGAGCCTTATATTTATCCACAGAACCATCCGGTCTTAGTTTCTTTTTGAAAATCCATTTGCATTATATTGGTTTTGCCAAGTGTTGTTACTCAAAATGGATTCAATTTCACTATTTACAGCTTCTTTCCAGAATGTGGATTCTGAGCTGTTCATGGCTTTTTTAAATGATTGAGGCTCATCTTTAATCATAAAATTAGAGATAAAATCTTGACCAAAAGTTTTAGCAATTTTTGCTCTTTTGCTTCTTCTTGGTTCAACATCCTCATTATTTTCAAAAGCACTTTCACGTGGTCTCTTAGGAGTATTTTCACAAATATCTATTTTCATAGAGAACACGTCCTCGAAAAATTCAGCGTCATGAGATTCAATTATTGTATTGATATGAATGTCATTTATCTCAGATTTTTGTACTAAGAATCTGTACGCACTACAATTCATTGCATATCCAATAAATATACAGTCAACGGTCTTTGGTCCTAACTTTGACCGTTTAGGAGGTGGAACAGAAACCTTTGCTAGGCACCCCCACAATTTGAGGAATTTGTAGGAAGGCTTTCTTCTTTTCCATAAGTCATATGGTATGGAACCAGTTTTCTTGTATGAAATTCTATTCAACACAAAGTTAGCAGATAACACTGCTCCCCCCCCACAAGTTTTGTGGTAAACCAGAACTTACAAGCATGCAATTGACCATGTCTTTCAAAGTTCTATTTTTCCTCCCAGCAATACCATTTTGCTGCGGAGTATGGGGTGCGGTTGCTTGATGAATGATTCCAAATTTGGAACATAAGTCACTAGACTCCGTCGATTCATATTCACCACCCCTATCGGACCTTAATACTTTAGTTGACTTTCCAAGTTGATTTTCAACTTCATTTTTGTAACTGATGAAAACATCCATTGCTTCATCTTTACTACTTAACAAATAGACATAACAATATCCACTTTGATCGTCAATGAAAGCAATAAAGTATTTCTTACCACCTCGAGTTGGGACTCACATAAATCGCTATGAATTAAATCCAACAATTGGCTAGTTCTTTCAATTGATTTAAAGGGTTTCTTTGCAAACTTTGCTTTAACAAAAATTTCGCATTTGTGATCTTTCATTAAATCAAGCTTTCTTAAAGAAGCACGATTCACATGTCCTAAACGACTATGCCATAAATTAGAAGACTCGCACAAGTAAATATAATTGTCAATTTTATTAATAGCTTATGGGTACAAATAGGTGGACTTCTTGTCCACTACAACATCATTTGCCTTAAACATGCCATCTATCAAGTATCATTTCCCAACATACATCCCTCCCTTAGTAAGTTCAAACTTATTGGATTCAAATACAACTTTAAACCCTTTCTTACTAAGCAAAGAACCAGAAATTAAATTCTTCCTTATGTCGGGTACATGTATCACATCGTTGAGAGTAATCTCCTTTCCCGATGTGAACTTCAAGATCACCTTCCCAATGCCTTCAATCTTGGAGGTTACGGTATTTCTCATATAGAGAAAATCTTCACGTTCCATTTTCTTGTATTCCGCAAACAAGTTTTTGTCAGCACATATGTGATGAGTGACTCCTGTATCCACCCACCAATCCTTGACGTTTGACACCAAGTTGGCTTCACATACAACAGGGAACATACTTACTTCGAAAACGCCCGTATAGAGAGTATCCACTTCTGTCATGTTTTCTTGGGGAGGCTTCTTCTTCTTGCTTCGGCAATCTTTCGCCCGATGACCGCTTTTCCCACAATTGTAGCAGTACCCTTTGAACTTGAAGTGTTTGTTGTTGCTATCATAACTTGTCTTCTTGTTCTTAGAAAAGTCATCACACTTTCTTTTATTGCTCTTAGGTCCAGCGTCTTCTACCATGTTAGCCTTTGCTTCCATGTTCAGTGTAGTGGCTCTCTTTTCTGCACCACGATTATCCTCTTCAATTTGAAGACGAGCACACAAGTCTTCCAATGACATCTCCTTGCGCTTGTGCTTGAGATAATTTTTGAAATCTCTCCATGAAGGAGGCAACTTCTCGATCATACATGTAATTTGGAAAGACTCGCTCAATTCCATGCCTTCTGCTTCAATGTTATACAACAGAACTTGCATCTCTTCAACCTGATTCATTACAGTTTTAGAATCAATCACTTTAAAATCCAAAAAATTTGCAACAAATAATTTCTTTGTTCCAGCATCTTCGGTTTTGTATTTCTTGTCGAGAGATTCCTAAAGTCCTTTTGCAATTTGAATGGAGTAGTACACATTATACAATGTGTTGTCTAGTCCATTCAATATGTAGTTCCAACATATGTAATTCGTATGTTTCCATGCATCAATAATCAATTATGCTGCCTTGTCAATTGTACCTTTCACTACAGGACATTCTTCACGCAAGAACTTCACCAATCCAAGCACTGAGATATAATAACATTTTCTGTTGCCAACGCTTGAAATCAGTCCCATTGAACTTTTTCGGTTTCTCGTACTGTGAGGCCGGTGGCATAACAAGCTGATTTGCACTTGAAGTTCTTGCAAACGCACTCGGAGTGGTTGCAACAGTTTCACTAGTGGATTCATTTCCATTAGTCATTTTCTGTCACGAAAACAAAAAATCAAATAAGAAAGGAGATGCAGTAGAAGATATATAAAAACAAAATACCTAAAAATATTGTCTTAAGATTGTTGTATATTATTTTGTTTGTCTTAGTATCTTTACCACATAATTAATAGACGAAGAAGATAAGTTAAATAGGAAGCGAGGTATGCCGATGACAAATCTTCTTAAGATAAATATTACCTCTGTAACGGTGCAAACGAATGAATGACAAATGTCTCCCAAGATACAACTCATGTGCGCGAACGCAACACGGGCAGGATTACCTGATCATATCAAGTAATAAAGTTCGAAGTACGAGTCGATCCCACGAGGATAGAGCTAGAAATAAATCCTAAGTACTAAAATTGGGCACACCTAATTTTATATAAGCTAACGGAAATTTAATTTAAAATAAAAATAAAATAAACAAAATAAAGGCAAGAAAGTAAACTAAATTAACGCGATAATGAAACGGCGGCAACATCAAATCAAGGCTAAAAAGAATAGGATTGCGATATTTCTAGTCTAGACAATGTTTAATTTAACTCTCTCTATTTTTCTTAACTCAAATTTTCGGTAGTCGAGCGCGCACTAATATTTTCTACGGGCTTTCGCTACGTATAGAAAACCTAGCTATCACTCATCCTTGCTACGAGCTCATATCCTCGCAACACATAGCCTAGGGGAGAAAATAACTGCGTAGTAGATCAAGCACCCAATGACTATCTACGACCTTCGACAATCGGTGTGCCTTAGAGACGTAAACAATTATCACGATTTTCGGAATAATAGGAAGGGCTTTCGCTTCGTATCCTATCATTCTAGGGCTCATTTAATGATTCATCACTTCATTAAAAGCATTAAGCACACAATGATAATAACCAAAAATATATGAGTAATACATCAAATAGAGAGAAATTAAATTAAAACATCACATTTAACATAGATAATAATCACAATCCAAAAATATATTTAGCTCATCATCAAGGTATCAAAATAAATGCAAAGTTTCTCAAAAAATTACAACATTAAGATAATTAAAGAGGTGGAAGAATTAAACCAATTAATGTTGCAATCTTGGGTTGACTTCACTTAATCTTGCTCCCTTGATCCTTGATTTGATGCTTCAAGCCTTCAAAATGAGTGCATTTTTTATTTAGGTGGAGAGGTGGAGAAATGAAATTAATGGGGTTTGAGTTTTAGGGTTGCTGCCCTAAAACCTGAAGGCTGATTACCAGAAAAATGTCGGTTGGAAGGAGAAAAATGGAGGCAGCAAAGGTACTCCACAAAACAGGGGTAAAATGGGAAGAGCGGAGGGGTTTTAGGGGCAAAAAAGGAGAAGAAAGGAGGTTGGCTGGATCAAGGCGGGAACCGGGCTTCGCGGGTCGCTCCGGGTTGAAAATGGGGTGAGAGGGAGGGAGAGTGGGCTTGGAAGCGGGCGGGAGGTTCATGGTTGGGCCGGGTAGCTTGGATCCATCGAGGGGCGCGGGTTCTTTGTACTAGGAAGGCGGGATGGCGTGGCGCGGGAGAGCTTGACAATGCATTAATGAAATGCGACTTTCGAGATTTGCGCCGGCCTCCCACGAATATTCGACTTTGGGGCCGCCCAGCCTCTTCCCAGACTTCACAAAATGGTCCTCCGTTATCTTTTTTCAGCCTCCGTTAGCCTCTGAATGCATTGAAACCTTGACGGACTTAACGGGCAAGCATCAAAACTTAACATTAATGCCCGGAATTACTTCGATTTGCATGAATTGAGCCATAAAATCTTCAATATGCTTGAGATACCTACATGAAGCATAAAATACATAAAAAAATAGAATCTCAAATGCAATTAATTATTAATCAAAGCTCAAAATAAACAATAAAATTCCGAAAAATAATGAAAATAAAAGGAAAATAACAAGCTTATCAACACCCACAAACTTAAGCTTTGATCGTCCCGAGCAAAGAGAGATATGGATTATGGATAAGCTCGAGACAACGATGGAATGAAGAAGGCCCTCAATCAAGATCCCACATGCATTACCATGAAAGAAATCAAACTCAAGATTATAAAAATGCATAACCAAGGTATGATGTGATTTCAATGCTAGCAAACTTTCCTCAAACACTTACTTAGAAACATAAAGCACAAGCCCATGACTAAATAACATCACTCTAGCTAGGATTGAACGTTCAATGAAATACCAAGTATAAGCCATGAAACCGAAAGAGATAAATACTTCACAATGCAATAACCCATGGCATGACAATATCAATAGGACTTTTGCAAGCTTGTAATGTTAGGCAAGGTTGAGCTACAAATGAAGGGAAGGAAATCAAGACAAGAGAGCACAAGTGAAGCCTTCAAAATCATACTCAAGTCTAATTTCATGAAACAACATACTTCATCATAACTCACCATTCTTCTCAACAACCCCCAAACTTAGCTTCTTCTTTCTTTCGTTTTTTTTCTTTTTATATCAAGAACTTGGGGTTGAGAGTACATCAAACTACCACAAATGATTTTCTTATCCCACAATTCCCCTCTTTGAATAACTTTAAAGCACAAATGGATCATAATTTTGGGTTGCCCTTCACTTTTGATTTTTTTGTAATACACAAGGGCCCCTTTGTTACAAGATAAACAACCCCCAACTCATCAACCAAAATTAAAAACACACCACACCAAATACATGAAGAACAACACTTCCATGAAGCACATACTCCCTTCAAGACATAAATTTAAAAATTCATTTCACAAAGTGCTCTCTCAAAGGGTTGGATAAAGTGTATAGGCTCATGGGATAAGTTAATGCGGGTGATCAAAATGAAGGCGAATGAGGATCATTGTGTGCTCTTGCACACACCATTCTTTTATTAAGGCTCAAATGGGACACTAGGGATTTAATGTGAACATGGGTAGGTCGATATGGCACAAATGAGTCAAACATGGCCTATATCATGCTATTGTCATACTCACAAGCCAAGCTATTCATCAATTTCAAGATCATCTAACGTTATCAAAATTCACACAAGATACTCATAACACATGCACAACCAAAGCTAGAGCTTAGCTTAAAAATTTATCAAGAGATCCACACATGGGCACTATTTAACTTGAATGAGGAAAGCTAGCACAAAAATCACAAAATATCCTCAACTATGCATGTAATATTCTCAAGGCTAAATCCAAGAAAATAATGCACATACAACTCTATGAGCGCCAAAGTGATGAGATGAATGATCAAAGCATAATTAATGAGATCCAAATTAGCTTGAAATTTTCTAAAAATTTTCAAAATTTTTCCAAAAATCGAGGGCAAAGATAAGACCGACCCCACCCCCAAACTTAGAACCGAACATTGCCCACAATGTTCATGATCATAACAATGCATATAAAGGGGGAGAAAAGAGAAGAGAAAGCTCCCTCAAAGTCGGTTCACTTGAAGTCCAAGCCATGAATACTCCACTCCATGAATCTCCGCGAGTCACCCCCAAACTTGAATAATTGCTCAACCCCTACATCAAATTAAAGCTCAAAAGAAATGTATGAGAGCAATTATATTGTAAATAAAATTAAAATAAAAAGAAAATATTTTGGTGTGGGGACTCATGTACACCTCCTACAAACCCACAAACTTGGGAGGGCTTGAAAAGCGACACAAAATACAAGACATATAAATACAAAAGAAATAAAAAGAAACCATTTTTGCCTCAGAGGCACCGGTTCATTTAGAAAGCAGCATGGCATTCCCATAAAATCCGCATAACTAAGGAAGTGCTTTAATTGAAGTCCTTTGAGCTTGAACACCTCCTTAGTTGCCGACTCTGATAAAATAGGCCATTTGAACATGCCGGCAATAGGAAATATCACACCCAACTCGCTTAAGTGAATGAATTCTTCTTGATGCTCGAGAGTGCGGTGGAAATAAGAAATTTGAGCCTTAATGCTCTGGAGTGAGTGTATGGTGGAACGCTCAAGCTTTCAATTGGGCCAAAAGAAGCATCCTCTTTCAAAAATGCTTGATGCTCCATCTCATTACTAACATACGCTTCAAGGGTGGGAGAACTCTGCATGTGGGAGGCATGATTGATCACTTCATCTTCGAGAGCTTTGATCTTCCCGCGACATGGATATGAGATTGAGGGCTTCCAAGTGAGGTTGTCCCAAGATACTCGAAATTTCACTCTCATTGGTGAGAGAGAGATCATTGCAAAACTCCATTTCCATTGGGTTTTCCTCGGCATTGAGTTGAAGGTCTTCGGGGTGATTCTTCAAGGGCAACACCGACTTCCGCATTGTAGCTTCCCATTATAGAGGAGGGACTAGGAGCTTAATGGCTTCTATCAACACGACTACTAGGCCTTTAGACTTTGAATTGTTTCTTCTTCCGTGAGCGAGTTGCTCAACTTCCCAAGGGTAGGTGTTACTCACACAATTCGGATCATAGGGGTGATGATGGGGGTGTCTTCATGATGGTAGTGAGAGGAGGAAGCATAAGAATTCGACTCCATCCCAAATGCACACGAATATGGAAAATGATTTCCATAACAATTCTCACAAATTAAGCTCGGATGGACGGAGTATAATTCATAGCCTTGTTTGGCCATCATTCATAAATTCCTAGCATTCCATTCCATGCCCCTTGATCAAAGTCCCAATTTACATTGTTCC